>OX438531.1:1277298-1877298 GCA_949316355.1 Bruchidius siliquastri | reverse complement strand
ATAAACGTTTTCTCTTGGCTGGCAGTAAATTATCAGAAAAAGAACTCGAAGGTCAACGGTAACGAATAAACAACTTAATATTTAACAAGGGGTGGAGGGTAACCACTCTTCATGAGACCATGATGGTAGAATAATTGCGCACCAGGGAGAGGATAATATGTTTATACGAGGGTCACGCTGATAGTTTTTAAATACAGAAGAACTACAGTAAGTATTCGTATTTGTGTAAATAAAGACACAAATTGGAGTGAAAAAAAATTAATTTTTATGTGGATAAGACTCAAACTCATGAATGAAGGTATCATATCAGGAGCATTGTGAAAATCAATCGAATTTCCAAAGAAATGCTGTAGAAGCATCTACGTCATCTACAAACTTCAAACAACAGTTTATACTGACTGGCCTACGAGTTAACGTCTCTACGATAGGGATATTAGTCCTAAAAGGACGTTGCTTCGCCAACGTCCGTTCCTCTCACACCACTTCCAGTTTCCTGATTACACTCCCTCCCCAAACTCCAAAAGTTCGAACAAAGTTTGGAAATTATCACTTCCAGAGTGTCGCATCGCCCAGTTCATAATATGTGTCGTAATGGGGTAGAAGTGGGTCTTCTTGCTTGTGGTCATGGCTGACAAATAATGTTCCTCTCTTGACAGTGATGGCTTGTCTAGGGGGGAGGGGCAATATATGCCTAAGACCCCCCGATAACCCGATAATCAATTATTTAACCAAATATATACGAAAAATTCGGCGTTACGTTACTTCGCTTTACATAATGTGTGAATAGGGACAGGACACGAAAATTGAGCCATGCATAAATATAGAGTTATTGATCATTTTTAATTGTGTTGAAGAAGTTTCGTTGATTATATGAATATTAATTATATTATACCGCACAATTTGAATAATTTTTTTAATATCTGTTGATTTTTTCCGTCTAGGAATTTTTTGAACTTCTTTCTAGAGATATTTATTTTTTTGACCTGGCAACATTGCATAGATTTTGTAGATGCAGGGTGACAAACTCAGAGTAATAATCCTGTCTCTAGAGACTAGAGAATACTCCCAGTATTATTCAAATTTGGAGGTACAAGGATATGTTGTCAACGTTCTATTTATACCAAATTTGTTATATAAATAAACTATAATACCCTGGAAAGGCATTACTTTTATTAGCATTTTATTTCACTGTATAGCGCTTCATGTGCTTACGACGTGATTAAAATACACTATTCCATCGCTACTCTGGAATTTTTGAAGCTGTATACTGTATGGCTCAAACGCTATTGCAAATATAGAGATATTCCGACTTTCGGCAAAATGTCGCAACGCCGCAGCTCACTGTTTGTAAGCGTGTTGTTCGGACACCCACTAAATCGTTTTCACTTTATATACAACACCATTTCCAGCTTAAGTGAAACTGTAGCAAGCAATCGGGTGTTAGGACCTTTCACTTCGTAATTGCCAATGGGCGTCCCCATAAAGGGCGACACTTGGAGATGGTTTGACCATCTTCAGCTATCATTGCCTGCATTGACATCATTGACATGAAAAACTCACCACTCTTTGGCGGTTGTTTTCAACCCCCTTGCCACCGCTCAAACTTGGTTTCTTCATTGTCAGATGTACTGTTATATTAGGAGAGTTTTACCAAGTAAGAGGACCTACAATAATAATCTTTGTTTCGCCGCCAGTCAAACTATCGCAGAGATTTTCAAGGCACTCCTGATATGCCACGTTTACACGAAACATCACCCAAACAGCAAGAATTTTTTTGCCTACATAGTGAAGTTAAACAAAAAGAGTATTCTCTGTCGGAGTTGGCAACTTTCCCTAGACTTTTTTTCGACCCTCTGTTGTAGCTTATCAGTCCCCTCATCTCCTACTTCGCATTAGTCTTTGTACTTGTATAAAACATATATGGTAGAAGGGAGTTGAGCGAACTTAGAGACAGGAATTCGCCAGGGTTTTGCAAGGGATGGTCATTAATCAATTATTTATTACCATCGCATGGAGAAAGTAGGTGGAGCACCGGCACTGTGAGCTTCTCTCAAAGTTTGAATGCTGCCAGAGTATGTTTATCCCACTTCTGATAGAGTGATACTGAGTGTGAGAAAAGTGGTATTCGAGACATTCTACCAAGCATATCCATTCAGGCTGATAAAAAGATAAACCAAGAGCTCCACTCAATATTTGAGTGATACTATATTTCCTGCCAGTATACTTGTACCCCACTTCTGATGAAGTGATATTGACTATGAGCGAAATGATACTCGAGGAAGTACACCCAACATCGGACTGAGAAAGGAATAAAATAAAATCAGGCTTCCTCTTAAAGTTTGAGTGCTAATATACGATATATAGTGTGCTTGTATCCCACTTGTGATATTGAGTGTGAGAAAAATTACCTTCGAGGAAGATTATCTAAAATATCCATTTTGACTAATTGAGACACGTGTCAACGTAGCTCAAATGGTGGAGTGTGAGGTACATGGTTTGTATCGTTTATCGACAAAAATACCAATTCACCTTGACTCCACTTTTTACTAGCTTATTTGGCAGCAAAGTGGAATTATAATGGAATGGGGTTTAGTGCAAAATTGACTAGGGTAGTTTTATTACATTTCAAGCTCAACTAATTTCGTTCTCTGCCCGATTTCCAAGCAAAATATATTTTGATTGCACATCCATTCCTCTCACAGTTTAATCATAATGAATTTCTTTGAGCTCCGTGTAATTTTTCCGCTGAATTCTGTAGCTGAGTTACGTCTTACGAAAATATCAAATTACCCCCAATAAAAAGCGTGCCCATTTACTCCGTTGCCGGCCAGACATAATGAGCTAATTAAAATCGGAAAACTTTATTAGCCCGTTTTTTACTTAGCGCTCAATGACGTCAGAGGATGAAATCTTCCTAGTTTGCGTTCCGGATTTCGCAAGATTCGTAATATTGTAGCTGTCGGATTTCGCTGCTTTCATTTTTCAGATATTTCTATTTGATTAATTAAATTGCAGCGCAAAGCTGTAGATTACACGTGAGTTGAAAAAGTGCCATAACTACGAGTATGCTGCAGTTAGATTGAGGTAAAAATAATGTAAGGCAGTTCATGTACGTAACCCATTACTTGAGCCGGATATTGTATAAACATGTTTTGGAGACCCGACACGTGTTTTGATAACCATGTACTACCGAAAATGTCCAAAAACAATGCAACGATGCACTACTCACCTAATTTACACTCTTCGCTTATCCTTTGGTTATTGAAGCATCCTTCCTTGTTGTGATAAGCTGCCTTACACCATGAACAACTTATTGCTACAATTTCCTTCGACGAAAAAGAAAGTTTCGACTGGAAGGACTGAAACAAATTGAGGAAAAAATCAATTACATTAGAGAAGTTTGTGGTACATATATTATTATATTACACCATCACGAAATTAAAACTGAAATCTTTGTGATTGAGGTAAGTTTAGCTTGTTTAAAGAGCTGAACGATCATTAGGAAGCCAAGTCAATTGACATATTGAAAACTAGGATTGAGCCGAATGCTGTTGTTTCTCAGCTAATGACTAAAATTACCCAGAAAATTTTAATTTGATTCATATCTGAAAGAGACGATAGACAGTGTTCTATCGTCAGTGATACAACACACCAAGAACAAGAAGCGCTAATTCAATTTTTAGCAGCGTATATGGGTGAATAATTTTCGTACTAAAAGCGTTTGATAATATCAATTTATCCAAAACGACCAGATTACTTCAAAAATCTGTTATTAAAATTATTACTGTATTATTCGCCACACTTATATAACTGATCTCGAACAAAATCCTTAACAGGTCCCGTAGTGTAGTGGTTATCACGTCTGCTTCACACGCAGAAGGTCCCCGGTTCGATCCCGGGCGGAACCAAACCTTTTTTTATATTACTTTTTTTTCCAATTTTTCTAACGGATACAAATATGCATGAAAAATGATTAGTTCTTATTAAGTGTACACTTAATTAACATTAATGAACAGTGATCTACTAGGTGTATCTTTTGATAGGATGGATAAAAATATTATCGATGTAAGCTGTTGGTTAAAAATACGTTACACTAATGTTAATAATGAAGATAGCAAACATGAACTTACTTTATCACATTGCTTGCATCTGCCCTTTTCTGATCGCCTGTGCACCCAGTGGTGCTCGACGGCCGCTTGTTCCCGGTACTGCCGCAGACCCACGTCCCTAAAGGTCGGTTTACACGTGAACTTCAACCGTTCGGCGAGGACGTCGATGCATTCGTGGTGGGAGATGATGTTGCACGCCGAACAACGCATGCGTGGACCCCGACGCTGCAATAAATTGAATTCACCTTTAGTTTGTTACAAGTTACAACAGTGGTGGAATCAGGTCCGAACCAGTTTCTAGTGTGCGCGAAACCAAACGAAGGGCGTATACAAGGGAGGGGCGTGATGGGGGTGATTAAGAAATTTCGAGATGGGCATTTTTGTATATATTTGAGCATCGAGCAGTGACAGCAGTCTGTCAGTCTTCGGACGTCAACCAGTTAAGCACTAGAAATCGTGGATATGAATTTTGGCTCAGAATTTTCCTGGCAGCCTTGAGGGTTCCATGATCCCTTATACGCAATTGAATGCGGCAAGGTAAGAGCGCATTTGGAGCTACGTATGAGAGAGAGAGAGAGAGAGAGAGAGGATGAACGTGAATGTTTCTTATTATAATTACTATTAACATACCCCATTTTTTCTTGCGTCAATTTACTCGGCGAAGGTATTGCAAAAAATGGTGAAAGCATAAACAAACTCCCATCCCCTTTACCCCCCCCCCCCCCCCGCCGCCCAAGACTGAGGTCTGGACACGCCCTTGAACGAAATCGTATTTGTTAATAAAGAAAATCTTTTTCAATCTCGATCAAACACTTGCTCACTTTTAATGTAACAATTTCTCTCTAGACACCATTCGCTAGCTCAAACTAGTTTAATCGAAAATTCTAATATGCAAAGGTATCAGTAAATTCTAATTAAGTATTAACTAGTTTTAAAAGCGTTCGTAGCAAAATGTGCTTCGACTACAACGCATCGAATATTTATATCCACCTTCGCCATTGTTTCATCTCGCTGCTCGTTCCCATCAAGCTGTTTTCGCCATTTTTGCCGGGATTAATTACTCGATGAAAAAGAGGGAGAGATTATTTCTGCCAATACCAAATTCTGATGGAGTCTAAATGGAAAAGGATATTCTTCCACTTAATTACTTCCAGCTTTTTATGCCCTGTAGCTCTGGTCTCAGCAGAGAATAAAAATTGAGCGGCATTTCCATCACATATACGCTCAAATTGGATCGGATTTTTTTTATGATATTTACTTCAAGCGCAAAAATAAACACCAGAAAGAGAGAGAGAGTGTTTACAACTCACCATACTGATCAGTATGTAATTTATGAAAACAGAATGCGTGGATCAAACACCGTTAGCCAGCAATTATAAACCTACGACATGTCCAAGTTTATGGAGACTGTCATCAACCTTTCAGCTTCTAAAGTACCTGTACAATTTAATCCAAATTTTCTAATTGCCAGTTCGTACTTACAAGATGTCTTCCCTCTTACGGAAGCTAGTATAATCAATTTCCAGCAAAAGTAAATAAACTCTACACGTTTGTCCATCTGCAACAACAAACTTTTGCAGAACAGCAGAAAATAACGAAGATAAACTCAGGGCTAATTCGATTGCCCTTCAAGCATATATTTGAACAGTTATGAAAACTGTTACCATTCGAGTCAGCTTATCCGTCCTCGAATTTTATTTCATAATGAGGTCAACAAGTGTTATTTTTCTGGAACGTCGCATTTTCTATCCCCGAATAATTATTATGGTCGATTTGCAATTGTAATTCGTTCGTTTGGAATGGCCCTGAGATTTGCGAAAACAAGGTCCGATATCACGAACGTACACCAAACAAAGGTTTGGACATGTTTGCAATGTAAATAAGATAGATGCCTTTTACTTCCTCCGTTCCAGTTGGAATAATTATTTTATTTTATTTGAATGCACTAAAAAGAATAAAATAAACTTTTCAATGTCGGAAATAGATGTCATCATGACCCCCCCCCCCCATTGCACTCAAGAGCTTTCATCTGAAGATTTTCATCAAAAACCTCACCATTTCCGCGCTTTACGGCTGTCTCAAGTTAAATGGACCACTCGGTATACAGGCTTAATTTTCTACAATTAATTAGTAATTGTTGGATACCTAGAAATTGCCCCCCCTATAAATTTGAGGCACCGCCTGTACATTAAAATTAATCATCCAAAAATAGTGTTATTCTGATTTTGGTATCGAATTTCCTTTGCCTGAGGTTGAATGATTATATCTATAAATTTCATCAAGATTTAAGTGATCCAATTAACGTCTCAGTTTCTTTCTTAATTGTAATTTATGCGTGTATAAACGAAGATTGATTGTGGAGATGTTCCTGGAGAAAATACGCTCTCCTTTTTGGGGATTATGATTTGCAGTGTAATCGAATACACAGTTAAAAATATCCGCAGTTGGATGAAAATTTGTACACTGAGATGGTGAATTTTGTTCTGAAAGTTTGAGAAGGCTAACTGCTTTTAAGAGTTAGAGTCAAACTGCTTATTTTCAAAATTGATGAGAAAAGTTCTCTGTGATATTTGACCGCAATCAAATTTTTGGACAGTAATCATTAAATTTCCCACTTATTTCTCAACGTCACTGATCCAGGAATGCAGCGCCGCCCTCCAACTCTCAGCCTAATCCAAGAACGTGACCCTCATGTGGGTCATTGATCACAGTGGGGTGCCAGGTAACGAGAATGCAGTTTGATTGGCGAGGATGGAAGCAAGGGGCACATGCATTGGCTCCGAACCCTTGATGGGTCAGTAATGCTCTGAATGATTGGGCATATAACGAACTGGCGAAAGCATGGTTGGTGAGAGATGGCTGCAGACAGTCCAAGAGGTTCATAGTAGGCTCCAAAAAACGTAGGGAGCTATAACTATTGAACAGGAGGAGGGATTTACTCAACTTGTTGGTAGGGATGTTCACAGGTTACTGCAGATTGAACAGGCATCTGTCACTCATAGGGAGAGTGTGCTGTAAACCGGCCTTAGGGCTGAGGTGTTCGGAACTGCAGAGCTCGACAGGGAAGAAGCTACTCAGTGGACATCATGATCTTTAATAAAAGATCTGGGAGGTTCGACATTAAGGAATTACCATGTCTGCCCTAGTTCTAGTGACTACTGCAATTATTGATGACAGGTTGATCAGTTCGCATTTTATTGAAGGAATATTGGATGTGTAAAAATATCGAGACTTTCTACAACACCATTTACCAAAGCTATCTGACGATATGCCACTTGAAGAAAGGGCAAGTATGTAGTTTCAGCATGATGGCTGCCCTGGGAAATGCTGGGTCGGAAATACCTTAATCGATGGATCGGATGAGGTGGTCCCATGGTGGCCTGCTAATTCACCAGATTTAACCACTCTCGATTTCTTTTTATGGGGGCATCTGAAAGAAGTTGTTTATTCGAGTAGCTCCCAATCCCTTTGGTATCATGAAAACTTTTTGAAATGATTGATACGTATATTGAAGTTGGAGAGCATCATTTTGAATATTTGTTATTATAAAAATAAAGGCTTCCCATATGAAATAATTACGTTATTTATGCTTTTGTGAGGAGAAACGCAGAAATTTATAAAATTAACATATATTGTATTTTTTATCTACTCAAGCTGCAAACGGAATTCAGAATCTTGTGAACAAAAGATATTTGTTTTTTCTGGTAGAGTAAAATTCTGCAATAAAATATCTTTCCATTAACCTTGAAAAAAAAGCTTTTCATGTCGAAAATAAAAGTCATCATTGCACTCAAGAGCTTTCATCTGAATGTTTCCATCTAAAAACTCATCAAGGTATCCTTCCATATGTTAATCTATGGCGCTTCCCAAAATTCCCTCTTGGGCTCCCCTACTATCATGCGTCGGAAGCTAGACAGCTACCTGACAAAAATCAATGGTAATGTGAAAGGTACGCCGTTATTTACTCCATTTGGTTTCACCCAGTTCCGGGTGTATACGAAAAACACGTCGGGGCACAGCTCGAGCGGAAACGCGTCCACTTTTCTTCTCATTCGCTGCAGCGCACTTAGCGTAAATTTCAGTTCCGGCGATACATCGCACGAAGCATGGGAACCGTTCGTTCTCTGTTCTCGTCACATTGAAATTTTCCCCTTTATGCCGCGACTGAAACCGTATGCGTGAATAAAACGGACACGGAAACGCTCTAAGTGCCCTGTTTTTGCCGTGTTGTCAATCTTCTGCGTCGTATACAACCAACGACGATAGAACAACTGAAGACCTGGCATCTCATTCATAAATTCATTTATGTTTATAGTCAAACACGACTTAGGGCGAGGGATCCAGCGGGGAGAGGGGAAGGTGGCAAGATGGCCGCTTGATGGGGACCGTAATTTCTGTTTGTAAACATCGATGACATTTGGATGAATCACGAAATTTGACAGGGCGGGAATTTGAAAAAGTACACAATTATACTTACTGATGGAAGGTTACAACTGCAGCTGCAGCCTGGGTGCTGAACAGCTTACACACAACAATATTTCATTTTTTTGGCAACAATAAGCAAAATTCAAACCAGATCAAACAGAGAAAATGAACAAAAACTACGATGTCTGATTCGAACGCTTACGTCAAAAATCAAAGCGGTTGACAGTGACCTGACGTAAATGGTTGACGGTTAGGTTCTGTTCAAATGCCGACAGACGTCAAATTTGCAAAATATGAATGAAAAATGATACGTAGCGGCTAGTAGCAGTCAGAATTTACTATAAAGCCATGTTGCCAGCTAGTGTGTGAGGTGTGATTAACATTGCAGGTTTGTTCTAAATTATGAAGTTATTTTTAACTTTCCTTACTATTCAATAGCTAAGATATTCATTGTAGAACATATTCATGAGATCTTGTGAACTAGCTATGTAGGAAAATTTATGTTATTGTAGTCCTTAAGTGAATTCTGGCAACTGCGCACCAATGTCTGACGAAAGTTTTTGTAAACATACGAGGTCTATCAGTGTTCTATCGTCAGTGTATACAACTATAACTTTATGAGATGTATATTTTTTATAGACAACCTCACGCAAAGACAGCGCTGCAAGAGTATAAGTGTCTATTCACATTGATCTTGAAACGCTGTAAACGTTGTGGACAAACTCCCCGGCAGCTCGTTCCACAACGCCGAGGTTCTCCAAAACAACGACCTTTGGAAGATGCGTGTTTGGTATACTGTCGACTTTTCTTGTTATTTTGCTGGACAGTTCGGTCGAATATCTGCCATGATAATATATATTCATTAAAATTCATTGAAAAGTGTTTGCTGAACACAAGTTCCACAATGAATAAGAATTACAGGATTACAAAAAATAGGATTGTGACTGGCCTGAGAGATAAAACCTAGATGAAAGAGAAAAATCATTTTTCCTTCACTCATATTAAGCTGGGCCCAATAAAACTATTTCTAAAGACGCTTGATGGAAATATATCATGTTTTGCACATATAGGAAGAAAATGTCCTAGTTGGTTTCAGCAAAACATGAAACAGCAGTATTTGTAGACCCTCAAATGAAGCAACTTATTAAGGACGCTGCATTCGTAGACTCAATGAGTCAATGAGGACAAGCGTAAAGCTAGACCTAATTTGTTGCAATGGCCCAAATTTTTTTGGGGAAATGCAAGCCTATCAGCTATGATGAAGTGGTCTACCAGATACTAAGGTGTAACATGGGCATAAAATTTCATTATTTGCGTAGTAATTTGCATCGTTTTCCAAAAAATTTAGGACACTTTAGTGAAGAACAGAGAGAAAGGAAAGATGAACACTATGGAGGATCGTTACCATAGACGTTTGGGAACATAAATAATGGCATATTATTACTGGAAATTAAAAAGGGACTGTTTCCAAATAGATGAAACAGTTTCAAGGAAACATAGCTTTCAAAGAGTACACCAGTGACCATATTTTAAATTCTGGTATAATATATAATAATACATATTGTAGATAAAACATTTGTGTAATTATCACACAGTTTCACAGATAAAACTCTTTCTTTCAGTGACGCGTTTCGATTTTTATTTAAATCATCGTCAGACTGTCACATTTGACTGTTAACAAGGCTACCCAGATTACTTGACAACTAGCTAACTAGTCCTATCATGGATACAAAACTAGAGCTTTCAAATCTAGCATACTATCTATCATGTCTAGCTATTTTTCTATTAAATTATTTTTTCATTTGTTGTGTCTGTCTTAGGGGATTTTTTTTTGACGACTGCATTTATACAAGTGTTAAGGGAAACCTCTACAAAACCTTAACCATCACCGTCAAAATGTTCTTAAGATATTTCATGTGATAAATTATTTTAGTTCTCAAGATATTTCACGTTTCGAGATATTTCATTCCTTAAGCTATATAATTTTTCTTAATACATTCTATAACTTAAGATATTCCAGGACTAAGTTAACCTAGAATACGAATAGATGGAAACTTATAGTAGTGTATCAATAAAAAATTAGTTTAAAAAGGTAATACTAATAATACTACATTGACTTTGGCCTCCTCTGCAGATGCCCAGTTTGTCCCCCCCCCCACATCTGGGGCTGTCATTGTAAGAAGAAGAAGTTTCTGTTTTCTAGCTAATCATTTTGTTCCATTTTAACACTGCTTCTTGGAAAACGCAGCGTCACCTACAGAAAGGTTCAATAACGCCTACCCGTCTTCAACTTCCCGGTACAGGTTTCCATATATATTCCCCGAAACGGGGACAAAGATAGCTTTTCTCAGCTCTCTATTCTCTCCTGTCTCCTTTTTGCAGTTCCAGGATGATTCCATTTTAAGCCGACTACGTAAAGCTCTGGTCCCAAATGGGTGAAAAGTAAAAATGGTAGCTTAGGAAATGGATGCGGGGATTTTATTTCTGTCTGGGTCGTACATATGATATGTATATTTCATGGAGCTGATTAGTAGCTGAGCTTTAGCATATAGGATAAATTGTAGAGCTAACTCACCACCAGTGACGGCTCGTGAGACTGTTAGATGGTGAGGACGCATCAAAAAAGCCTAATGTTATGTAAACATTAACTAAGAAAACTATTTACTACTCAAGCCAATGATCAGTTTCTGGCTGCCACAAAAGATGCGATTATACCAACTCCTAGTGACCTGAACGAAAAACTACTTATTTATTCAAAAATGATATCGACGTCTTTGAAATGTAATAACTACTCTACTACTGATTCTTATTGAGAATGTAATATTCAGTTATATAGAACTTGTCTTTTTGTACACGGATCAAATAAATGCAGAACGCTTTTCAATTTCAACTCTGACCTCGCCGGGCAAATTAAAAAATTCTAATCTTCCAACTCTCCTGAAGTCTGATGTAAGGCAGTCGTATTGTAGTCCATTCGAGAGGTAAGATGAAATGTCTGCTCCATATGCATATACCTACAGGTGCACACGTATTATATGCCGGATCAGTGGCGAACATTATTTAGAGGCAGGTCATTGAGGTCAGGTATAGAAAGGCTTTGAGTAGAATGATATCATAACCACACTTTCACTTCCAACATAAAAGTTTTTGATTTTGAGACATGTCGTTTTTTGAGTTTCTATCGCAAAGCCTATCACACTCCAGAAGCGCTTCGGGTGATACATGTAACTAGACCGATCGGATGGTATATACCTAACCAGGTGTTAGGACCTTTGACTTCGTAAGTTGCCAATGGCATTCCCATAGAGGGCGACACTTGGATATGAGTTGATATACGACTTTTTTGAATAACAAACTTCTGATACATTATTTTTATGCTGATACTAAGCTATGGAATAGCTGCCTGAATGTTTATCAGACCCCACTGAACATTCTGAAAAGCTAATCTTGTTCTACCCCATTTGTATATCTTTTCCTGTTATCTTATCTTATTTTTGTACATTATTTATACCTTGAAGACAAATGATTCTATAAGACTGTGATGAAATTATATAATATTCACCTACCGCAAATGTTCTTTATGTACATGAACGTGGTTAAACATAGAGATATCTATCTATCAACATAGAATAGCAAATACCTTCAAGGATTTGCCGGTCTGCATGACGTTATAATAATGAGGAAAGTTTAACATAACCTCACTTTGTCTTTGTGACCATATTAAGACATATTATTGGATAAGCAAGAAGTGGCTCCAGCCGCCTACAAGAAGTTCTCTGTAATCTCTCGATGTACGAATTAGATTTCTTCGATGCTATGTGATCCCTGTGCTTTTATTTGGTGAAGAAGTAGAAGATAGGCATTGAAAGAAGGAGATGGAAAAGTAAAAGAAGAAGTATATGAGACAAAATGGATCAGTCATAACCGTACAATGAACCTCGTTGCCAGCTCTATGTTCCGCCATTGCGTCTGAAGACACCGTCCCGCTCCGTGATTATTCGCATTCAAATCGTATTCGTAGATGGATGCACCAGAATTGCTTTCGCCATACTCTGACTTTGAATCAAGTTTCGGACGCAAATTGGTTTGATACGGAGGCTGTATTATTAGTGGTACGCCACCAACAACTCCTGCTGAGTCTGCCATGACGTATGCCTTTATGATTTATACAACTTGGAGCAACGGCAGCGAATAGTGCGGTTTGAAGCTCAACGATTCAGACACCCAATTGGTGCATATTAGTAATGTTTGACCAGCCAGGAAAAAAATTCGAGCAAAAAATCGCAACGTTGCCATACGTTTTATGCATGAAGTATATCTCGCTTTGTTGTTCCAAGTATATTTAGGCAATATTACTAAATGTAAGGGAAAAGTATTTAATCAACACCATCTCTACTGGTATTTTGTTAAACATTATATTACAAATTGAAACAACACTGGCGATATCACTGAATAACAGTAGATTACCACGAAACAGACTAAAAGTATCTGAGATAAAATAATTCTGCATCTATGGGCAACACTGTCAGACGCCTTCAAAGCTACTGCCTTGACTCGTCTGAACTTGTCCTTTGATTGGTTATTTTCAGTTGCATGGTCGTCGTGAGAAGTACTTAACTTCCGCTTGTTGCTCGGAATGCTGGAGCAGCATTTTATATTATTAAAATCCATCTTACACTGTTGAAATCAGCGTTTTGTTGTCTATGGCTCAGTAAAGCCTTCGGTTTTTTCCACTGCATTTCCCCCAGTCGTCTCTGGTGTTTTCTGGCTGTAAGTGACAATGACAAGTAGCAGCTGATACTCAATATCGAACCATAAGAGCAGGTTGAGACATATTGTTGTTTGAATATCTTACAATCGAATCAGTCTATGGAATTGAGGTCAAAAATAGGAATATCTAGAACAGCATTTAACAACATGAAGACATTATTTATCAGTGGCTTTTTAAAAACAAATATCAAGTTAGCAAAGTGCTTACATAGCATTAATGAAGAAACTGGATACCTTAGAAATGTGGGATTTTACGTATATCGTCACTATAGGATCTCACCTTACACATGTACTAAAACAATTAGGCAAGTCAAACACAAATGCACGCATCGCAGGCTAGAAACATCTATCGATCGATATCTGCTGGCTGTGGGCTGAGAGCTAAAATCTCTTGGACTCAAAGCCCACGTTATAACATCGTAAGCCCAACACTCTCTTCCTTCCTTCTTATCTTTTTTCACCCGCGGAGCCAGGCAACTAATAGGCAAGGCGAACAGTGTTGCCATATACGCTTACCTGTAGCCAATTTGGCTTCTTATAGGAGGTTATTCGCTCCAGGAAAATTGATTTGGTGGGATGCTTATTTTCTTAGGTAGTGCCGCCTCTGCCTTAAACGTATGCTACTACGGTTCATACAATTCACGAGGCAGGAATATTCATCTCGTTTTATATAATAATTTGAATCACATAGAATATGTGTGTTGGAGCTGATAATTATTCGAGTTCTGAATACGAAATACATAAGATAGAACTGAATCGATTTCCAGTTGGAGATTCGTGGTGTATTCCAAGGGGAAAGAGTCCTATTCGGTCTCTAATAACCTCGGTACCAGATCCCTATACAGCTAGTAAACCATCTATAAACTTCAAGAATTTTACTTCTACGCTAGTGGGTGAGGAAGCATTGCAATCGCGAAAAATTTAGATTTCGATATATTTGTTTTTTTTTGATGTTTTATGATCACAATGCATCACAAAAAACCATGTCACTCATTCTCGTCGGTCGGTATGTCGGGCAGATGGTCCTTGACGCCTCTATAATTCGGAAGCATGTTTCTGATGTTGATACACTATACACCTGAATAAAAATTTCCTTATTCGCGATATCTGGCGATAAGAGGGTAATCAGCGTCACAAATAACACTTCAATAAGTGCAAATGACGTGACCAAGAACTTTTATCAGCCATCCAATCGTTTGACGTCGACAATTCCACCCTCTGTAACACTGAAAGCCCACCCGACCCAGTTCAACACAGTGCTGGTCAACACACATCAAAACGCAATCAGAAGCTCTCACGAACCAGCCATAAACTGCAGGAATTGCGATGTAAACGGACTTTGCAAATTAATTTCGCACCGTATGGTATGTGTGGCACATTGACAAAGTTGACAGGCTAGTATAATAACCGGGAACTGATTACGAAGTTTCAGAGCCTTTCCAGGACAGGTCATAATATTCCATAGCATATCTGGATAATTTTAGTGGAATTTGTCCGACGTTAACTTCCTAATCTCCAAACTGTTTAGACTGTCCTATCAACGGGCGTTTCCTTACCAGGTCGAGCTACAGCGCCTCTTCCAAAGGTCGTTCTTTGGAGAACCTTGGCGTTGTGGAATGAGTTAACGAGGAGTTAGTTCCATGATGGTTAAGGTCAATGTGGATAGACATTTATCATCTTGCAGTGCTTATGAAGCATTATAGGCTTTCCGCCTTTGCGTGAGGTTGTCTATAAATGAAATGTACTTCAGGAACTGCTCGTTAGTGACCTTGAACATGATACAGCGCAGAGTGGCAGGTCTATAGTTGGTGGGCGAAGGGAACACCCTTCGCTGGTAGGAGAGCTCAAATAGTTTGCAAAGGACTGGTTTAAGGTCTGTAACATTTCAGGATAATTGCTGGTATTTGGTCGACACCAGTAGCTTTCCTGGAGTACTCACCAAGATCAAATTTTGATATCTCGTTCTTAGATTCTAATTTCTAGTATTTTTGAGTTCACGTTGATGGTTGTTGGTGGAGTGCCTCCTTGCAAGTGTATGTATATGTATATATTTTTTCTTTTGGGGTGGTTGACATGGAGTCTTCCGCTCTCATCAGTGGTGGTATTTGCTAAAGCTGAAACGTCAGTATAGATTTATTCATGCGTGTGTGGTTTCAATCAAGCGGTCAGCGAAAACTATAAAGTTTCTGAGATGTACCTAATACCAATTTTGAATTACCCTGTACATCGGGCAATACGCTCAGCGAAGTACAAAACCATGTTAACAGCATCCCAAACGTCAATGCCCATATGAAACAATCCAACATGTATTCCTGGGATCATAAATCCGCACTATCCCGGCGACCACGCGTGAAGCTAAAAGCATACGACCAGGATAAATTGCCAATTTTTTGCTGTACGAGGCGGATCTGAGATTAAAAGGGTTATGAATCCAGAAATTCAGGAAAGTGTTTTATGTTATTAATAAGATCATCTACCACACGAGATGCGTGACGCGGCAATATATTTAAAAAAATCTAAATGGTCAATAACAACACCTTAAACAACGAACAGATAACCTAGAATGTTAGGAAACACTTTTAGTTTTTTTAAAAGGACCCACAGCTGCTAAATTGAGCATAAAAATATTTTCGAGAAAAGCCAATATCAAAATATTTATTTTTGGCAGCTATCTCCACCAACCGAGAAAAGATTGATTCTTGATCAACAAAGAGATAATCTATAAAACCCGTCATAATAACGTCGTAGAATACACGTCAATACAACGTCATTTATTAGACGTCATAATGACGGCGATATTTGAATCACGTAAAGTCAAGAGTTTTCACCTAATTTCAACGTCAATATGACGAAATTGTTTGATTGTGACGATCAATGTCGTAGTTAGGGAAAGGTAACCGACGCCATTATGACATATTTGTGCTCAGGTGGAACGTATATTTGAATGTTATGATAGCTAGGGAAGAGTAACCGGGACCACATTCGATCGACCAACCAAAAGATTGATTCTTGACTCAGGAAAAATTGCCATACAAAATTCGTATATCAGAAATAAGCTAGGAAGCACCTCATAATAGACGTTAATACAACGTCATAATGACGTCGATCTTTGGTTGAATCACGTCAGGTGCCAAACCTTATGAACCGTTATGAACAGTGTCGTAGCTAGGGCAGTGTAACCGGAGCCAGTGCCAGAAGTGCAGGCTGTATGGGACACAAAATCTGGGCTTAAAGGGCGGAAAATGCCTTCAGTAGGGAGGTTTTCTTTGTTTTTCAGATTTTTCGGAGTGAGAAGGTCCAAATGGGCGTGAATCTCGGGATTAAATCTAAGCGCCGATGTTGCAAGCTACGACACTGGTTATGATCGGTTTGAAGCTGTCATGAACATATAATATGAAGATGATATGTCGACAGTTGCCTATTAAATCTACCATGAAATAGGTTATCGGAAAAAAGGGAGCATAAAAATAACAGATCAAGTAGCATGGCATATCTCAACGGTTATGATACTATAAATAGCCAGAAAGGTCAGTTGGGACATACGTGTATAAACGCACGAACTTTTTCTGCTAAAACCGAATAGATATTTAACGAATTATTGAATGTGGAACAAAGGATGGCTTGGATTGGAATTTTATTGTCTGATCTGCCTCGGGTGCCACGCTGTTAAGTTTGCTTCGGTCGCCCGACAATAATTATCGAATAAGATCATGGGAGGGGAGGGGGGGGGTCAAACATACTGAAAGCATGCTTGAAGTATCGTTAAGGTACAATCAAAAAACCATTTTTTCAAGTGTCACCAAATATCTCGAAATTGGAGCATTTTTTGAGTTATTGTCTAAGCTATGATCAACGACTTCAGTCAGTCCTGTTATGTTCACTTGTCGGAACATTTAGAAGATATTATATTTTCTGAAAACAAATGTTACATGTTTGGCTGTACTATAATGCTTCTGGTTCGCAGTTAAGTGTGCCTTCACCTTCTTAGCTCTCCAGAGAAAACTGCAATTCAGCAACTGTTAGCGATGTAACAGGAGGATGAACAGGAAGTTAATTTTCTCCCCTTGGTATATTGAATCGGAGATACGAACTTGCCTGCAGGGAACCTGATTAATTCCAAAATCACCGGCAGAGTAAAATATACATACACCTACTTCAATCCGTCCCGGATAGGGATAATAGACGCACCGAATTCAGCTGCTGTTCAACTCGTAATAACTTTCTTCCCTCGCTTTGAAGTTGGAGCGAAAAGTTCGGTACAGTGCAGTATATGCATGCTCATTAACAGTCGAAATTGTGATTTGACGGGTTTCGCAGCGAGATGACTAATACGGTGAACAATGTCCATTATCGCGGTCCACAGGACCTCAGACTACACAACAGAGATGGACACTAGTGTTTACTTTTTCGTTTAAAAGCGAAACATCATCAAACGGGGGTTACAAAATTTACTAGTAAGCTGCACTGATGTTAAGTACATTGCCGGATTCATATAAAACATTTTTAATAAAAATCATGGTTGACTCTGAAAAAGAAATAAATATGACAACACCGATTGTTTGATGGTTTTCAAGTTATCATTATTATTATTGCTGAATTTTGTGTGTGTTATTAAATAAGTAATTAGACTGTGTTAGTGAAAGGTCTGAACATGGGTTGCCGGTGCAAGTTTTGCAAGGAATTAGTTTTTATAATTAGCATTTATCGTTCATGGGTAAGTGAATTTGAGGTTATGGTTAGTAATTGGTGTACATGAAAAACGTGTCATTATGATTTTATGATAAATATAAGAATGAAAGAAAATTCTTATTATACTTAAAAATAGAATCTACATAATGTTTGATCTATTTTTTTGTTGATGAATTTTGGATTAATACGCTTAATTAGATACATTTTAAGCAAAGAATATTTCGTTTAACTGCAAAAAGAATCGCCTGATGTTGGATATCATAAAAAGTTTCGGACGATTAAAAATTAGTTCAATAAATTGGTGATTTTTTTAGTTAAGAAGTCGTTAGGATATACATATTATACATTTTTAATTTTGTATAATCTATTTTTGTCATAATTATGTCTCATTTTATATTTCCAAAAAAAACCATGACAGAAGGAAGGATGAAATGCGGTGGAATATTTTACTACATTAATGACATGATTTTTGTTTTGCTAGTTCAGGAAGTGAAGTTAGTCTTGATGAAAGTTGTTAATATTTTTTTGTGATAAGTAATTCTCAAAAATAATTAACCTAAAATATGGTATTTATAAGCTGTTATAATTTTTTGTAGATCTAAAGCATCTTTCATTTATTATTGTTCCTTATTATTATAGATATAACAACCAACAAAATAAAAAATATATTTTATTCTAATGTGACGACGTTTCTTTTACCGTAATACTCAAAATGTGTAACAACGCGACCTGACTTGTCAAAATGCCAAAGCCGCCTAGTTCGCGCTATTAAGATTTTAGTAACACAAAAAATTCCCATTTGTTGTGAACTCTGTGGCCCTCACAGTATAATCCAAAATTAAAAATTTTGGAAATCGATAACAACAGTTCAAAATCATATTTTGACATTCATCATGAATGTTTTAAGTGAAATTGAACATTAAAGAATATTTGCGCATTAAATGTAATACCTTATGGTACGCCACTGCGTGCTTAGCTTCCAGCAGTGTTGCCTTTGTGGTACGCCGCCATAATGTTTCGTCTTCCTTGCTCGCATTCCATCTTTTTTAAAAATGTGGATTGTAGATTGTAGATGCTCCTACTTGGTGAAACTCTTCCATCATGAATTATGGATTGGGTTTTGAGAGTATGTTTTGTTTACACCTGTTTAATAGCTTAAGAGGCTATTATTCTGGAATCTGAAGATGTAAGATTGGTTGGACACAGGGCTGTACTCAGCTTTGCAAAAAGGTTGGGTTTTGAGGACAGAGGCGCAGAATCGCTCTATAGGGGGATAGGGATTCGAGCTTTATTCCAAAGATGGTCTAATTTGAGCTTTATAAAGCAGCTGCCCAGGGTGAATACAATTCATGGGAGCGGACGAGAGCTCCCAGTGTTTGGGATGCTGAACATGATTCAGCTTAATGGAGCTTTGATTATTTGGTGGTTGGAAGTTACCCAAAAATTGTGTCACATGGTGCGGACCATCCTCTTCCACCTACGCTACTTATGGTGGCAAACAAAAAGGGGAAACACCTACTCAAATGTTCAATTCGTTCCCACCTCTTAGGAAAGTGTGCATACACAAATTCATCGCCTCAATTTGCATATAATTCCCGACACTATTTTGCATATTCCACGTGCCAACTGCCCAGCTGTGACCAATTGGAATCGATTTTTTATTATCAGATTCGGACCATACCAATGTACGTTGCACGCGTAGAGACCTTGAATACTAGCCTAATTTATAGGAAGTAACACGTTTTATTCCCCGTGCACTAGCAACAGCAGTAAATAACACCCAGTGACATTAGTGATTCAGATAAAAAAGTGTGCATTAGAACAAAAAGTTTCACGATTTTTTCTCCGATGTGTTTCCTATCCAGCTAGCACTTTCTGCATTTCATCCTGATGGGTAGCCTCATTTCGTACTCCATCTTGTAGTTATACTACTATATAATCAGAAATTCATATTTTATCTCGGATATGTTTGTCCATCCCGTGTTGTAAACTTTCGCTGGCATGTGGGCATTTGTGCCACGTGTGTTTTAAAATTCTCTCTGTGACAATTCGTTAATCTGTGCATCACCCGACCCGGCTCATCGCGTCCTTTGCAGGTGTGCTAATTACGCTCGCCATTCGAATCTCGCATTTCAACAGTGAGCATCGCGATGACAGACAGACTGACGTGCATTTGAAGATTTCAGATCGACGCAGATTTTCGGGTTTTGCCGGAATCAACGTGCATTTGACAGTATAATTTGGGGGTTACCGATTTTACGACTTGTGTGGGATTTTTTGCTGTATAGTTTAAAGGCATTTATAGCTGATTTGACGCCTTTCTAAGTGTACAAATAAGTTTTGAGAGATATACAGAAGATGGCGTAACTAGTATTGAATCGTATGCGATTATGATTTTACTGTAGTCATCTTAAAGTCCGTGTAACTTTGCTTAAGTGTAAACCACATAGTTTTTTGTACTCTAATAACGTCAACTTGTGGTCATTTGAGGGAAGCAGTGCTTTTTGAGATTTCGACACCAGGGACAAAGAACGGGAAGGGAGGCCAGTAACGCTTGAAGACGCTGAGTTGGAGAGTTTATTGGATGAAGATTCATACCAAAGACAAGAAAAGCTTGCAAAAACCTTCGGACTGACTCAACAGACTATTTCAAACCATCACCCAAAGCGAAAAAGATGGTAGGGGAAATCCAAACCGGATAATGCCATGCCGCTGGTGTGATCAGCTCGGAGTGATGTACTACGAGCTACTCCAGCCTAACGAAAACATCAATGGAGAACGCTATCAACTTCATCTGGATCTCTGGAAAACCCCGTTGTAGCCGTGCATGTCGTCGCTTTGTATGCACAACTTCAAAGAACTCCGTCAGAGTTAAGCACTCCTAGAGAATTAAATGTAAACTGGAGACATTTGTCTATGCTGTAAGTCTACGTATTATACTGTGTGTATATATACCTACCTCAGATGTATGTTGAAAAGCTTTCATACATATGAATAAGCTTCAAACTACGAGGGACGTACGATACGAGTTCAAGTTTAACATCAGACGAATTGATTCGTGAAGTAGCAAAATAGCCCTACTCTAAATACAGTATCTCGAGACGGTAGTGATTTACCCTGTTCCATACAGGAAATAAAGGTGTTGTGAAGCTGTAGATAGCAATAGATGTGTTGGAAAGGCATAAATGTCAAAAATACTGCCTACTGACACGAATACTATAAGAATAAATCGTTTCCCTTCTGAAAAACACCTTGTACGAACCTGCAAATCCATGTATACCTGAGTATGTATATAGTATATAATATGTATGTATATTCGACATTCAAGTCCACCTACCAAAGCTGTAGGTTCTGTGAAAACTACTATATTTTTCTTTGCAGTCTACGCTACCCCTTGAATAAACGATATAGAATATTTTATTATACATATTTCATATTTGCTCTGCTACTGTTTTGTATTTCCATACATCTCTGACATAGAGCGAGGGGTATTCAGCTCATACATTTTCTGAACGCAAAGCGATACTTTCTCTGTCGTATTCTTGAACTTGTGATATTACTAAGGATATATGTTTCCAAATTTATAGTATCGTGGAATGACACAAAAAATATCTAATGTACAATGTATGACAAAGATAGAGGGGGATTAAGGAGATTCGTCATCTCCTTAAGTCAACAGAAAATCATGAAGAATTGATGTTCCTCTTTGACGATACAAACATTTTTCCAAATACGTATACATAAATGTTAAGGATGTGACCAATTTTCGATGATGATACACTTGAAATTTTCATTTTCCACGTTTGTAGCAAACCTATGGCAGAAATAAAACCGATAGTCAGTTAGGTAGATAGCTTTTTGCGATTAGGAGATATCAGTCAGAATGAAATTTCCTTATAAAGTTGTATCTTCCACTTGACATATTCATTCTTTGAGTGATATCCCCCATCGTAAAAAGCCATCTACGTCACTGATGATTGACTTTATTTGCGCGCTAGGTTTGCTATAAGCGTTGTCGTTATTGGCGATGGAAGCTTGATTTTTTATCGATACCAGTGTGGATCCTTGTCAATCCTTGCCTTCTCACAACATTGAATTCTGTCCTGCTGTCTTGATTCTCGAATTGCATCTGATATTGCTGAATGAGTAAGTGCCTGGGATCTTCTTGGCTTGTTTTTTCTGTCGGCGGTAATGACTTGTATTGTTTTTTTCACAAGCTTCGTTGTATATGCGATCTTTTTCCCCCAACACAAACACAACAACAACACCACAACATTTTCACCAATTCACCTGAAGACGATTGAAGATAGTAAATCAATCGAAACGTCATGATACTCAAAATTATATAGACAATAGAAGTCTGAAACACAAAGTTTGAGGTAACCTCTTAACCCCTTTCCTTCCACCGGAAACCATTGTACTCTAAAAATAACACCCTGACAATATTCTTAAACAGCGAGGACAATGGCCCAAATTGAATTTGAATTACACACTGTTAAAGAGATCGTTCCAAACGTTTTTACTAGACATAAATTGCAAATTGTTCCGTTAAAATCGCCTTACGATGCCGAAAAGGATAAAAGATAAATACCCTGAAACGTAAAATTTACCATTCAGTGGTCCCTAACCAGTCATTAGGGCACAAGATTGGTTTTCTTCCTGTCGGATTTGGGGGGGAGATCAATCGGCCTTGAACGCTATGTGCGTGTTCCTGGTGGTATTAACCGTAATATCATCGAATATTACATTCACTTCTGCGTTTATTTTATGTCTTTTATTTCTCAAGAAGGAGTTAAATACATTTGAAATATCCGCGTGTTGAGGTTGATGTTCTCAAATATTTCTGGTTACCTGTTACGAGGGAAATTCATATATGTATTTGAAAATAGAAAAGATAAATATCCATGTAATAAATTCCAAAGTCCAAATGAGCGTAGAAAACGAAGTATTTTAAAAAAATTCCATGGTTTACCTTTTTTTGAATGCTATATTGTTGGGCTATATCGATTATTGAGCAGCGACCGGAAAAACACGTAAATCCAAAAATAGAAGTTCATATGCATACATTTTACACGGTTATACAAGTTGTAACATGGTAATAAGGGCGGTTACAATGGTACATTAAATTCATTTCACCGCTTTATACGCAGAACGCGGCTGTAAAAGCTGATATATTATGACCTTTTAACTAGAATTCCATTCAGCTTACGACTTTGGAAGTGTTGTTTATAGCCCTTCTTGTATACCCGGTTTACAGCAGCAGGTTTTATTAAAATTAAAAAAAAAACACCCAGACCGCATCCTATAATAAAATAGCAACATTGTTCGAAGTTTAAGTATAAAAGTTCTTACATATGGTGAAACTTCGGTAGGTAATGGACGGGCAGCATTTGTTTCCGAAGCTCATACGCCTACGTATTCTTTTTAATAGAATGGGATGTATGTAACTAGTAGAGCTGTGGAAGTAACGATTTTTAGAATACACCTATGTACATATTCGTTACTCAGTGTAAGTATCCATTACTATACCCGGTGGTCCATTTAACTTGACTTATTCGAAAAACTCCCACTACATTGACGAATATGATGTAACACATAAGATCTGCTTATCTGGCAATCAATAAAGAAACTCTCTTTGGGTGTCATTGTGTTTTTTATTACATGAAACAACTCTCCTCAATTACCAACACCGGGTTATTCAGAAAACCGGTGTTTTACCACCCAGTGATTCTGATCCTGGGCAATAGCGCCTTCTAATGGACGACAACGCCCCCTTTGTGGACTCTCAAGGGGGCGGGCTAATACCCTATTAAAGGGCGGAGAAGCTTGAAGTCCACGTATTTTTGCTCTTCAGATTATTTTCAGAATGTGTAGATGTCCGAAACACAATGTTTTCAATCGAGAGTTTTTGTATGCGCTTCAGATTCAAGTTGATGGGGTGCTTATGACAAGGAGGCTATACAATAACGATAACCTATGAGTTAATCGAAAAAGGTTTCTTTTTCTTTCAGTATTGATATCCCGAGTTATAACAGCAAACTTCCTCGGACTTTTCTCGCTCCATATCCATATTGGAGTCAATAGGACAACTTTACTTTCCGCGCAAATCTGGAGCACAGCACCGTTGATAACATTAATGTCAACCGGCCCGCATTTGAGGACCTAAAGAATTCAAATTAATTAGCGGCAAAGCCCCTGGCATGGTGTGTAATTATATCTGGGGTTGAGAAGGTCGAGTGGCATGTGGGAAGGGTTTGGAGGGGAGGGACCGAATGCGTCCTCGACTCTGAGTCCACAATCTACAGGGTGTTGATTAGGTATGCACATTAAATTTAAGAGGCGATTTCTTGAGTTACGAAGTCAAATATCCTAACACCTGGACTGTCTTGAAGCGGTAACATATCTCTCTTTAAGGCAGTCCAGGACATTTGACTTCGTAATGGGCGTCCTCATAGAGGGCGACACTTGGAGATGAGTTGATGTTGCTATCACATCCTTGACTCGTTTACGTATATACCACCACAGTTAGACTGACAGGCTATACTAGGCTAAAGACGAAACATTCATGTCTGTAGCAGGTCTGCTGCACAGTGGAGAGCATAGACTTGATTCCTTGAGTGGTTTCAAGACAGCATGAACCCGGAAATATTCTGCTTTAGAGATACCGGGGTTTTCAAAGGTACAATTAAACGAGGTAAGGATCTTCAAGCTACTTAAGGAAAAACATTTGGTGGAAGCTTAACATCATGTATTTTGAAAATGAAGGATTTGCGGATCCATTTTAATATGAACATTTAGTCTTGGAAGAATTGTCTGCTAAATTTATTGTACATACCTAATTACCACCCTGTATGTGGTACATGGAAGCAGAGACACATTCACTGGATGACGTATGCTGGTTGGTGGATGCTTGGCATTCATATCGATCGCCTGCCGGTCGAATTATAGGATAATATTGGGATTGTATTATTGTATACTTAGCCAAGTCTATTATTATTAATATTATCTTCCACTTGGGGAACTTAACAGTATATTTTTTAACATTGATAGGAACTGACAGCTAGACAGAAAAAGACGTCACTGTCAAAATTTGGACGGTTTTGATTTATTCGAATCCATAGCCAACTATGCCACCATTACATGATCGCTATGAAAGTTGACTTTATCGTGATTGAATGGAAAATGGCGCATAATCTGGCTTTTCGATCTGTTATGGGACTAAGCTTTGAATGAGGAGTACATGCCTATAACTTTTTTTGTCCTGGCCTAATTTATTTGTTCGTGAAATACAAACAAATGAGAATTATGGTAGATCTTTCGTTGGATTCATTTTAAAAAACTGGTTATTGATTTTCGACATGGGGTGTTGTTCAGGTTTATTGAAAGAGCCACGGAAAGCAAAAAATACAGTTTCAAAAATCCAAAGGAATAAAAAATGCTCAAACTTCGTTTTTAGACCTTTTCGAGGCCCTAGATTATTTTTTTTGGAGTGTCAAACTATTGAGAAGCGGGAGGAGAGTGTGGGACGCCTCAAAATTGAGACTTTTGCATAGGTATAAGATGTTCTAGCATCTTAACTGTAAACTCCAGCAATTCTTCGTAAGACATAAATGATAGTTTGCCTTGAAATACGATATCTGGTTTAGAAGCTGTGAACTTAGAACTTCATGATGTATCTAGCTGGCGATGATAGTACATACTTTATTGGCGAATTTCAAATGTTTTTCAAGATTTAGTCCATTTAATTTTGTACAATGCTGAACAAACATATTTTGAGTCGTAAGTAAAATAATGACGCAGACCACTCCGCCACAACGACGTATCGTCGTTGCTCTGCCAAGTTCGACATCTAGGACGCACTAAACAGAATATTCACCGTCTTTCCGTCACCGATGTTTTCGCGGCATTGCTTCTGTTTGATCAGCGGACGCTGATTTGGTGAATTGCTGCCTGTGTTGCCAGGTCGTGCATAAAAGTATTAAATTACTAGGTTAATACGATGGGCTAATTTTTCCACTTGTTCTGAGTGTTGTTGAGTGACATAAATGATTATTATTATTATTATACGTGAATCTCAGGTAACAATCACTGAAAAAGTAAAAGAAAACGCGAATTGGCTATAGAAAAGTGTAACAGATGATTTGTTGGCAAATTAATTAATCTTAAGGCCACCTTAAGGCAGTAACCACCTTATCCATAAGGACGCTTTGAGGAAGACTCACCAAAGTTACATCAATAAAGTTTTGTTAAGGCACAAGGACGCCGTAAGGAACCACTATAAATATGATCCCTAGTCCTGTGCATGTGCCGTACTTCCCAAAGGACTTGACGCAATTGTCCGCAGTCAGTTTGTTTGAGATGGCAAACTAGGCGGTGATCCTTTTCCAAGACTTAGCTCCCGAATTTACCTTTGCTGCTCCTGAATGTTTAATTACCCGATTCTACCTTGCGGTTACTCCCTCGGGGATTGTCTCTTGATGCCGCCGCTGCTAGGAATACGTGAGAAGGGGAAGCCCTTCAGTCCTGCTGCCTCTAACTCCGCAATTTAATGGATATATCAGATATTCCTCTGGCAGAAGTATCATTGTTCATCTTAATGCAGTTATTTTTACGTGAAAGAACTTAAAAGATGGGACATGTTTGGCGTTGATGACTTGTATTGATTGCTACGCCATGGTTTAAAGCATTTACTAGACGGTGTTTATTTTTGACCGACTTCAATAAGGGAGGATGTCATCAGTTCGTTTTTTTTTATAAATAGCCTCAAGCAAAGGCATAAAGCGTATTGCGCTTCATAAGCATAGCTGAGAAACATTCGGGACTGGAGAGGTATACGCATTTTCAACCAATTGTTTAGACTTGCGCAGGATGGAGAACAATTCACCAGAATGATTGTCAACGTCAGGGAGACCTGACAGGGCACATAAAGAAGAAAACATTTTTATAATTATTAGTCAAAGTCTCACTCACGGATTTCCCGGAATCTGTCATACATTAAAGCCGATTTAATTAAAACATTTTAAGATAGAATCGGCTCAAGTAATAGAGACATATCACATCAGTTTTATGAGCGTATGAGCCATAAATGTCTTCTAAAACCCTCTATGAAATCGTATCGTACTATATAGGTCACGACTCCATATCCCGTTTATCCTCGCAGTAACTGACAGCCAGTTTTTGCGGATGTGACAACCTTACGTGATATCTTTTCCAATATATGGACGTAAATCGGAATTCTTCGCTCTCCTTTAAGTAAGTCGGAAGTAGCATATCGACGTTCGCAGAGAGGCTTTCCAGGAGTTGCTACTCGCCGCAAGACCTTTGAGCGTTCCAGTAATCGGGTAAGTGCATCTTACCGAATATGCAATATAACCCATCTACCGTTAAAGGACTGGCTATATTGATTTTGCTGCTGTTGTATTCGGATTGGAAATTGTGTCTATATGTTTGCTATATTGGATTAATGGCTTTTTACACGTTTGTAATATTAGAGTACACGAGGCTTCTCTGTCTACTCAGCCCAGTACACACACATAAAAGAAGAATATGTGCTTCATTCAAGTCCTCCTACATGCGCAAAGCTATCAAGAACTTAACTTAAGAATAATATATTTTTGTTCATATAGGGTCAATTTAAGTGAATATTTTCAGTTTAAACAGGAAGAGTCTTGGAAGCAAGAATATCAAAATTTTAATTTAAGCATATAATAATCTTGGCACAAAATAAGAACCAATGGCGCGGAAAGTGGCATGAAATAGGAGGAACGTTTCGCTGGAATACCGTTGACGGAGATGGCGATGTGAAATAAATGAATTACTTGTAGCGAATAGAGGTATGCAATTTCTAAGATATTTGTATTACTGATCGAAATAAGCGAGGCTCTGTTAGAAAATATGATAACCTTACTAACAATATATGGGAAACTGGTTAGAAAAGCATTGAAATCTAGTTGTGAGGAAAATTATATTTTTGTTCAGAGTATATTTTTTCAGAATTGATATTGAAATCGCAAATAAACATTTCTTGGTTCAAATTAACCATAATTTTCTCACCAACTAAATTGTTTATTGTTTAGAGTGAGATCAGATGTTCTTGTCGTGGGTATATCTTCAACAGAATATGGAAATTCTTGAAATTATAATTTTCAATCAAATGTTCCTGGTCTAATTTCAGCTGATTGTCTGTTAATGGATTGTTAAGCTGTATAATTCGAATAATCAGATATAATCACATACCCTATTAATTGATACACCCTTCTTGTTCTATAGACATTCTGATGGATCCTCAGCTCTGATTGAACAGTAGGTATGCTCCTAGAATATTCTGATCTTTGTTTAGACAATTTCATAATTTTTTTAGTGATCATCACGTATTATTGAGGAGTAATGGAAAATTATAGTTATCCAAAAACATTATTCAATTGCTTTTTTTAAATTTAAATTACACTCCAGTAATCAGTAACTGATCCAAGTTGGACAGAGTTTTGATTAGGTTAATTTCATCGATTATAAAGATTGTGGAGAATTAGAAATAAACATTTGGAATCGATTTTGGAACTGTAGACTTTATGGCGTTTGATTCAAAAAATATATCAAATATTGAAAAACTTCTCTATAATGTCAAATAAGAACAATATAAGAGGAGGTACTAAACAGCAGCAAGATATCCCTCTATATGTGATATAAATCCACTAGCCTCATACAAATACCTAATCCTGTATGTGGTACTGAGACAGTACTGAATAGATATTTTTATATCACACCAACGTGGTCTATAAACGTGCTCCCCGGAGAGCCCGGGAAAGCGTGAATAAAATATACTAATTAGGAAACTCTAAATTGAGGGACACTAATTACGTGACGCAAGTTAGAAGAAAGGAACATTTTCCCAACGGTGTTAAAACGTTACCTAGTTCATTAGGAGAATTAAATTAACGAAATGTGTCTAGGCGAGCTGTGCTTGTATGAAATATAATACTATAAATAACGTAATGTTGATGGTGGCACTATAGGACAAATTGGGCCTTGCCCTTGCCTAGCCCTCAAAGAACTGATATATGGTGCCATAATGTCTCAAAATGATCATATATTAGGGTGAATAATGTGTATATATTGCTAACATCAAACTATGAATGAAACTAATGGTGATGACCTAAGGCTATTTAACAAAGGAAGACACTACTGTTTCCATTTAATAGCAATACATCAAAGACACTTTGGATAAAAATCATGGTTAAATGCGAAAAAAAGTCATGACAACACTGCTTAAATTTATCAAGTCCGACGTACCACGAAAATTCAACGGTTTTCAAGTTGCCATTCATATTTTGATATCCAGTATTAATTAGTTTGATGTTAGTTTCATTTGTTCATTTTTGAGTTTTGTAAACAAATATTTAAGCAATGTCAGTGAAACTTATAAATATGGGTCTCCAGTGCAATTTTTACAAGAAATCGGCTATTTTGAATTTGTATTAATCGTTTCATGGGTAAGTGAATTTAAGTTTATACTGATTTGTTATTGAAAGCGGATCATTATTGTTGTATAATAAATATTGGAATAAAAGAAAATTCTCATTCTACTTCAAAATGGAAATTGTGTAATATTTAACTTAGATTATCTGCTCAATATTCGCTTAATACGTTATGTTGCATACATTTTAAACAAAAACAACTTCGTTTAACAGCAAAAAGAACTGCCGATGTTGGATATCATCAAATGTTTCCCATAAATTATCTAAAATATAGAATTTATAGTAAAAGACTATTATAAACTATAATAATTTTTTATGGCTGTAAGGCATATTTCACTTGTTATTTGTTTGGCTTATTAATGTGTGATGATATAACTAAGAAATATCTATAATCTAGAGTAAATAGAATGTGTCAACGCATTTTTCACTGTACTACCCGAAATTTGTTATAACGCGACTTGGCTGATCGTGATTCTAAGAAATTAATAACACGAAAATTTGTTGCGCACTCTTTGGCCCACACATTATAATCCAATTAAAAATTTGTAAAATCGATAAAAACAGTCCAAATTCATAACGTAATTGACATTTTCATTATCAATTTCATATTTTTATGTGAAACTAACATTAAAAATAACAGTTTATGGTACGCCACTGCTGATCCGCGTACCTAGCTTTTAACAGTGTTGCCTTTAAGGTACGCCGTCGAAACAGAGAGAATTGTCCGTCTTCGTTGCACGCATCACAACAGCCATGGTTTGTGTTTGCGTAAGACTTATGAATGAAATGTTTCGTTTACCTCTGTTAAATAGTGTCTAAGGTGATGGCACCACGAGGATATGAGGATATCTGCAAAATCGTTATATTTATTATATATTTTTCCAAGCGCCATTAAACACACACAATATTTACTGACGCTTAGTTCCACGAAAACTCTTTTCATAGAAAATATACAAGAGACTTATAATAAGTTGAAAGTAGGTCTCGTACGTATACCGAATCGTTTAATATTTTAGTAGACATTCGGTATACAGGGTCCCCCTTTGGACTGATAAATATCTCACAAGATATGAATTGGTAATCCTGGAACACACATACCGGAGACATCCAGAGGGAGTAGGTTAGTTAGAGTAGCGAATAGCTCCAAGGAAGTTTCTAGTCAGCACTGCGACATACTGTCGGCGTGAGTTTAGAACTCAATACAACTTCGTCTTGTCTTTGAGACTGTATCAAGAAATACCATTTACTTTGCAACATTTTATTGTACATGTAAGCGATGTAGTTTTCCTTCTCGCATCAAGGGAGGAAGTAGTGTAATGGCGAATATTTCATATTTGTGTTTTCTTGATATTTGATGACTAGAAACCGGATTCCATGCAACAGAAAGTGCTTGAAATATGCATGTAAATATGCATGACGAGTGTCAAAATATGCAACATTAATTGATGAAAATAAAATTTTTAATTCTGTTGTTTCAAAATCTTAATAAAATCAATAATAAATTATCGATATTAGATATGTTATTAAACAACTTATTGACGATAGTTAACAGTTATTTAACATTCTGTCACTCTTGTAAACGTGAAAAACTAGGTCTTGTTCCAAATGTTTGACAGTACGGTTATGTTTTTGATCAATTAAAATGTTTTCGAAAAAAGTACACAGATAAAATCCACATTTCCCATCCAGTTATCACTGGTTCAGGAGGAAAAGGCATATTTGGTAGTTTTTCTTTATGGGACGTTTTGAGACCAGGTGCTCTACCACACTTTGTTCATGTAGATTGTAGATTCTCTCACTTGGTAAAAGTCTTCCATCATGCAGATAAAAAGATTGTGTATTCAACACACAGTTTCACAAATAAAACTCTTTTTCTTCCATTGACGCGTTTCGATTATATTTAAATCATCGTCGGACTGTCATGGCTGTCTTGATCATAATATGGAGCAGCATGTGAGAAAAACATATACACTCTTCCATCTGCAGAATATTCCGCAAATATTTTTATGCTACCTTCAATCAAAAATCTGGCGATCGTAGAATCTTCTTTTTGTTTTGTAAATCTAGGGAAAATATGAGTTATCACTAATTTTTAAGGTAAAATCTGGAATAACTTTTGGCTAAATATGCAAATACATGTCACTTATTTCTGTCGGTCTGTCTGTCTAACCGATTATTCATAGCCTTCCCTTTATATTATTTTGACACTAAATTTCCGAAAACTTGCTTCATAACGAAGTCCATCGAAGTGGCAACCAGGCTCGAAATTGAGAATGACGCGGTCGAAATATAGTAAGGTACAATGTTGCCGCTGTGGTGACATATGACCTTTTATTGATGTATATTGATTTAACTATGGTGAGCCATTCCTTTACTCCGCTGAAAGGGAAAGGGTGAGTAAACTAGCTAAGAATCTGAAGCTATCAACAGAAAAAGAAACAATTACGCTAAAATAACTAAACATGTTCATAGTTAAAAAATTTTTTTTCTTATTTTTATTTTAAAATTATTGAATGTTTGAATACAACTGATCCGACTTTCTTGTCTTCAGAATTTTGCGTTTTACAACGTCTTGATTAATGTGGTATTTTCAATTTTTTCCCTTTAAAAGTTTTTATTTCCTTGAATAACCTTTTTGGTACCGCACTGATATTTTATGTATTTTTTAATTTTTTCCTGTATCAATTTGCATTTAAGTCGCTTGAAGTGCTTCAGAACGTAGCAGTCGAGCTGAAATATTAATACGGGCTAAGTAATAAGAGGCATTTCCATAAAAAGTCATTTACGTAAATATTACTTTCGACTAATATTTACACTGAAATAGCGCGTAGAGGTTTTGCGTCCATATTAATATTCCAATTTCCTGCTCTTTTATAAATATATATGTGGGATCTCGCCAAAAAGGCGTAGGGTAGCTCGCTTGAAAATGGGGGGATTTATAAAAAGGTATTTACATTTTACATTGACGTCTAACCAAAGGATGGCCCCATCAAGGGTTTCCTGTGCCAAATCACAACTTGCTGGACGTACAGAATTTCTCATTCAACTCATCTAAAAGTGTCGCCCTCTGTGGGGACGCCCATTGGCGACTTACAAAGTCAAAGGTCCCGACACCTGGACAGCCTTGAGTGGCCTCACGACATCTGTCAATAAGGGTGAACTGATTTACAGCGACATCCCTTTGTTATTCGTAAATCAATTCAACCTTGTTGACAGATGTCGTGAGGCCACTCAAGGCTGTCCAGGTGTTGGGACCTTTGACTTCGTAAGTTGCCAAGGGGCGTAAAGATATCTCACGATCGACCGGTTGATTGTGTCCGACATTCTGAGCACAAAGATCTACATTGTTGGCCAAATCCTTCTGTCCCATGGCCTTGCCTGAAAATGGGCGCGAAAGAGGAACATTTGCTGCAGATTGAGATTGAGTTTGATTTAATACATAAAAAACTGAACACTACGATGAAAATTAAATAATCAAATTTACACTATCTCAACAGTAAACATTGGATAATTTATGTTTATTCATATATAATTTTCATATCAACATAGCAGCAATAATCAAATTCAAATTAATTTTATTAAACATTTCAACGACTGTTTTAACGGTTCAGCCTAGTGTAGTAATTAAAATCAACAGTGCTGCTAATTAAGTTAAAATAATCAATGTGCAGTGACGTAAAGCTGCAAACAGTATGGCACAACTTGAGTATGGATTTATATTCGCCAAGAACGTCGTTTAGACCAATCAGGATAGGTCACACACGAGAGTGCGTCAGCCAGAAACTATAATAACAGTAATTGGAGCATTTAATCAAAAAGGCTTCCTTAAGGTTCAAGGAGCATCTATACATACGACTTCTCCTTAAGGCATCTTTTCACTTCAAGGCGTTCTCATTCTAGTTTTATAAATGACATTTAAATTCAAGAAATATCAATGGATGCGGCACTTCCTCAAGTCCTCCTCTAACCTCAAAGCAGTGTTATTCTGAATTCTCAAATGGAAGCAACTGAACCACAATAATTGAGACGTTTTGAAATATTATTTGGTATATAGACAATCCAAGGTTCGAGGTCGAACTTTTATAAAAAGACTATGTTGTCTGAAACGTTATTGTAAGTTCTTATTAGAAATATCCTGAAGCCTCTCCAGGGAAACTTGGTTTCTCCTCGAACTATATAAAGAGACGCATTTTGATTAAGACGATGGGAAAAACAAAAGCCAGCGAGAACCAGCTCCAACTGTAGAAATTGCGGTAAAACGGCTGCTTATTTTCCATTTGCAATTTTAAATTAGAGAGACAGAGCATTTGTAACGAAATTGGAGAGCAAATATAATTTGGGGAAGTTGCTCATTTCAGCCCGAGTAATTAATGCTCTCACATAAATGGATATAAAATAAATATAGGCCGGCTGGTTAACTGACAGTGTTGTCAAAGTGGCGAAAAATTAGTTCAACAAAATCTAGAAAATTCAATTAAAATCAACTCAACTCCCATTGGCAATTTTAGGTGTTTTCGAAGAACACGGGATGTCGCTATAAATCAGTTTACCCTTGTTGACAGGGCCATCTGTTGCCGCTTAAAGGCAGTCCGGGTGTTAGAAACTTTGACTTCGTAAGTTGCCAATGGGCGTCCCCATAGAGGGCGACACTTGGAGTTGAGTTGATGTTGCTATCACACCCTTGACTGAGTTACGCGCATACCGTCCGACTGCTCTCAACAGCTAGACCGCCAGGCTATGCTGAGGAGTCTAGGCTAAAGACGAAACATGTATATTTAAAGCAGGTCTGATGCACAGTGGAGAGCATACAGCAATTAGAAGCAACTATTAACAAGAAACTCCAGGTAATAATATGTAGTTCTTCACGTATTTTTGTACACCGCACTCCCAGGATCAGTTAAGAGTTTGGTAATGGAATCTAGCATTTAACCATTATAAATACGAGCGTTCCTTAAACCTAAAGGCAGCATTATTGTGCCTTTTTAAATTGCTAAATGGTTTCATTGAACTCAAGCTCAAGCTCAAATTAGCGGAGTCTCTGCTTAGCTGAGTTGAATACAGCGTCTGATCAGCAATCAGAAGGTATTTGATTCGAATACCACAGTAGGCCAGCTTTCAAATGCAAATTTGTGTAATAATATCTATACGATATAACACTTACTAGTTTATGTCTAAGCAAGCAGTACAGATATTTCGTTAACCGTACTATAATTCCGAATGAAATAACGAAATAGACAACAAATTGGAAGCGGGCTATTTCATGCGAATAATTGCTCTCTATCTATCAATTTTCGTGGTTATTAGTCGGAGAGGAAATGAACGCTTGACGAGTAGATGTGTCTGAATATGATGGATTATGTTCCAAAATAACTTTTTTGTCCGGGATTTTAATTCCCAATTAGTCCCCACTTTAGGGGCCACACACGGAACTGGTTGCTAAATGACTCACCTGATAATGCGATATGGGGGAGCGTAATACAAGATCCGACACCCTCCCGACCCGGGTCATTTTTGCAAACATCATATTTTCACATTTGAAATTAAAAAGTGGCGATAAGTATATTAACGCCATATTTTCCACGCAAAGCTCTCACTTAAAAAATACTGATTTAAATACACAAATTTCGTGTTGCAAGTAAAATCAATCGAATCTCTCAACACGTGGCAACGATGATGCCCTTTTGCCAGTTCGCGTTATAGTCTAGTGAAATTAGTATTTCAAAAGACCAACATTTGTTGACTTACACGCTAAAGGTAATTCTGCCTGTACTCTATGTATTATAGCACACAATTCTTGAGTACTAGAATTTCTTCTCCGTGAAAACAAAGGTATAGTTGGACGGATGGATATGTCCATTTATTAAAGACTTTGTATGCATAACCTACAGTGAATAGGATATGTTTTAATGCAATCGTCAAAGGGGATTCCATTATTCTGACACTGACTGTTTCCTGCTTTGCTATGCAAATTATACTGTGAGAACATAATAACTACCAAGGATGTATAATTCAAAGAAATAAGGTAGAGTAACACTAGGCACCTGAATACACTTTGTAAAATATAAGACAATTACAGCTGGCACTTGCTGTGCTCTAAAAAAGCATGAGCGTAGAACTGCTTGCTATTTAGAACGAAGAAATGTAGCTTTTTGGGGTTGATTCAAATATCTACCCGATAAATTCATAGATTTATGTGCTAGTAGGGTGTAGACCACTGTAAAACGAACATATGATATTGTATCAGTCTGTTTATAGTTGCTCTAATATTAAATGCATGAAAAGGTAGCCAGATTCGTGATTAGCACTCCAGAATTACCTAGAAAACGAGTTTCTGTTCTGTTCGAAAAAAAATTAGATATTTAGCCTCTTCCTTTGCATTTGCTCAAAAATATTATTTTTCCGGAGAACGGAACCTCGTAGCGGAAATCTGACAACACCGTTGGATTCAGTGGAAAATTTTACGCCGGATAGATGGCATCAGTTAGAGATGAAATCCTAAAAAATCTATTGCTTTTCCATTCACAGGAACACATCGAATAATCAATTATTGTTAATGGTTGCTGTATTTCATTTGTCAAAAATGTAAAAAAGAGCAAATCACGATCAGACATCACCGATGTCGAAGAAATAACTTTTCCAGTCTGCACCTTTTAATCTCCTTTGGATTTTATCATTTTTACATTTTTAATTTTCTTTCAATTTTTGGCAATCGACAAATTTTAAAAACATTCTGAAAATGAGGAACGTTGTTCGAAATATACGATGTACAGAAAAAACAATTTTTATATTTTTATATAATACCGAGCAAGTATTGAGTCGAGAAATATTGCAAACTGTAAAGCAAATACGTAGAGATTATGAAAATTATCATGTTTTTGATGAGAGACTGAGGTGTTTGTTATCGTTGCAGCGACTTAATTCAAAAATGACCCCGTTTAGTTGATAATCGGTGTGTCTCCTCTAATACTCAACCTAAATAATAATAGAGAGCCTTCTACCATTACTGTGCTACGCCATTGGTGTGTCAACAAAGCTGCATGCCAGAGTAAATATGTATCTGGCAATTAACCTGGAATAACTGGAGGTGCAAATGTCTGCCCTGCAATGTGCTGCGTCATGAAAACAATCCTCAGCAGGACGGGAGCACCGGTGCAAGTGTCTGTTGAATACAGTATTAGAGTGAGGGTAGAATGTCAAATCTCTGAGAAATAGAATTTACGAATTTTAGAATAAATAGTTTTTGGTCGTTATTTGGACAATAAAGATGGAACTACGTGAATTGCTTCAAAATATACGTATACATGTATTGGAACATACAAAATTGTAATCAAACATTACTATCTCGATTAAGTACATTTTTTCTGTTTATTGTAAATATTTAAATTCTTTATTGGATCCTGTATGTATCATCCATCCACAGACCATGGCTATTATGGTTCTGTATATATTCATTTGTTACCTAAGATTATTTATGATTTGTAATTGTGTTGGATAAATATTTTTATTATTATCATTATCTTCACTTTTTTCGTAAGATTGCGGTATAATCAGGTAGAATACAACAGGTCTTGAGGATAACAGAATTTTGCAGGGATTTGTGTAACTTTCCGTCTAATGTGTGGTTGGTTTGAGACACGAGACTGACATAATGATATGGATTATAATAACGTTTTCTTGTTTCCAGAGTCGTTTTATTTTTATGGCAAGATATGTATATTTAGATATTTTCCCAGTAAAGGTCCTTTAAAAATTGTTGTACGTAATTGGGAATAGCAATATCTATTAAATAGGTGAATCTGTCTGCAAAATCAACTCATCTACAGTATAGCCTGGCGGTCTAACTGTAGAGAGCAATCGGATGGTATATGCGTAACCCAGTCAAGGGTGTGATAGCAACATAAACTCGTCTCCAAGTGTCGCCCTCTGTGCGGACGTACGTTAGCAACTTAGAAAGTCAAAGGTCCTAACATCTGGACTGTCTTGAAGCAACAGATTTCTACAATTTAGTTCATAGTTTAGTTTTTATTATTATTGCTATCAGACGTTTACAAGGATTGCGAGATCTATGAAATATTTCCTACCGTTATCATTTTAAACGAGGTATTTTCGTACAAGTCCCGATGTTAAATGCGTCACAGGAAGGTCCATGGTAGTTAATGAAGAATTCCAGACATATTTTTATATATACTCCGCCCGCGTTCTCGCATTACCATTCTGCGCGGGAGTTATTAAAGAATAGGGAGCTCCTGAATTTCCCCAGGGCACAACAACAGCTTAGCAGATATTATGCTACGTGTGCATTATTAGAACGCACGAACGATTCGAGTAGACTTTACAATGTTCTTGCGTGAGGCGCCATCTTGATATTACGTTCAATTGTTGTTCGGAAAACAAAAATATGCCAACCATCGAGCTACCAGCCATTTTGATTTTGAATATGTGGATGTACAAAAATCCTACTACAAGTGGGTGCTTTCCATTGACAATTCATGTAAAAATGTTTTGCTATCGAACGAGATTTTTTAGATAGAAATAATTTGACATGTCTTATTATATAGTTTGATAATTTTTTATTGTTAAATAACTCAAAAAAAGAAATAAATTGAATTCAGAGGGAACTTTTAAACAATTATTATTCTTTGAGCAGAGCAATATTTTATTAGTACATAAGGTTTAAAATACAACAAACAAAAAATCAACGATTGTTTTATCACAGTGCGCAGTGTTGTAATTTTTTCTCTGTGGTCATCACTAAACGCGTCCACATAAAAATAAATTCTCAGACCAAGAATATGTGCTTTGATTCAAGTATACCAGATGCGCAAAGCTATAATAATTTTAATTAATAATAACTTTCCTATCAAGTAAATTGTCTTAGAGTAAGATCAGTGATTATATCATCGAAATTCTTAAATCGAGAATTTCTTTTCATGTGGATAAGAATGAATGATTGAATTATTCAAAATATATTTTCTAAATATCATGGGGTACAGAAAACCTTTCCATATTTCACATTAGCATTCCACCGGGGCAAATTATAGGGCGACGCATTTCGCAGATATATCGTTTTTCGGTCGGCAGAAAGGAAAAAGGGACCGTGTTTCGTCGTAATAGCAGCAAACAGGAATAACAAATAAATGCAAATGATATGATAGAATCAGCAAGCGATTCGTCATAGTCCTTTGTGAAAAGTTATATATTCATATAGACCGCTGGTTGTTCCGCATATCGCATAATATAATGCACGAAATCTGTTTGAATAATAGCTTTGGGTGCCAGTCATGATGACAGACTGACGTATTAATTGAATTTTAGTAGAGATTTAATACCTAGTATGTTTTATTCACGTTGTGGTATATTTCGTTTGGAGAGCTAATAGATCGATACTATATACAGGGAAGCGAGGACGTCTGGCAACAAGGCGAATCCAGGTATTATTATCACATTTTAAGGTTATGAACGGGACAATATTCTGATTTTTTCAGAATCGCTGTCAAAGTTGTATGCGTTCAGCGTATCGCAGCCATCTTGATGTTTGTTGAATAACAAAGTGGGTCGAATGCATTGACGATAGAACACTGATAGACCTCGTATGTTTACAAAAACATTCGTCAGACATTGATGCACAGTTGCCAGAATTCGCCAAAGGACTAAATAACATTAATTTTTCTACATAGCTAGTTTACAAGATCTCATGAATATGTACTACAATGAATATCTTAGCCATTGAATAGTAAGGAAAGTTAAAAATAACTTCACAATTTAGAACAAACCTGCAATGTTAATCACACCTCACACACTAGCTGACAACATGGCTTAATAGTAAATTCTGACTGCTACTAGCCGCTACGTATCATTTTTCATTCATATTTTGCAAATTTGACGTCTGTCGGCATTTGAAAGAACCGAACCGTCAACCGTCTACGTTAGGTCACTGTCAACCGCTTTGAATTTTGACGTGAGTGTTCGAATCAGACATCGTAGTTTTTGTTCATTTGATGATGATATATTGTTATGTGTGTAAGCTGTTCAGCACCCAGGCTGAAGCTGCAGGTGTAACCTTCCATCAGTAAGTATAATTGTGTACTTCTTCAAATTCCCGCCATGTCAAATTTCGTGATTCATCCAAATGTCATCGATGTTTACAAACATAAATTACGGTCCCCATCAAGCGGCCATCTTACCACCTTCCCCTCTCCCCGCTGGTCCCCTCGCCCAAAGTCATGTTTGACTATAGACATAAATGAATTTATGAATGAGATGCCAGGTCTTCGGTTGTTCTATCGTCGTTCGTCGAATGACAGTAAAGCTTATGTCACCTTTACTAAATAAGTAACATATTTCTGAGAAAATAACAGAGAAACTATTGCAACTCATCTCCAAGTGTCGCCCTCTATGGGATGCACATTGGCAACTTACGAAATAAATGTATACTCTGCACTAAATATCAGTTGTCAGCTTCTGATGTGAATGAGCCTAGATAACGGTACATCGATAAAGTGTTTACGAATAACAAGGGATGTCGCTGTGAATCAGTTCACTCTTGCTGACAGATGTCTTGAAAAACATCTGTTGTCGCTTCAAGGCAGTCCAGGTGTTCGGACCTTTGACCAATTGGCGTCCCGATAGAGGGCGATACTTGAAGATGAGTTGATGTTGCTATCCCACCCTCGACTGGGTTACGTATATACCACCCGGTTGCTCTCTACAGTTAGATCGTCAAGCTGTACTGACGAGTCTAGGCTAAAGACGAAACATGCATGTCTTTAGCAGGTCTGATGCATAGTGGAGAGCATACACTGAATAGTTTACAATTTCCTTATAACAAGTGATCAAAGTGTCTGCTGTGGATAAAATTGTTGATCATTTGTGGAGAAATTGCTTGCATTTCAGGAGGAATTATATTTCTAGGTCTGTTAAGATAAATGCCCGAACAACAATAGTACTCATGCGCAGTGGTTCTTACACGGACTACAAACTTTTCAATTCTAACTCTCATCCACAAAAAATGTCACAGGTGAAAAGATCATAAAAATAAAATTGTTTGTATTCCAGGCAGGAGTTTTTGTTTAATGTTGCTCTGTTTATATAAATAGTGTTTGTGTTACTTAGTGTAATGACGTGTCCCGTATCGGTAATAGGATCTGATGGATGAATAAATTATTATTATAATCTATCCATTTGAATTTGTTGTCATTGCCGTTACGTGATTGGGCTCGAGAAGCCTTTGAACTTCGGTAGCGTGTATGTTTCGCGTGATTGTCCAAGCGTGTAATTGATATAGGAAGGAAGGAAGTTGCCTGTCCGACCTGGAAACGCTCTTCGCCCTCTCTTGTGTGTTTACGTAAACGGACAGAGACGGTGGCATCACGACTACCCTAACAGACAGATCCTGTCAAAAGCATTTCCCGAGGAAAACGAGGGGTTTTTCAGAGAGTTAAATTGAAAACGTATGTGACGATCTTCTCTCTTTATAACACGCTTCACGTTTATGTATGTGCGTATGTTTGTAAAGGAATGTTTGGAAGCTATTTTCACCCACTTGGAAACGTCAGATCAATTTTAAATTTTGCGCACTTATCAATACAATAGTTTAATACGTTTGTACCATTATCCATTTTTATAAAGCAATACGAATTAACATTGTGTTCAATTTTTTACCAGTTCTTGAAATAATATGTTTAAAAGGTGATATTAAAAATAACATTTAACATTTCTTCTTAATACACTTTTATTAGTTTGACCTGTATCTATAGAGACAGGATATTTGAAATATAACGATACGGGACTCACGCGAGGCACCGTAAATGGAGAGAATACCCTTCGGACCACTTCATTAAATTCCACGAAAGAGCAAGTCCCATTCCAGCAGCCACATAATTCCAACTCTAATTATCAAAGTACAAGGATAACTTCATCAAGGAATGAGTGCTGGTTTGTAGCACTAAAAAATTTTTTTTGTAGTCAAAATAAAAATATAATTACAGTTTTTGAAAATACTAAAAAACACGCTTTTAATCGAACTAAAAACTAATGAATAAGTCTTATTAAGCCCTTTCATTTGATACCGATATCATGGGGGTTACTATAAAAATGATGAATCGCCATTTTGTAACGTTCGCCATTTTGGATTCAAAATGTAAGTAACCGTGCATTGCCACGTGGATACTTTGTATTTAAATGTTCATCCAAAGTGTGTTTTCATGACATATTTTAGCTTTTTGATTATAATGATACAGATTGGTGAATTTGAAGTCTCGACTGTCAAGGTGTCTCGTCTTAAGAACGCCTATTAGTTGTAGTTCTTAGACTATAATAATCTGAATCTGTATCCATTTTGAACTTTGCAGTATTCTATTATACGAATTGTCACATTAAGCCGACACCTGCCAACACTCACTCAGAACGTTAATATTAAATTTGCTGGAAATTTTCATATAAAGCCGGCATGCGTCTGTAAAGGCTAAAGCAAACGAGTAATTTATGAAAATTTAATCTGGGGTTGCTACCTTTCTTAGGCGGTTTAATTAAATAAATATCTGGGAAGACTTTATTTTCTGCTCTGCAGCTGCGAGCGATTTTGCAGAAGCTGCGGCTGAGCCGCGTCGCATTCAAGTCCTAGGAACTTCGGCTTTCATGAAGTTTTGCTTTGAGCTGAATGCCGGATTTTTTAATGACTTGGAAACAGAGAATGCTTTGAATAGTGGTATGTATCACAAAGTCGTATGGTTTATACACTTTTCGTCTGTCTGTTTGTTATCATCAGGAATTCTCGATGAAACGTGAAAAGATATAATCTAGTAGATAGCAACTAAAGCAGGTTAAAGTTTTTGAAGACATTCTTTAAAGTAGTTCTTTTAACTCCAGACCCTAAAACGTTGCACTGAAGAGCTTACACCCATTTAAAAAAATATTTGTTATAATATTGTTTCTATGCTATCGAGCTCATATTCTGCATTGTTAGTTATCAATCTTGATAATCGAACATTCATAGATTTTACAGTAATGGTGAATGTACTGAATGTAATGACGCACAGCCGCCATTCAATAAACATAAAAATACACAAAAAAGGAAAACCAATCACGTTATACAGTAATTATTTATTTTGGAGTCAGTTCAGCCAAGAGTAACAAATGTAATTATTTACTTTGTAATGCATTTTGTGGGAGTCGATTTTTATGGAGTTTTCATGAATTTTTCTTTTTAATTTTTCCATGTCAACTTTAGGAAGCCGAAAGGTAGGATAGATTGCAGAAATTCTTGAATTTCAGATGCAGCATTGATCTCAAATTTTTCAAAAACAACAATGAGAATTATGTATTCCAAACAGGTTGAATCCTCAGAGTCAGCACATTCACCTTTTACTGGAAAAAATCTATGAATGTGTTCTCGATATTATCAAAGGTATATAAAATAAATGAATATTAAAATAATTTTCCATGATTTCAAGTATAAGCACTGTTTATTTGTAAAAAAAAATGAAAACCTACATATGTAGTATTAACTTTATTGTTAGCAAATGGGAATTGTCTGTGAGTCAGAAATTAAGAGGAAATTCTTTAAAATTGTGTATTGAATTTTTTTTTAGAATAATCATTCCTGTTACGGCAAAAGAAAAGCTACGTTTGGATTGATATGGTATCCTCAACCGTCTTCAGGTGGAAGGAGGAGAGGGTGAATTTGGTAGCTATAATAATGGTAATAATCTAAAGCCGATTGTCGTTACCATATCAATTGGAACATTGCGAAACGCAAAAAATCTTAAGACAATATGACTTTCCTCATTGATATCTAAACATCAACTAACGATCAAAAACATACGAAGCACTGTTCCGAAGACTCATAACCTAAAAGCTTAAAAATATATTTATAGATGATTCCGAATATCCATAGAATTTTTGTCACCTTTTTTTAATAGACAATGTGTAATTTGCACCCGAACTCGAAGAATTTTCCCAGCCCATGTCACTCACGTTTGTTCTGAGAAACTCGACACATTTTCTTGGAAATCCATCATTGATCAACGCCTCCGCTGATCAATTACGGATACCTTTATCCACAGCCCACTCAGTCTCACTGGAACGCATACGCAGCGGCAGCATTTTTTTCGAGAAGCCACTCGACTCGTACACGTACAGAAAGATGCGAGCTGCCGATAAATATCGGCCAGCGCCACGCGGCGTGTCTATGCCGGTCCAGGCCAGGCCAACCGGGATAAAATTACACTATTGAACGAATAATTAGTTCTCTACCGACGGGTCCGGGTTGCCACGGCCTGGATTCAAACAAACGCCAGTGGCGTGCTCAACAGGTTATTATGATCATATACAATCAACGACGATAGAACAACTGAAGACCTGGCATCTCATTCATAAATTCATTTATGTCTATAGTCAAACATGACTTTGGGCGAGGGGACCAGCGGGGAGAAGGGAAGGTGGCAAGATGGCCGCTTGATGGGGACTGTAATTTCTGTTTGTAAACATCGATGACATTTGGATGAATCACGAAATTTGACATGGCGGGAATTTGGAAAAGTATACAATTATACTTACTGATGGAAGGTTACACCTGCAGCTTTAGCCTGGGTGCTGAACAGCTTACACACATAACAATATATCATCATTCAGGCAACAATAAGCAAAATTGAAACCAGATCAAACAGAGAAAATGAACAAAAACTACGATGTCTGAATCGAACGCTCACGTCAAAATTCAAAGCGGTTGACAGTGACCTGACGTAGACGGTTGACGGTTCAGTTCTTTCAAATGCCAACAGACGTCAAATTTGCAAAATATGAATGAAAAATGATACGTAGCGGCTAGTAGCAGTCAGAATCTACTATAAAGCCATGTTGCCAGCTAGTGTGTGAGGTGTGATTAACATTGCAGGTTTGTTCTAAATTGTGGAGTTATTTTTAACTTTCCTTACTATTCAATGGCTAAGATATTCATTGTAGAACATATTCATGAGATGTTGTGAACTAGCTATGTAGAAAAATTAATGTAATTGTAGTCCTTTGGTGAATTCTGGCAACTGTGCACCAATGTCTGACGAAAGTTTTTGTAAACATACGAGGTCTATCAGTGTTCTATCGTCAGTGTATACAATAGTAATGATAAACTTCTCTAATCTAACCAAAGCTGTCAATACAGTCGCAATATCAGTCCTCACATCCTTTGTACTTTGGCATCATCAATTGGTCACACACTGACATATACAATATCCATACATGAACAGACATCGCGAAACACAAAATGTTACAACCGAACTTATGCTCATGCTTGGTTCCAGGATCAAGTGAGTCTGACCCGAAAATATAGAAACTACATAATAGAAGACTCATCGATAACTGAAAGAAATGGCACCAATAAAAGGAAACGATAGAACATATTACAATTGCATGAAAAGCTCTAGAAGGAGCTGAATGTATAGCTAGAAGTTATACACCAAGCACTAGTCGCAACTTGAAAACTAATAATACATGAAGATCTTTATTATAAATACACACCAACTCGATATCAATCAATATAAACTGTACTGGGACATCCAAATACATTCCGACAAGACAGTCCCAGCCAATAAGCCTGATACCGTTCTTCAATCTAAAGCAGACAGAGTTACCTATTTGAGAGATATTGCTATCCGCACTGACAACAATATTCAAGCACCTATGATGGAAGATGTCTAAATATACAAATTATCGTAATAGAATAAAAATGAAACGAATCGGGAAACAAAAAAAAATACATATTTTGGAAACATTTTCAGTAAGATATCCAAAACAATGAAAATAGTGTATTATAATCAAAAAAGGATAGCTAACAGATCAGCAGCTAAATGAAGATAATATTCAATAAATGCAAAGGAGAAAGAAGCAGATATGTGTAAGTCAGGTATTTATAGGGTTTCATGTGATTTCTGTAATGCTGTTTACATACGTCAAACAGCTAGAGCATTTACAACAAGATACAGAGAATATATAAGTGCATTCAAAAACCAATATCCAGGAAGATCAAATTTGGCCTAATATTTTCCAGAAGAAACGAATAATGAAATAGTTTAAGGAATAAAATATCTAAAAACGTGAAATATGTTAAGAAATAAAATAGTTTATCATAAGAAATATCTCAAGGACATTTTGACGGCGATAGTTAAGGTTTTGTTGGGGTTTTCCTTAGCACTAGTGCAAATGCAGTCGGCAAAAAAGATTTCCCCTAAGACAGACAAAAGAAAGAAACAATAAATAATTTAACAGAACAATAGCTAGACAGGATAAATAGTATGCTAGATTTGAGAGCTCTAGTTTTGAATCCATGATAGGATCTAGTTAGCTAGTTGGCAAGTAATCTAGGTAGCTTTTGTTAAGAGTCAAATCTGACAGTCCGATGATGATGTGAATATGAATCGAAATGCATCACTGAAAGAAAAAGAGTTTTATTTGTGAAACTGTGTGTTAAATACACAATCCTTCTATCTGCATGATGCAAGACCTTCACCAAGTAAGAGCATCTACAATCTATAAAAAAAACTTATCATCCTAACCCTCATTATGTCAATCTCGTGTCTCACACCGACCACATACGCACCACACATACAACAATTAGGACTATACGAAGAGTTTATCTTTTTGTTCACAGCTCCTGCATTGGAATGTTGCACTCATCCTTATCTCTAAGAGTTCCCCATGATGCTAAGATTTTCATTACTAGTTCATTCGTGATGTTCTTCATCGAACTCGGCGACTATGTATCGATATCATACGTGGGCAAAGGTGCCACGCTCTATCGGATACGGAAAGTCAATGGCGAGCGTAGCAGTGCTTTTCAAATTAGTTAATTTGATCAGGAAAGCATCAAAGAGCTCTACTCAGTCATGTGTGTGATCGATGGAAAATTCGCTGATACAATGGGAGTATCATCTATTTGTTTGTTGTCTAGTCTCTTATGTACAATCATTGCTTTTATTCTTTTCAAGTGTTGTAATCACTAGAAGTTTCGATGATATACATCATGAAAAACCATGTCTCTGTTTGTGGTCTCTTTATAGCTCAGTACTTTTTCTGATTTTGATCAAACGTTGACACTCGAATGATGTGAACATGTGACATTTATCGTCTCAGAAGTTCTAGAGTACCATAGGCTTTCTATGGTACTCTAAAAACGACGTCGGTATATCAATATCCAAAATAAGAACAATTTTCTACATACTCAAAATTTGGTTGACAATAGTTGCTTCTGTTAAGTAAGTGAATAAATAAATAAACTATGTATTACCTAACAGGTCATGGTTTCAATCAGAGGACAAATAAAAAATAGTAGAACTTTGATATCTACAAAAGAGCTACTACTGAAGATTTTTTCTTTATATTTGAACATTTTTTGTTGCAGCTTCAAAAGGTTCATCCCAACAACTTTTTAATAAACACAGACTGTCATCATCTCCAAGAAGTTATCATTAACACTGCCCCATTGCATTCAAGAACTTTCATCTCAACGTTTCCAATTAAAAATTTACCGTTTTCGTGTTATACGGGTGTCTCAAATTAAATGGAGTTTTTAATGTAGCTCAGTATATTACGAACGTATGTGGATTTTTTCACGTTTATGCGGCTGCATGACTAATTAGACAATAAAGGTAGTAAATAGCATTTCATAATTTAATTGCACTATATTTCCTTTCCATTCAATTACCGGGAATAATTTGGTTATCTTTGTTTCAAATTCTAATAAACTATATTTCGATTTTAGCATAATCAGGGTGTGAATCATGTAGACCCGATATCAATGAAGTTTCTATAATGAAAATATGTAATATAATGAAAATTTCACATACGTGTACGTACTGAATTTCTAGATTAACTTAATATTGCCCATTATGGCTCAATAAAATAACACAGACTACGTCAAAATGTATGCTCTCCGCTATGCATAAGACCTGCTATTGACATGCATGTTTCGTCTTTAGCCTAGACTCGTCAATATAGCCTGGTGGTCTAGCTGTTGAGAGCAATCAGGTGGTATATACGTTACCCAGTCAAGGGTGTGATAGCAACATCAACTCATCTCCAAGTGTCGCCCTCTATGGGGACGCTCATTGACAACTTACGAAGTCAAAGGTCCTAATACTGCCTGGACTGCCTTGAAATGGCAACAGATGTCACTTACAACATCTTTCAATGAGGGTGGACTGATTTATTTTTATGAGGATTTCTGAACGATAAGATTTGAGCCAGCAAACCAAATAATGTAGAGCAGCTCAAGAACAATATTACGAGAGCGATACCAAATATTCCTTCGGAAACCTACCAAAAAGTGGTGGAAAATGAAATCAAGAAGGCATATGTTTGTACGGCTGCCACAGGCAGACAGTTTGTCTGATACTCTTCGTACAGCAATAAAAGAACGGGATCGAATAAGGACGTATTTTATTTCATTTCATAAATATTAAACAGACTAACCGCCAATCATATATTTTCCACTCTGTATAATCGATATGCCAATCCCAATTGATCCTTGAATCACCCCAGGGACCTCAGGTGTGCGTAATGTGATGTGAAACGGCGGGAAAGGAAGGGAACAGCAGGTGCCTCGCGAGTGGTGGCATGAAAGTTCAAAAGTCGCATCTATTTCTAATGGAGGCGACGCGACGTTGAGGGTTGGGGGTTGTCCGCAGGTAGGAAGGAGGTAAACGACGTTAGTCTGAATCTCCAATCAAACACTCATCATTTCGGGCCCTCGGCGGTCGGCTAGCTCTAACCTTAATGCCGATCATTAGCAAGATCGTTTACCAAACTCCTGTTTGAGCGTATAGTACAGGACGAGTTGACAGTGGAGGTTGACATGCTCAAAATAAGTCGATCAAGCCAAAATTACCTAAAGGGTTTGGTTTGTCTGGCGAGTTAATTTTTATTTACTGAAAAACTAAACTCATTTGTATCATTTTTAATGTTATCATGGTTTTATACAATGATCAAAATGAATTAAACTCAAAAGCACTATCCATCACATCTTTAGCAACATTTATGATGACTATTTAGCGAAGTTTGGGGAGAAAATCGGAGAATGTGAAAGCAAAAATGTTTCTATCTAGTATCAACCATTCTACACTTAATGACTCTCTCTCTCTCTCTCTCTCTTTCTCTCTCTCTCTTCGTTTCGCTATTTCTCCATCCTTCACTTTCGCACACCGTTTCCAAACTATATTCCAATTCCTAATTCATGGTATTATACTTTCCGTCAGGCATCACGCCATTTCGTGTTATATGTTACGTGTTAACATGTTATTACAACAATCAAAATGAACAAAACTCAAAAGCACTATTCATCACATATTTAGCAACATTTATGATGACTGTTTAGCCAAGTTTGTGGAGAAAATAGGTAAATGTGAAAGCAAAAATGTTTTTATTTAGTAACCATCATTCCCCACTCTCTCTGCCTTTCTCTCACTCTCATTCTTTCTCACTGTCTCGCAGAGTTTCCACACTTCAATCCAATTCCTAATCCCTAATAATATACTTTCCGTCAGGCATCACGCCATCACAGCTGATTCAGCACTCGTTAGCTGAAGACATCTCAAAAGATGGTGATTATTAGCATTTTTATTTTATTACTTTATTTTTCAATTTTTTGTGAAATTTTCAAAGTTATTACCCATCAATATAATTATAAAAAACTTCAAAATCATCGTTTTTTATCAACTTCATTCATATTTGTTTTACCTTCTATTTATTAAAAACTTCATCGGAGAAAGAGATGATAGAAAATTTGTGTAAATTTCAGCAAAATTCATCTTCTCTATTTGCTTTTTTTTGTCATTCCAGTGATTTGAAAAAATCATAATAACTTTTTCATATCTTTTTCCTTCCATCTCATCTTGAAAATCCAAAACGTCCCCACAATGCTTTAGTAAGTCCCCATTTATCATCGTGCGTTTCCCCACTATGAGTTATGGATGTCTTTCTAGTCTTAGTACATAGTCTTAACGCGTACTCTACATATTGAGCCTTCTAAGAGAACGTCAATTTTCAATTTTCCCTGTACTGATATAAAAGTTTAGCTCACGAAAGCCCCATTGAGGAAAAACCGAGGGAAATAAGAAGGAGACGAGAGAGATACCATGAAATACGTGACCCATCAATCGGAAAAATAACATTTCTCTAACTGGGAATTACACGAGCATGAATCTCGTTTTGAACAAGACAGAGTGGGCGCTGACTGCTTGCTATTCTATACGTTTTCGCAACAATTTTCTTTCAACATATCTCGAATGACATCAAATCAGATATTTCCGGTGCAATGACAGCGAAAAACATAAAAAGCAGTTTTAAAGCTGATTATATTCACAACTATTCACTTCTCGTTCTCTATTACAGACGGTATTTGATTTTCGGTTGTGCTATGTGATCGAAAATATTTGTTCCAAAGAGTCAAAAATATTATCAGAAAATTTACAATTTTACTATCCTGTTCAAAATCGTGTGTTGACATTATTATAAAATTGCCAAAATATGAGTTGTTCAGCCGACATATCTAAAGAGTGATTCATTTTAGAGAAAAACTGCATTAAAAAATGTTTTTAATAGTGTACATATAGAAGAAGTATCAAAGATATATGAAAAAAGAACAATTTTCTCCGAACCAATAATTAATTCGGAACTTAGAACTGAATCAAAACTAAGAACTGATCCGGAACTTTACGAACTTATTCGGAACCCTAAGAAGTGATTCTGAATCCTAAGAATGGTTTCAGAAAGCTAGGAACCGATTCGGAACTAGAAGAACTAATTTGGAACTATAATAATTGATTCGGAATTCTAGGATCTGATTCGGATCTCTAAGAACTGACTCGGAACCTTAAGAACAGATTTTGAACCCTAAGAACTTATAAGGACTGAGATGTATGAGTCCTAAGAACTGATCCTGAACCAAAAACTGATTCGGAGGTGAGAACTGATTCGGAATTCTAAGGACTGATTTGGAACCCCAAGAACTGATCCGCATTAGGGTTGATTCGGAACCTTAAAAACTGAATCATAGATTCTAAACCATAAGAACTGATTTCACCGCCCTAGAATCGGTTTCAAACTTATTCTGACTTTGTAGGAACGGTCTTCCAGCTCAGCTGGGACAAACAATATTGAGCCGTAGTCATTGATAACTGTAGATGGCGCTGATGGAACAAGAAAGTGATAGACTCACCAGGCAATCCAAGTCTCCCGCGTAGCAAAAATCACCGGAAACGGAAGTTGCTACCCACAGATGGTCTCCGTTGACAGCTGTTTCCTCCCAGTCTGGGGTCGTCCGAAGTATACGTTTCTTGGCTGCATCCGACGACGATTTTCTGTAACAAAAAGTACTTTAAAGTACTTCACACGCAATGCTATCAGTTTGGAAGTAACAATTCAGATCAGATTTTGGAACTGCTGATAGTTTTTTTTATAAAGTAGTAACAGTTGTAGGGTTTAAAGATTTCCGTGATTTTCAATGTATCCAAGATTTAGTTCAAGTGCATCAGCAGCTCTAAAATCGGACCGCAATCTTCAATTGGGTGACATACAGAGTCAACTTGATGACGCTATTCTTGAAGAGACTAAAATGCACATGTCTCATTATTCGAGATCTCTATTCAGAAACAACAAAATGTGACCTGTAAAATGAATTTCATATTGTTTGGGTCTTATTGCTTTGAAGAGGGGCAACTAAAATAATTAGAAAAATTAAAAAGATAATTTGTCGTCAGTGGGGATCGAACCCACAACCACCAGCATTCTAGGCAGACGCCATGACGATCTTGTCAGACTGAACAGCAAATACGCTACCGCTACCGCGTAATTCTTCCGAATTCTCTAGCCTACGCAATACTTCCCCCTGAAAAAGTAAAGGCAAAGTATTTACTGTGGGCGTATCCAACCCATGTCTAAAAAAGCGATTGAAACAATGATGGATGCCAGCTGCTACGTACAGAAAGTCTCTTGCCCTTTCCTATCAGGATAGTGACAAAGATTTATCGATTCCAAATAAATTTGTACGAGGTCTGTTTTTTCCGCAAAGCCTATCTAGGAGGCGATGACATTCTTGTAACAAAATGTTGTGTGACATTTCAACCTATTTGTCTACAAGTTTTGTGCTTACTGATAGTTGTCAAATATGCCTGATGTTAGATAAGTTTAAAGTTAACATTTCACCAATAAGTGAAGGAAATGAACTAGGAGCTTTATCCTGCTGTGATTTTTTGATAATTTTAAGCGTGGCTTGAATCAACAAGACTGTTTTGAAGAAATGTGTCCGAGTGCTACAATATGGATATCAAATGAAAGGACTTGCTAAGAATACGAATGAGAGTAAAAAATATGGTGAAAAAGTAAAAAACACAATTAATATGCTTGTCGCGAGACTTACCCCTGTAGATAAACAAGTTGTGAAATAACTTGATCTGATTGATTTTAATTTTTAAACTGAGGAAATACGAGTACTTAAATCTCGCGACATACAAATTGTGTAATGACGTTATAAGTTGAAAGTAAAAGCTTCGAAGAAACATATTTTTTATTCTTATTATCGCATTTGAATAAGAGCTTGTTTTAAAAAAAGTTTTCTTACTTTTAATTCATTGCACAAATATTTGAAAGTCCGTAAGCTTTGTTCTCGGCGGATTCCACGCAACTTGACTTCAACTTTTGAATAATGGCGTCAAGCTAGTTGAATCTGTGTTTCACGAGCTATTTTTTCAGTTTATTGTAGATTGTGTTCGGGTCTCGAGCTGCTGCTCTACTTGACTTGACTTGACTTATATATATATATGACAGCCTCGCAGTGCTTTTGGAGAGCGATAGACTTCCTGCCTTTGCGAGACGTTATCTCCAACAAAAAATCTGTAGGTGAATGAAAAAATATAACAAAACATCATTATTTTTGTTCTCCTTTGCACTTTATAAATCATTATCTCACCCCACTCGAGTTCCTCCCCAGAGGCGTGTCAGAAATCCTCTCCAAAATAATTGCTACCATAACTTTTGTTAACAAATGAGTTACTGTGGAAGGTTTGCTTTGATTTTTTCTCGGGATTGCTTTAATAAACCAGTCCCCGAATTTTTGTTCTCGGATTACAGCTTTTTGTGATACTTCATTCACGGTGACTGATTACAGCCGTTGTAAGAAATTGGAGCAAAAACTATTCATAAGCCTCCTAACTGTTTAAATAAAACGCAGTTATCTGTACAAAGAGATTCACGAGGCTCTGATTTGTTTGTAAATCGGTAATTAACCAAACATTTCAAAGCAGGGAATAGAGATCAATAAATGGACCTCTACAGTTCAGAATATTGAAGCAGGGTTGAACCCCCAACGCCCCAAACAATTCTCATTCTTTTGGAAAACCTCAGCGTTGTGGAATGACCCAACGAGGAGTTGTTTCCCGATGGTTACAATCTACAGCTTGTGGCTAAACATTCATCCTCTTGCAGTGCTTTTGAAGCACAATACGCTCTCTACCTTTGCAAGAGGTTATGTATAAAAAAATTAAAGCAGCTAATTTAATGCTTTACGTCGAACATTCCTAAGGTTAGTCCCTGCCATCGCCTTAATGACGCGATCATGCTTCACTAGTTCTAACCCCATTTCACTAATCACCTTAGCAAGATTCAGGAATTCCTGAGGCTGATTACGAGAACGAGAACTTAAATCAAACCGCGGCATGTGGCTAATACCTCAATTTATCCCGATAAATCTCTTTGATAACAGATGGATACAAATTTGTTCAAATATTCTGCTATCGAGACGGTACACAGTGGTCTGAAACAGTCCAAACGCTACTCAAAACTGGAAAAATTATGTTGGCTGTGTAGCAGAAAAAAGACCGTGATATTACGTGCAAAAAATACAGACAATTCACGAATCTATAATCGAAATAAGTTTTCTTCGCCATTTCCGTCTAGGAATTTTTTTTTCGGCAAACGTAGACTGCTTTTAACGTTACCTCAATTTCGACACTGTACGCAGTAGCCTTGACATTCATTCCAATCGCTATCTAGCGTTGTAGGCTCTCTTTTTTTTGAATTTTCGAGCAATAGTCGCAAAGACACCTTCTTTACCGATTAACGCATAAAAACAATTTTTTTTGTCGATTTCTGACCAGTTTTTTGGGCATCTCAGACTATTGTGCGGTGTCAACGTCGCTAAACTTGTCGCCACAAGTTACGCAGAGTTAACTTTGGGAGCATCGATCAATAGATGCAAGCTATTGCCCTTCGTTGGAGATATTTACTACCCTATGTTCGGAAATAGTCTCCTTAATCTTTCAGGGGAGCTTGCACGTGCCGCATAGAGATGAAAACAACACTTCATCAAATATGTAACGTTGGGCCAAAAATAGAATGTGAAATCGTGCCTCATATTTCGATACGATGAATTTAAATACTTCCATGTCAACTTCACTATAAAACAGGATAGAAAATCGACAGTTCAGCTGTCAAAATACTAATAAAAGTATCAACAGATACTTCATATTATTTTTATCGAAAAAATTAAAGGCTTGTAACTGGGTCATCTAAAAATGACCTAATTTTAAGGGTCTTTTAAGGGTAACTGTTCTGATTGGTGCGGATGGCGTTCTGGTTGAGTTACGTAGTTTTCTGCTGACTTGGTTGTTTGGCGGTTGTTTCATTTCAGGTTCGTGCTAGAGTTCGTTTGGTTCAGTTATAGTTTCTGCATTTTTCTCACCAGTGACTGCCATATTGGTTTTATTCCTACGCTAGGTTTGCTATAAACGTGGTCATGGTTGGCGATTGAAGCTTCCTTCTTGAATTCTCGCTGGTACTAGTACTAATCTTCGGTTTGCATCTGATGTTCATTGCTCATATATTAGGATAAGTAAGTATCTAGTTTGTTTAGTTTTTATGTTGGTGATAATTTTTTGTATTGTTGTTTTCACTAGCCTCTTTGGATATGTGTTTCGCAGAAATTGAGTATTAAGAATGATTCTAGCTCAATGGACTAAAGTTTGGAAGAATGCCTTCTCCCTTGACGCTGAGTGGCTTGGATTGCAAGGCAAGTTTCCCTTTCTTGTCTCTGTCTTAGAGAACATATTTTTTTGACGACTGCATTTACAATAGTAATAAGGGAAACCCCTAAAAAACCATAACCAACGCCATCAAAATGTCCTTGAGATATTTCATGTGATGAACTATTTTTTTGTTTCTTAAGATATTTCATGTTTTAAGATATTTCATTCCTCGATCTTTTATAGCTTGAGATATTTCAAGAGTAACTTAACCTAGAATACAAATAGATGGAAGCTAATAGTAGTGTATCGATGAAAATTGAGTTTAAAAGTTCAGTCTGTTCATTTACTACAATAAAATCAGGGTGTCTCAGATAATTTTGAATCTCTAATTTTTCCATGAAGTTTGAATCATTTATTTTATTAAGTATGAAGTCACTCAATCTATTTTCGATGCCAATGTTATGTTCAATATCTTACATTGTTCAGATGTTCAAAGGACAAATGGTTCAGCTTAAGTTTTTTGGGAATAGAATACAATGAAACCCTTCATGTATTCATCTGTACAACCTGACTCACTTCCATAATAAATAATATTTTTTTCAACCAGGCCAAGTAACCTACTTTCAGCGGGAAAAACCAACAAAGTACAAACTTCATCAGTTAAAGTTCAAGCAGATATTTTTTTCACTTCCGAACTACTCCAATTTTCTCTGTAAAAGTTTCGCGAGCTACATAACTTTGAATTTTTTGCCCCACGGTGGAAGGAATTGCTTGAAAGCTTTCATTTCGCGGATTAAATTTAAATCTGAAGAAAGGACTACTTGGGAAAAGAGCCAACGAGCTTGTAGCTTGGCTATTAGCTAAAGGTTGATCTCAAGTAAGAGATGTATACAAAAATATATCTAATGATAAAATGAGGTCATCTCACAACTAATACTCGATTTTTTCATCGTAAAAAAACTGTATTCTCTCGCGCGCTACGAAGCAAGCTTGATAGCTTCTGTATACAACCCAAAAACGAGCAATACGTCTAGTGGCTGCATCTGACCTCATTATAGTTCGCTTGTCGCCGAAGGGGTTAGAATTTTTCTTGTGAAGGATCGAACCTGCCTGAAAAATTTACACGAGACATACCTCTTAGACTTTCGTCAGATTGAAATTCTATGCTTCCAACGTTCGACGACTGCGTACATTTTAATAATGCACATCCACCCGAAACCGGGGTCTCCATATTTCAGTTCAGAAGCGGGACAAATCTTCCTGATACATACAAGATTTATGGTCCCGGCAGGCGGGGATTACGCACTTTAAAACAAATGACTGTAGTATACGTACGAAATAACAAATGAAGTCGCGCGATTGGATGGCGGGACGTTTGAAAGTGCTATCACGTAGCCGCAATTCACCGGGCTTCATACCGGAGCCCGGAAAAGCGCAGACGGAATACTAAATGAATTAATCATCTAGCTCGGTGACATTGACATTGGGAGCTTTAGATATGTACCGTTTATTAGTTGTGGAGGTGATTTAAAATCTGTGTGGCCGTAAAATGCGCAAATACTTTAGGGGCTGTAGGTACACATTATTTTAAGCTTTTTATTAAAACTACATGTGATGTACGAAATAACTTCACTTATGCTTCGGCTTCCTTGGAATTATTTTCATAAAAGTGCAGGCAATTGAAATCATTAAAATTTTAATGACATTGATGTGCCTGTCTCCAGGCATAAGTTTTTGAACTTACATTAAAGTTTGGCGTTTTCTTGATGTTCCATCATTTCTGTCGGTCTGTCTGTCTGTCTGTACTGATGACATTTTGATACTGTTTTAATAATGTGGCAAGGACGAAAAAAACATTTCGTAAATCGGTTCAGTCGCGGCTCAAACTACGTGTTTGGGTATTTTTGAGGCCCCTGATCTTTTCTAATATACTTGGGGGTTGGGAGCTTGAAACTGAGGTTGAAGGGTGGGGGTGGTGAGGGAAACAATTAAATAAATGAGTGTTGGTAGAATATTCTCTAACATCCAAAAAATGTGTAACCCGTTAGTTAAAAATATGATATGCTCATTTGAAATTATGTACCAATGAATAAATTATACGCTACTTGTTTAAGCATTTATTGACCAAGAAAAATATACAATAAAAATCAAACAAAATGTAATAAACTAGATATTATCAAATAAATCTATGAAATAATTAGAAAAAGAACGAGGAATAAATAGAGTAATAAAGCAGAATAAACTATTATTTTTCTTGATAATCAATTTTAAACACTAAGGCAAAACGATGTCTTAAATAAAATAAATTAACGAAGAATAAGTTTATGGACTTTGACATTTGTTAAATGATTTGTATAATGAAATATTCAAAGTCTCTGATTAGCCACAATATTTTTAATCTAACTGATATCATTGCTTGGGAGGTACAGGTTCATCTACTTGACGCATCTTTTTAGCTACTTGACAACTGAACAGGTGCAAGTAGGGCTTTTTTCTACGCTTCTGTAAAAACATACCATTATCAAATACAAGAAGGTACATATACGGATGGGTCGAATTCAAACAGTCTGAGGAAAATGTATGGAGTTTGCGTTACCTTTTTCCTCGAACAAAAACCGGAGCTCGTTAGCCAGGAGGCAACACGAACTGTTACAATGAAATCGGGTTTCCCAAAACGATAAAAACCAACCTGCTGACGTGGAACAATGCATTCTGAAGTGGAAAGACCGAGACCCGCTACCTATTTTTATTTCTAAAATCAACAATATTCTGCAAACAGTGTCTTGCAAAAAGTAGATTTAACATGGTCCTTCTCAAATAGAAGCTATATTCAATAAATTCATATTCATCGTTTGCATAGGGTTGATAAATGGAAGTTTCCATTTTCCTCTCAATAATAGTATTTTTTTATAGTAAATCGTGTATGTTGAATTAAAATATAGCGTTGGTTTTTAAAGGCACATTGATGTTTATTTCTAAGCAAGACATACATGTTCACTGGTTATGAAATAAATCGGTCAAGAATTGTGTACTTGGACACACATTTTCACAAATAGAACTTGCTTCTCAGAGGCGCGTTTCTATTTGTATTCAAGTTATCATTGGAGATGAGTTGATTATCATTTTCGTTAACAAGTTATAACCTTACAATAACTAGGATAATGGCTTTTTAGGAAGCGTAAAAATCACTCTTTGAACAAAAACGTCAATTTTTCCTAATAACTGTCAAATATTTTGGATGTGTTCCCAGTGAACGACATATTAGAGGATAAAACTTTTACGGAATAGAAGCATCATTATCCATACAGCAAAGAAACAAACCATCTTAATATAACTACTCTGATAAAATCTGCAATAGTCTAGAAGTTTTAAGCCCAATGAAGCTAAATCAATATTCGAATTAGAAACTCCATTGCATATTGATAGTGCATAAATTAAGACGCTACCGTCACGCCTCTGGCAATTCCTAAGGGTGTGAGAAATAGCGCCGCGACATTGCCTTGTCTGAGAACTTCCGCGGCAACTTCCAACTTCTGGGGAGGTGGTATCGGAATGCAATTCTCCCGCAGCCTTCTATCGACACAACGTGTGAAATGGACGCCATTATTGCGTTCAGCTCTATTTCCTTTTTCCCACATTTCCGTCCGTTCACTCGAACGGATCTAGACTGACGCTTCCGATGATACTGGACAATTTTAATACCCACGCGAACAATCGCAACAAATTATAGTTTGAATACCGAACTATGAAGTAAAACATAATTCTTAATATAAGAGTTGAATGATTAACGTGACAATTGATTGCATGCTCTCCACTATGCATCAGACCTGCTATAGACATGTATGATTCGTCTTTAGTCTAGACTCGTCAGCATAGCCTGGCGGTCTAGCTGGAGAGAGCAATCGGATGGTATACACGTAACCCAGTCATGGGTGTGATAGCAACATCAACTCATCTCCAAGTGTCGCCCTCTATGGGGACGCACATTGGCAACTTACGAAGTCAAAGGTCTGGACTGCCTTGAAGCGGCAACAAATGTCCATTACGACATCTGTCAACAAGTGTGAACTGACTTACAGTGACACCCCTTATAAAAATAAATAATGGGACAAATTTATTCAAATATTGTATTATTATTGGTCCTTGATCGGTGTGGAAAATTAAAAATTAATCTGACGTTTTGAAGTGCGTGAAAATATCGTTCGAAGATTGCGTTGCAAACATACATACATACGTTTTTTTTGACGTTTCAAAATGTTTGGACCAGGAAAATCCATTTATTCATTTGTTTGATTTGTAAAAAAGACGTCTTTTCCTTTTAACATGCCTTATGCTCAGCTAAATGTTACGTTTTGTCAACTCTCCTTTATGGAGCGAATGCATGGACTGTAAATGCCGCAATTCTTGAAAAGATCGAACCATTCGAAATGTGTGTGATTCTTATAACATCATTGATGGACCGAGTTACAATTACAGAAGTTCTGAAACGCACAGCCTAAAAAATACAGGATGTCAATAAATTCAAGAGGCATAAACTGAAATATCTGGGCCACATGACGAGACGAAACAGTATGAACTTCTACAGTTGATTATCCAAAGCGAAATCCCTGGATAATGCAGGATATGTAGAAGATGAATCTCATGGCTGCAGAACCTGACAGGGTGGTTTGGATGTAATCCTAACCAGCAGCCACTTCCAAACTAAAAAGTGACTTTAATGGTCGCCAAACATGGACTCGTAACTTGCACTTAAAGGAGAAGGAATGCTTTCTAAAACATGTACCGCCTGGTCTCTTAGCCTTATTAAACTTATTTCCAGTGTAAATAATTCACCACTACGCTAGACAACACTTCCATCGTTCCCATTATTTCTACTTCTTAGTGAATACCCATCATTTACCATTTGAAATGTCTGCGATCATTTCCCCAGAAACTCCGAGAATACCCATATGGCCCAACAAATGTGCCGTGCAATTCTTGAAATATGAAAGGCCATTCCGCAAGGAAAACGCTTTAAAACGATCCTTCTCCCATAATAATTCATTGCCCATCATGGACCGGCCACAACGGGGAAACATTAAACGGATGGAACGTGTGTATGAGAAATGGTGCAAATAGGACCATCGTTTGGTCTCTGTTAAGTGAGAGAGAGATAGGGAGAATGATGCCGCATTCGACTGACACGACTCGGTGATAAAATGTCCATTTAAGAGAGCATTAGGAGGGCACCGTACAAGGGATGAATTTCAGTCTTGAATGGGGATAATAAGGTGGATAGCGCGTGTCGTTTGCCTTATAATCCAGAAATAGTAGATAGGCAAACTGGTCTTTTTTTCTTTCCTTGGAACCGTCTGACGTTAGTAATTTAGGCGTAGTACACCAAATGGTTACAGCACGCATTCTAGCAGTCTTTTGAACCCTGAACAGTTTCCCTGATGATACTATTGGTTTAAAAGTGGACGGGAAAAGCTGACTCCCCGTATTGTCTGCAGTTAGGGACTTCGTTCTTCAGCCGTTTTTCAGCATGGTGCTTCAATGAATCATTTGCCATTTGTGCATCATGTTTTAGTATACCTTGTGCTGAAGGCTCACCCATTCCTCTGCTTGGCTCCTTACTATGTTTTCAAGAACCCCAAAGTTGGTTCTGGGTCGATGAATGAGGAAGATGATTTCTGTCTTCCAAGCTTATCTGCCTTTTTATTGCTGATCATTTGAAAGTGCCCTGGTACCCATTCCAAAATAACTTTGTTGTGTTCCGCCAGCTCACTCAGTTCTTGTTGACATCACCAAACAGGTGATGTCAACAAGAACTGGCCTTCCAACGCGCTGAGTGTCGCCAGACTGTCAGGAGATCCCTTTGTTGGCTCATTATTTCTCCTTGCGCAGTAAAAGATGGCATGCACCTCAACGTGTATTTTCCAAGCGTTTTGCTACATCTAGAGTTTAAAAATTTATTTTGAATGCAAATTTCGGAATTATGTGGTCCTTGCATCCAGTACGGTTCCGCCCACATATTCCTCAATGTACTTACGTCCAAAGAGGAAACTTGTAGATTGTAATTCAACTGTAAGCGAAAAGATTCAATTAAGCTAAGAAATTTAACGAAATTACTCATTGGTGATAGTTATTTACTTCCCAATCCAAATGATCACTACCTGGTGGTAGCAACAATAGAGCTGTAACTCTGATCTGCATCATGTCCAAGGTTATGGAGACTGTCATTAAGGTTCAGCTTTTGAAGCACCATGTCAAAGATAATGTCATCAACCATCACCAATATGGTTTCCGCAAGAATATATCTACGGGAGATCTTCTGGGCTACGTCATCCATGTGGAACAGAACAACTGAGCATCATGGATAGTTTCATGTCATCACACTCGATATATCGAAAGCTTTTGATAGAGTGTGACAGGTGTGAGTTAATGATGGATATTTTTCTCAGGGAGTGCTCCTGATTTTTAGTGGATGGATAGCATCAACACGGGGGTTCCTCAGAGATCTGTTCTCCAACGGTATTGATGTACATCAAACATCTCTAAAGATACTCATCCATTCTTATGTAGTTTCTGAGTTCGGATTCTTGTAGAGTAACAGTAGATTCTCCGGCGAACACAATGTTCCCCAGTTTCTAGATGGCCGATCCAGCAACTAGGTCTTAATATGACTGGGCTATTGAAAGTGGAACATTGGGCTTAAAAAATGCATGCCTTGGGAGTCAGAAAAACACATTTTTGGGATTAACAGGAGACGTTCTTGGAATTGTGTAAGCCTAAACGGGGATAATTTGGGTGTAATGTGGAGCGATGCCACATAGGCTTTAATTTTCAAGTCCATGTAGTTCTACACTTTTTTGATAGTTGCGGTTCAGTTTGCTACGTCACAGCGGCACTATTTTGAATATATTTGACTTCGAAGGGTCATGTTAATAAATAGACAAATGTCTTTTTGGAAAACAAATCAGATTCAAGTTGTCCAGGAAAGACGTAGATTGGGTCTTTGACCAGTTCTATGACACTTAGTGTAAGAAATGAATCGTATGAATTTTCATGATGTCATGACACATCAAGAAGTCGTAATATTTCAATTTCAATTTTTTTCGCGACTGCAATACTTCCCCGCCTATTGACATTGGAAGTAACGATAGGCAAACCAAATTAATGCTTATATACTAATGAAGCTGTGTAGTGAATCAAAAATGCGTACACCAAGATGTATTAGAAAGGTCAGATTCTTTTGGGCCTAGCCACGTATAATGACAATGCGAGATGTAGAGCGTAAACCAATTTGACGTCAGTCGAAAACAATAAAGACGACACGGGACGAAGGATGAAGGATAAGTGAAGAAAACTCCGAGAGACAGACAATAAATCAAATTATGTAAGTCTGGTTGGGATCCATCTAAATACATCCCCTTTTGGCTTGATTCACTCCATCCCCCACAAGAAAAGTTTAATGGATTCCGCGCGTTGTCTTGTCACAAAATTCTTTATTTTGTAGTCGTCAAGGATTGATGTAACTTTTGAAACTTATCATGTGGTTTCCTCTCTGGTTCATTTATAATCTAATGGCTATAATATATAAGTAATTATGACACTGATTGAACTTCTTGAGTTGTGTGTGTGCGTTCAAAATAAATACTCAAGCAGAGATATAAATATGAGTCACCAGTGCAAGTTTTGCGCAAAATCACCTCTTTTGAATTTGCGTTTACTGTTTCATCGCTAATTAAATTTTGAGGTTATATTGATTTGTGGTTGGTCAGTGAGTACATGAAAAATGTATCATAATTGCTTTATGATAAATATTATAACAATTCTAATTCTACTTGAAAATTGAATTAACATAATACGTATATAATCCAATTCTGCTGCTCAATTACATACATTTTAAACAAAGTCATTAACATTAAATATAATAATGTTAAATTATTAAACTTATTCCTTATTTTAGATTTCCTAAAAAAATGCTTTAGTTACAATAAAACATCAGCCAATTATCATTACTTCAAACGTATTAAAAATATTTTCATGAGACTTGAGACTTTCTATCACTCTCAAACAGAATCTTGGAATTAGAAATATTTTTTTTATTTCTGATACAGTTTGTTGATAAATCGTGTTTTGATAGTTTTTTTATACTATAATTTGTATTGAACAGCAAAATGGTTTCAAGTGATGTTAGAGCGTTTATATGACACTCACTAACAAATTGTGAATGACGAATATATTGAAACAGCGTTCTAATATATTTTTGATCTACTGTATCTGCAATTTATACATCTACGTTGTCGTTTTCCTAGAAACAGTAACTTGCGGTGACATGTTTTTCAACTTTACACTATGATGAATTTCTTATTGAAAATTCTATTTCTGACTCCAAGAGCCTTTGACGTCAATGCCAAATGATTTATACAAGTGAACGCAGTTTATCTTGAATGGCACTTTTATTAGAGACCACAAATTACCTTATTGGCATTAATTATCATGATAGGTGTACTTTAGTTCAGGCGAAATAGATTAAAAAATATTGAGGCATGAAGGGTAGCTTCATTTCACTTCACACGCCAATTAACGAAGAGGTATTGTAATCTCTAAAGTGCTTTGATCCTGGCAGAATACCCTTTCTCCAATGTAGAATATAGAAGAATAGAACACAAATACCCACAGACGCTTCATTACTACGTAACCAAAATGTGTTTAAAATCCACATCCTTCCTAACGACCTTCATCACTGATCCAGGAATGTAACGCCGCCCTTCAACGCTTGGCGAGGATGGGAGCAAAGGGCACATGCATTGGCCACGAACCCTTGCTGGGTATTAGCAGAGGCCAGGTCACTAATGCCCTAGATGATTGGGCATATAACGAAGTGGCGAAAGCATGGTTGGAGGGAGATGACTGCAGACAGTCCAAGAGGTCCATAGCAGACTTCAACAAACGCAGGGAGCTATGGCTATTGAAAAGGAGGAGATATTCACTACACCTATTGGTAGGGATCCTCATAGGTCACTGCAGAATGAACAGGCATCTGTCACTCAAAGGAGTGGTCAAAGACCCAATCTGTCAAAAGTGCTGGGTAGAGGACGAGACCTTGTTATACTTCCTGGGAGAGTGTGTCATATACAATAGAGATTTTGGACGACAGTACCCGTGGAGTGGAGTCTTCATGAAGGCATTTGCTAAAAATGAGATGCCACTTCGACTTGCCCATTGCATTGGGATCGATAGATTGGATAGCCTGAGGTGCAACTTGCCTGTTGTTTTATAAAAACAACAGCAGTTAATTGATTACATCCGGAAATTTCATTACCAGACACGTGTAAATTTACCCTGTGTATATTTACATGAAAATTGCACTTTGATAGAGATATTTTGTATCATAACAAGGAGCAAATAACAATATGGAGAAATATCTATCCTAACAATAACAACACTGGTTAACAGTCGTTTTGGTGACGGAGTATTCCCAGCTGATTTTGAATAATATTGATGCCAAATCTGGCGTAGTTTATCAAAAATTAATACATTTTTGACATCTGCATGAGTAGTTAATTCTTGGAAAATTTATGAATGAAATAGACGTTGTATTTTTTATCTACTTAAGTTGCAATCGAATTTCAAAACTTTGTGTACAAAATATATTTGTTTTTTCTCGTAGAGTAAGATTCTGCAATGAAAATATATGTTCTCATGAAAAAACATGGTTGACCTTGAAAAAGCCTTGAAAATGGTGTCAATGTCGAGAATGCAAGTCATCATTATCTCTCCTCCATTGCAATCGAGGACTTTCATCTGAACATTTTGATCTGAAAATTCAATGTTTTCGTGCTATACGGCTGTGTCAAGTTGAATAGACCACCCAGTATAGGCGACAGAACGCAACCCTGGCTTATTCTGGCTTGTATCCATATCAACTTTTCTGGTATATGCAGTTATAAATAACTTGATTCTTCCTACATATTTGGTAAACTAATCAAGATGATCGGGTTCTGGGGGAAAATGCTTCATCCCTCATAGTACCCCCTCCCTCTCCATGAACGTCAATGTCCAAAAAATATAAAACTAGACACCAAATTCTATGACAATCAATAGTTTCCTTTATAACTTTAGCCGGTGCAGTTCCAAATCACCGTTGGCGGAAACTTTCTAACGAGACACAGGAAGATGATTTGATTATCTGCCAGGAATTACACGACAAACTGGATAATAGAGGCCTTCCAGGAATAGATAGAGACACGCGCGGACAGTTGATGTAAAATAAATAGGTATATAATTATACTGGTATATCAAATCCAGATACACTTTTCGGACTGCTGAAAATAGGACAGGAAATTGGATTAAAATTCTAATTCCATTAATGATCAGAAACAGAATCTGGAATTAGTGTCAAGTACACAAGATTTATTCCAAATCTACTGGGGAGTTTGTTACCTGATGGTTACACTCTACATCGTACATAATAATATAAGTAATTTGTAAAATAAAATAGGTATATTGTCTAAAACTATCAATTATATTACACAAAACACATACACAAACATAACATGCTCTATGAACACGTCTGTCATGCTGGACATACCTAGATCCAGGTGGTGTGGCCATGGCCAGAGCCTTGTACCTCGCCTGCTCATCTGTAGGGAAGACAACGTCCACAGAACCAGATCTAAGTTGTACGTTTGGTCCAACAGGAATCTCCAAACTGTTCCCGGAATGTTGTATCTCCTCAGTTTTGTTTTGTGTGACATTGAGAAAACAGGAATCTACCGAAACCGCCCTGTCTCTTCTCAAATCTGGTACCTCAAGGTAAATATCTTTCACGTCCAGCTCCTTGGTCATGTTAATGAGGTCTGCTTCAGAAACAGTCCCATCAGAGGTCTCGTCCGAGTAGATTTCTGGCGACGGAACGTCCAGAAGGTTCTCCAAGGACGATTCAGTTGGTTCTCTGATAAAGGCCTGTTGTCTGTGGATGGACTTCCTCCTGGATCGTGTTGGTGTGTCAGGAAATTCAGACGGAGGCTCAATGTGGACTGGTGGTGGCGAATTGACCTGTTCAGAAGAATGCTCAGGAGTGAGTGTGACCCTGATGGGACACTCTGGGATCGTAGCTTCCTCATCGCACTCACTGGACGAATCACTGATGCTGAAGGAGAAAGGCTGGAGCTCGTTTCTCCTGATTTGCTGTTTTCTGTACTCCTCCAGATAGATGCAATGCACGCAGACTGGCAGAGCTCTGGTGGATGACCTCCTTCGTTGGAATTTCTTTACGTTGACGTCTAGGTAGGTGCCCAGTTCCTCGGATGCCCCGGAATCAACGCTTTTCGAGCGTTTGTCAGGGAACTGGAAAAGAAGGAATTTCTTTGTTAGGTAGAAGTCCCTGAAATCTAAATTTCTGGGCGAAACAAAAATGTCGAAGTTTCTCTTGTATGATATAGTTTTTGAGTTCGCTGAACAGAAATGACATTCAAATATGGAAATTCAAAATGGTGGAAGAATAATGGGACCAACTTATTAAACTGTCGTACTGTCATCGATCCTTGATAAGTGTCCTTATATAAGCGTGTTAAAAGTGGGTACTAACCCCTTGGGGCGGCAGACCGAGGAAGGAGGAGTACTCCTCCGAGGAGGAGTGTCTGGCCTCCTGCAGTCGTTTCGCCTTGAGCTGGATCTCATCGAAAGAGGCGCTCCGCACTTGTTTGGGCACCTCCAGACTACTGTGGGTCTTCATCTCACTGGCCGTCGGGGTGCGCGACCTCTTGAATGTGGTGCGCAGTCTCTGCATGGCCTAGCGAGCCGGCAGTGGCGTCTTCGTCGCTGGGGGGAATGGGCGTCGACTCGCGACTTCGCCGCCCATCTCGTATTCGCCCACCGCATCCTCCATGGTCACCAACAGCTGAAACACCAAACTTTGACATATTAACATTTTGGTGACCTATTATGTATTGTAGTGACTAGAAAGGGACCTAATTTCTTGATAGCTTAGTTCTTTCTTGTATTTGAGTAATGCTTTATTCAGTACTGACACAATTTCCTTTATTAAGTAGAATAAATGTGTAAGAAAAAGACAGAATGTGAAGCCCAAATGTTCAAATGAGCACGCGGATCTCTCAACACGTGGCAACGCTGCCCTTTTACAGGCTCTCGTTATAGTCTGGTAAAATTAGAGTGCCAAATTTGTGTATTTCTGAATTACTTGTTTTGTCTACTATTGTATACTATTTGAACTGTGCTAACATTGCACAACAACTTTACTATGCCTCAAGGAAATTCAAACAAATGCCATATTTCTGGGCCTACTATACATACGCGTATTGTTTGGGTTTTTGAACAATGCAGATTATCCAAATAGAAATCTCCATTAGTTAAACAAAGAGCTTTATACCCAGGATTGATACCAATATTTCCTGCTGTTTACCTTGCAATGTTAACGAATCGATTGATAGATACGGACGATTATTTGAATAATTAATAGGAATTTCTTCCATTGCGGCCACATGAATATTTAATTACCTGTTATATTGATAAGGTTTTATAATTAGAATAATTGCCGTGTAATCAGCATGGCGTGCACTTTTATTCATATACTTTTTCCATAGAAACGGTTCAACTTCGACGGTGACTACGCAATGATACGGCAATGCACTTCAATAATTTTGAATGGTGTTTCACACGGGATTGAAATTTATTGCCGTAAAATACAGTAGGATTAAAAAATCTGTTGGTAAATCGCAAAAACAAACACTGAGACAATTGATTGCCTAGAAGGCGATACAAATCTCAATTTAAAACTCGGAAAATAACTTGGCCCACTGCGGGATTCGAACCCCACACCTCTGACTGCCACCCAGTCGGCTGAAATCTCGAATTTCTGGGCAGAACAAAGAAGATATTTCTCTTATAAAGCATAGTTTTCTTATGTTTCCAGGAATGACGTTGAAATAAGGCAATTCAAAGTAACAGGCACAAAATGGCGGAAGTAGAAATTGAATTGAAATTCAAAGTAAGGGGGTTTTCGAGGTAATAGATTTCGAAAATGATCTCAAAAGTATGGAATTTGAAATGGCGGACGCAAAACGGCGAGTTTTCGTGTATAAAGGAATAAAATGTATGCGTGTGGATTCTTCCCGAGTTTTTACTACGCATTATTATCGATAAAAGCCGTTTTTTGTCCTTCCCAATTTTATTCTCAACCCTTTTTATTGTTTTACAAATTCGGCATGGTTGTAACGTTCAACGCTAATACAGACTGACGCGTTCTACGTCGAACATTCTATGGAATTCAAATTAAACAAAATGGCACACCGCTATTCAACAAGTTTTGTTCGGTTAATGAGTATTTCCAATTCAATAAAGTGGGCGGCTTTCATCGTAATTAAATGTTTTTCTAGGAATTAGACGCAGGATAAATACAATATATGGAATTGTTTAAACGCCAACTATGTACAAAGACATGAATTTACACTTATTCGTGGAACTGTAAAATGGACTTCGTAAAGCCTAGTTAACATGGATCAAGTTTGAGTTTCATTTCTCAGCGGCTAGCCCCCCAATTTGAAAAAAAGGATGTACAACCTACTACTGCTGAGTCATCAAAATCGTTGCAGTGGTTACTGAAAATACGCAGTGACAAATACGCAAATGGCGAGACAGGCCGATAAATAAACAAGACCCCTTTGATTAATAAATGTGTAATTTCGATTCATAATGGATTCAACTTCCATAGAACGGATTTACATCAAATTCCATCGAATTACCAACGGCTCAACATTTCAAAAATTAACGCGGCATAAATGTGTTACAAGCAGTAGCGTTTTATGCATTTTACGTGTCTGAGCGCGACTAACATAATTTTCTGTTTATGACGATCCCATATAAAATCGAATAAATGTACGAATAAATATCGAGTTTCCGTACGTAAGCCGCGCTGTTTCCCGTAAATCCGAATACATAATCCGATGATCTAAAAATATTGAAAAATTAATTTTTCGATCGCATGTGGGAGTGTCGTTGATCGGCGTGTTCAGTTTTCAGACATGTGAATGGAGCACTGAGGGGAAACACGCGAATTGAAATTGGCATCTGATATACCGGGACTAGTCAACCTTTAGCGTTCATCACATCCGGATACTTTTTCAAGCCAGATTTGATCCGAATCTTTGAACATGCTTAATCCGGATCCGGATATAATGTTTTGGATACGAGCTTCTTGTATCCATCATTGCCTGTGCCTAATTGATTTATATTTTGAACATAAGCACTCCCTACAAATATTATTTGGCAGTAGGACGTTTCTTCGTTATTTGTTCCCTTGTTAAATTAGGTTCCGTGTTCCGTGAGTTAGACTTGTAAGACTTCTACCTGTCATTGTGGAGTTGTGATCAATAGGAATCTTAAGTAAAGAAAGGAGAAAGAGAAGTTGCTTTTCTTCGGAGAGGATAGACACACTGATGTTTTTATATGGAAATAATGATGTTGTTTCTGCATCCACTCAAAATGCATTTGCTTTGTATTGTTTAATAAAAAATTAATATGTATATTGACGATGCTCTTACTTGGTGAAACTCTTCCATCATGCAGATAAAACTCTTTTAGAGAAAATGAAAATGAGTGCACAAAACTAGCTAAAATAGAAATACATCATGTATTGATCTGCTATTTTTATTCACAACGCATTGTATAGGAATAGATTCCGGGTTCACAATACGTTTACGCAACTCAAATTTGGATATGAACCATTCATTCCTTGGGAAAAACAAGTAAATTTTATTTTTCGAAAAAATAAAGGTTTTGAGAGCAACTATTTAACAGATAAATACAGACATTGAGTACGCAGGCAGATTCATACGCAGAACATTTTGGAAAAAATCGTGATAAAATCCGAAAAAGATATAACTATGGCAACACTCCTTGAACTCCACGATATCTCAACGGTTCTCAAGTCATTAATTTTTTGCTATCCAGTGTTGAATAGTTTGCTAATTGTTGAGTTTTGTGTGTGTATTAATAACTTATAAATATGGGTCGCCAGTGCAAGTTTTTCAAGAAATTTATTTTGTTTCTTTGATATAAGAAAACTTAATATAATATATATATATATATATAATTTATATGTTGCGACGTTTTTATCACCGTAATATCCGAAGTTTGTAAATATCGCGTTTCTAGGAAATCAACAACACAAAAATGTCTCATTTGTTGCGGAATCTTTGACTCACACAGTATATTACAAAAGAAAAATCAATAACACAATCTAAATTATTAAATTTTTGTGTAAAACTCAACATTAAAAGACATTTGTGCGTCACCGCATATCGTCTGCACGCTGCGGACGACATAAATGCGAACGTTCTACAGTATGGCTTAAACAGTAGATCGGAATGTATTGTTGCGCGTTGTTATATGCATTACTCTACTGCCATTGAATAGATATCTCAAACAGTACGACGGACTTTTAGTTTAGGGCTTCGAAAACGTCCAAAATCGAGGTTTGAGCGTTTTTTATTTCTTTTAAGTTTTTTGACGATTGGAAGGAGTACGTAGGGTATACGTGGGAACTAAAGGTGTTTTGCATTCAATAATAAACTTTCCTTAATTACAGGCCGATTCTATGTTTTTTTGCGAATATGCTGGTTTCTTCGAGGATACTCCTCGTACCGTTACGCTACACTTTCCTACAGTAGCTGGCTATAAATAAACGATAAATGCGTTGGAAAGGTTCAATGGCCATTACATAAACAGACACTTCATGATTCATTACTTCAATAGTACATACATATTTGCATACCTACTACTTTATTTGTTTTTTTTACCTCGGTTTTACCGAGTTTGAATAATTTAGGAAACATATGATCACAGATACTACAGAAACTTGTGGATTGTCGCTTCAATAGCAGGAGTTTCTTGTAGAATTTTATAGAAAACCTGCTAAGCGAGGAAGTCTTTGCGCTTCAGAAGCACTGCGAGATGATATTGGCAATTTATTCCACAATCGTTATCGTACCACGACATGTGAATGGAACCAAAAAATTTTCAGCATGAAGTTCCGATGTATTTCAATTCATATCATCTTGCGGTCATTTTGGAAATATCGAAAACAGATTACAAACATACTTAACTGCTACCGCGGGTGAATGCAAATGCGTCACCCTGTATTCATGCATTTCATAATAGCCTTTCAGTCAAAATCAAGTAGTATCTGTAGTAGTATTTGCTAAAACATAAGCGTAGCAAATGACCCACCTTTATGAAAAAATGGCAGATCTCTAGAATGACGTCAAACTTACGCAACTGAAAAATATTTAATTTATAAAAAAATTATAAAAATAGGCTGACCAAAACACTGCTCTAAACATAACGATGTATAGGAATGAATTATTCGCCATATTGTTTTATTCAGAAACTAATTTTTTACAATGTATCACAAAAGCTATTTGAGTGTGTCCTGGATAATTTTCATCCAGTTTCTATGGATGAATACGAAAAAGCAAAAGTAGGCAACGCATTTTGACAGGCGCCACGAAGACCGTCAGTCGCATTAGTAATCAAGCAATTAGCTAGAAACGAAAGTACTCTAGTTATTGGACTGGGATTTATTATTCATTCAATAATTCGAAACGATCCAACGTAACAAATCCATATAGCAAATATTTTTATAAGTAATTGAAGTACACATGTCCACTTATCCGTATCATTATTTTTCCTCAACAGTTTAAAAATATATCTTGTATCTCATGTTTGAAAGATCTGTGGACTTCCGACGTGTTTACCATCAATGCGGGCGTTCCTCAGGGATCTATCCGGGAATAGTTCCAGCTAGAGGCCGGGTTAGACGCAACATAAAAAGCTTGTAATATGCACGCAAATATGCGTTTCAAAATATGCTACATTATTTAATAAAAAAAAGTAATTTTTAATCTAGTTATTTGAAAGTCACGATAAAATTGATAAATTATCCATTTCAGATATGTTATTTAACAACTTATCGCCAATTGACGATTGTTCAATATTCTGTCACGTTTCAACAATCAGGTATCGTTCCAAACGTTCGGTATCAATATTGTGTTTCCAATCACTTAAAATGTTTCTATAAGTGGAACTGGACTGTTCCACATTCACTGAGATAACTGATATTTAAATTTGGGTACGATATTGGCACTTACTGATCCTGACAAGAGTTCCACCCATCCTATTAATAAATATCAATCTGATACAATGGTTCAAAATCTGGATTATTCTTCAAAATGTCTTTGAATCTACGTTGAAGTGTGTATTTTATTCATTAACTGAATAGATTCAAGTGGCTCTCCACTATGCATCAAATCTGCATGTTTCGTCTTTAGCCTAGACTCGTTAGTATAGTCTGGCAGTCTAACTTAAGAGAGCAATTGGGTGGTACATATGTCGCTTCAAGGCAGTCCAGGTGTTAGGACCTTTGACTTCGTAAGTTGCTAATGGACAACGTCACGACGACTTTCAGGGGGGCAGTAGAAGACTCTGATAAAATTTGGAGAGGGATGTTGAGATCAGCGGACTGAGAAGCCCTAAGAAACGCAAAATCTGCTACATTTTAAAGAGCTTGTAGCTCTTCAAAAAAGTGGTCAATGTAGGTGGTGGGCAACAAAGAGTTGAGAACCTATGGTCTAAACATCGAATGAGCACACATTTGTTAGTTTACTTCATAGGCCGTATTGCGACCAGGTGCTTTGAGTGACACTTCTTTGTTGATGAAATCAGTTCCAGATCATACTTCTTGAGCGATTCAATATACTCCATGATCAAAACACTGCACATGGATCAAATTGGGGTAGAATACTTAGAGGGCTTTGACTGCCTTGATCATATAGGAAGCAGCATTTGAGAGAAACATATTCAATCTTCCTTCTGTATAAGATTAAGGAAATATTTTTGTGATAGCGTCATCAAAAAATGTGGCGATCATAGAATGATTAGTTTTCTTTGTTAATGTAGGGAAAACATAAACGATAACCGGTTTCAGCAAATAACAGCATCTACTCTGTTTGGTTGTTTTCCCCGGAGGGGAATCAACAGGCTGCCACTCACCTGGTGTATCTGACAGTCCTTGGAGGACCGTCAACGTCTCAGCATGCCTCGAGGCATCAACCACTCCTCCGTATCCGACTTCATGACGACCCGACCGTCCTCCTCAGACCCGGAAGCAGCAGCAGAAGGCACAGAACTGGAAGAACAACGCGTTCCCTCGCCGAATTGCACTACGGGCACCCGCCGTCGTCACGCGATTTTCGGCAGAAGAAGAAGAGAGTTCAAATAGCACGTTCGTCGCGTCCGATCCACACCGAAAGGTCGGTAACACTGCAACTCTAAACTCACCGGTTCGCGGCACGTCGCAACTCCTCTCTGCGATTCTGCGCCGCGCCGTGGAGTTTCCGATTCAACCCTTCGTTCGCGAAGAATAGCCCGGCAAATTTAGATATGTTGACTTGGTGAGATGCCAATGGGCAGAGCCACTGTGCGCCACGCTTGGAGATGAGTGAGTACTTCTTCTTCTTCTTCGGATGCCATCTCGTAGCCCGAGTTCGGCAATCATTATTGCTATTTTTACTTTGGAAGTGGCCTCTTTGAAGATTTGGTTAGAAGTACATCTGAGTCACTTGACTTGGACATTCAAATGTAGAAGTTCATATCTTTTTCTTACGTGATATGTGCTTTTCTTCCCCTGCCTATGCTTTTCAGAATTTCTTCATTTGTTACTTGATCCATCAGCGATATTCTGAGAAACCTTCTATTCACCCGCATTCCAAATGATTCGATCTTCCTAAGATTCCAGCATTTACAATCCCTGCTTGCGCTCCATGAAGGACAGTTGACACAACGTAACATTTAGCTAAGCGATGTTTCAATGCTATACTCAGATCTTTGCTGCGAAAAACTTTATTCATTTTAGTAGAGTTGTGTCATGATTTTTCTATTTTTATTCTTATTTTCAGGGTGTATTCGTTATATATATATATATATATATAATAATCTTAACGTAAGAATACTGTATTTGATCATATAACCTCTCCATTTGCTTAGATTTTCCAGTCAGAAAATGCGTCAACGTCCGGATCTTCTCTTGCTGTTCTTTTCCTTGTAAGATCAACTGCAGCAATCGGTACTTCGTTGCACATGGTATGTTCAAAGTACACCGCTTTTCTACATTTAATTCTGTTGAGGATTTCCCTGTCTTTCGCATCATCATCATTGGAAGAATCTTATTATTATTATTTCTCTCATGTATATATGTAGGTAAGTTTGATTCATCCAACCTATTTTGAGCTTGTCAACTCAGAGTAGCGCCATGTATCTTGAGACACCCTGTATATTTGCTTCATTCTTTGTGAGTAGCTGTATCGAATGAATGCCACGTGACCATTTCTGTAATAAATAAAGTGATGTCTGTGCCTCATTTTGCCAATTTCGTTGGGCGATACATTTATAGAGTGTTTTTCATATCAAGACCCTTCACCCCAAGCTAGTAAACACGTACTGTCTAGACATTGGCGCAGCATAAAAATTATCGCAGAATTCACACATACAGAATGTGTGTAGGAGGAAATTTAAGGAAAATTTTATCATCAGACGGCTTTCGACAGATTCCATCAACACAAAATAATAGAAATTCTGAAGCACCTGGGACTAGATCGAAGGGATCTGCGAATTATTAGCAATCTCTATTGGAAACAGATTTTGTTATAGATAACCTAAAGCAAATGCAGATAGGCTATCGCGCTTCATAAGCACTGCGAGAGGGTAAATGTCTATTCACATTGACCTTAAAATGCTTTAGATTGTAACCATTGGGGAACAAAGAGGGAGAATATTCGTTATTGGGGTGTCAAAAATCGAGGGTGGTGAGGCACAGATCTCGAAAAAAGTAGGCGTTAGTAGGAAACGCTCTAATAATTCTGATACTTGGTAGTACTTAGTACTTTTTGAGATATCGATCCAGTGGTAGCACAGTAATATTGAAACCATGTATCCATATAATAACGCGATATACTTGATGAACATATCCTAGTCTGTCGTTTAAGCGATAGTGATGAACGGTTGGAGATAGTCGCTCGCGGCTTGTCAGGTTGTTAAACTTATGATCTACTACACACTACTTAGTTCTGTTTCTGTTACAACAACTGATAATACTGCAGATTGTTGTATTTTAGCTTAACAAGGATATTAAATAACTATAAAAGTGATGTTTAGTGCGACATCGCTATTATTTACCTGAATTTACCCACTGATATCTGGTGATGCAATTCGTTATAAATTGTATTGCTAACATTGACATATTAACTGATTCACAGTAAACAAACCAGCACTAATTACGATAAATTTTCATAATGATATCTGTATATTTTTATTGGTACATTTACAAAGTATATATATGTACGTAAATGGGTACACAATTATACTCTTAAATGCAGAACATAAAAAATTGGTTTCCACATGTGTACTAAAAAAATGTACTCTAAATAACATAAAATAACGTCACAATTGTAATAATCAGACGATTATAAAAACTAGTGGAATGTTAAACAAAAAAAAAAACAACTAAAAAAATCGCAATAAAGAGAAAAAATATTTGCGTTATGCAATTATTATTATTTTGTAGTCCATCCAAGAAAAAAACGCATTCATGCACTTTTCAGTGCATTTTTTCAGATTAGATTTCAATTCACTCGATTTTGTTTTGCTAAATAAAATTTAGAACAATATTTTTTAAGAGTAAATTCTGCACTTTTTTGTTCATTTGTAAACAGGTTTGATTGGTTATTGCTACTTCATCGTATCAAGGTAACTTCAATGATTTTTGCCATTTCCAACCTTCAATCCTTTTATCTGCATCTTTCTTCTATGTTTAATAAAAAACCACTTTACTAAACTAGAATTAAACTAGATATTATCTTCATCTTATAAAGCGAATATGACATATTCTATGTCGCTGTGAGAAGTTGGCGTATCACAGGCAGACAATAACTAAACGTGAAGATGGGCAGGACTCAGAGCTATGCTCACTTTTGAGAAAAATGTAGGTCTTGGAAATTAGCATGGATAGGGGCCTCTGCTTTCATTCCCCCTTCTTGTCAGGTCTGGAGGACAGTGTCTACCTCACTGTATTGGCCTGTTTGTGGACGCACGAAAACATGCCATATACTTTCGTCGGATGGCTGTTCTCTCATCTCTCATTACGTCTGGTTCCTCTCTATATTTACATTATGTTGGGAAACAAGGTCCTTCACCCCATCCCATCCCATCTCAGATGCGGCGTTTCGTAAGCCGCGTATTATGAAAATGTTTCCCCAGAGCAAACAACACAAAAAATCGCCGCCACCTGTTGTATTCTGTTGATGAGATTACTCCAAAAAAAAAATTGGTCGGGAACACTCGTTTCTACTTCCCACACGCTAATAGGCGGGGAAGTATTGTGATTGCGAAACATTTCGAATTTGAGGTACTGATGTTTGGAATTTATGTCGATTGTAGATGCTCTTGCTCCATGAAACTGTCCCACCATTCAGATATAAAATACACACACCCCTTGAAGCATACACTCAATATAAGTTGTCAGCTTCTGATGCGTATGAGCCAAGATAACGGTACATCGTGAATAGTGCTTACGAAGAACAAGGGATGTCGCTGTAACTTGTGTAAATTCACCCTTGTTGACAGATGTCGTAAGGGACATACTCGTATGTTGCTACTTCAAGGCAGACCAGATGTTAGGACCTTTGACTTCGTAAGTTGCTAATGAGCGTCTCCATAGAGGGCGACACTTGGAGATGAGTTGATGTTGCGTTTATAGCAGAGCTAGCGTAGAAATAAAAACAATATGGCAGACAATAGAGATACTACAATTGGTCCAAACAAACTTGAACATGAAATAACCACATAAACGACACGACAGACACAGGAGGATAAATAGCTATGAAGAGTCATGTTCGCCAGTCCACCTGAAGACTATTGAAGATGGAAAATAAGTCGAAACGTCGTGACACTGAATAGTGAGACTGAGACAATGGAGGTACTATCATGGAACACAGAGACCTGCCTCTGGGAAAATCTCGAGATTACAAACAATGTGCCTAACAACCACATTAAAATCATAGATATATGACATTGAAATATGATTGTGCAATACTGGCCTAAGAAACATCTCGTATTCGTTGAAAAGTGAAACTGCTTCTTGTCGTTATAGGAATTTGGGTCACCGGAACGAGTTATACGAGCACATGCAACAGTCTAAATAACATTTACCCACGTAATACCACTTGCGATTTTACCTTATATTCATATATATTTGCTTGTGAATTTCGTACATAGAAATCCGAGGATTTGGGTTAGTTTTATATTTTTATTGATTGTCACAACGACATGATTTGTGAGGTAGCCCACAGATATACGTAGAGATTTCTGTTTGATCGGCAGACGTTGATTTGGCAGATACAATTTGTTTCACTTGTTAAGAATGTTTATGAGCATCATTATCAAATTGCGTTCACATGTACGTATGTTTGTAAGGCTATTTTCACTCACTTCATAACGTTAGATCAATCCTAAATTTTGCATACTTATCAAGGACCGATGACGATACCATAAAACTATTTATTGAACAGTTTGTCCAATTATTGCTTCTCACCCAGATATACGATAAATTATAAGAGGTAACCAAGCAGCGTTGGGCGCGGTTAGTACTTGGATGGATGACCGTTTGGGAACACCGCGTGTCGTTTGCTTTTTAAAACGAATTTTGCTTAACTATAAAAACTAAAAACAGCACGCTCTTATAGAAGATCGAACTAAGGAATGAAAATAAAATATACTATGAAAAACAAAAAAATACACTTTTATAAGTATGTCCTCCATTACGCATCAGATTTGCTATAGACATGCATGTTTCGTCTTTAGCCTAGACTCGGCAGTATAGCCTGGCGCTCTAACTGTAGCGAGCAATCAGGTGGCATATACGTAACCCAGTCAAGGGAGTGATAGCAACATCAACTCATCTCCAAGTGTCGCCCTCTATGGGGTCACCTATTGGCAACTTACGAAGTCAAAGGTCTAACACCTGGACTGCTTGGAAGCGGCAATAGATGTTCCTAACGAAAACTGTGACCAAGGTTGAACTGATTTACAGCCAAATTCCCTTGTTCTTCGTAAACAATTTAAGGACCTTTGACTTCGTAAGTTGCCAATGGGCGACCCCATAGAGGGTGACACTTGGAGATGAGTTGATTCACTTTTATAGTTAATTCCTTACTAGTTCTATGTCAAAATGTTAGTGTTAAAGTGTGGTTGAAAGCACCTCACACTTTTATCACAATTATATTAATTTTCTCGTTAAATATTCCATTCTTATATTATTGAACATTTTGGTCGATTTGTAGAACTGTAAATTCCCTTAAAGCATGTTTTGAAATATGAGGAATTCTCAACATTTTCGGAAAATAATATTATATAGTATACACTTCCAATACGTTTGCATAAAACTCCTAATCACTTTTCAACACTGTGAAACAAGTTCATGAAAGAATTGATTGCAAAGTGTGGCAAGATACTTGCCAAAAAAAATTAATTGACTACTATCGAAGTTCGCACTTTTCAGCAAGCGAAAAACTTTAATGGTTGCTTCTGACAAGCGCGTGATCAATAACTCCTCGGTTTGACTGGTCATCAATCTCACAATGTCACAAAATGGAGCGACGGAAATGAGGATACATTCCTACATTGTTACAATATTGATTCTTCTATGCTGGTTTATTATAATCAAACACTGCCACACGTAATTTCAATGAGAATTTAATGGCGATAGTATCAGATACACCACATTAATCATCCGCTTTGTGTCTATCATGAAATTAGTTATTAATCTAGGAAATAAAGACCTACTAACATTTCAGCATATCGAGGTTATGGAATATAATGTACTGCTATAATTTGCCACACAATTTGATGAAAGAGTTTTTTCCAACGATGAACATTTTGCTAGCTACAACTTTAGAAAGAGAGAGTTTTTCTGAGTTTGGCAATTTGTGCAGTGTTTGTAGTGTTTCGATGCTCCAAGATCAAACTTTTTCCTGAGGCTATGCTTTTTATATCACAACAAATATTATCGTATAAATTGAAAAATAAGTACCTACCTGTAATGACAGCCGTATTTCTTGGAGGCTTCTTGTTTTTTTACGCCCAGCGTAGAAGATTTTTTTTTTCCAGATAATCCAGCAAACTTTTGAAATAATCGCACTGGCATCATGATTCACCAAATATATTGAAACAAACTATAATCATATATCACACTAATGTATGTACTGTCCTGTATTTATTACTTTTTGAATTCCTTGCATCTGGAGCGACTTGAACCTTCACGTCACTTTTCACTTGTATGAGAATAAAGGATAGGTCCAAGGACCGAACCCTGGGGGATACCGGCCCTTTTGGGACGTATTGTCGATGAGACGTTATTTTGATCAGGAATATTTTGTCTTTTACTAAGTATATCCTATGATCATGTAGATGCTCTGACTTGGTGAAACTCTTTTATCATGCAGATAAAAAGATTGTGTGATTAACATACAGTTTCACAAATAAAACTATTTTTCATCCATTGACGCGTTTTAATTTATATTTAAATTTGACAGTCCGACGATGATTTAAACATATATCGAAACGCGTCACTAATAGAACAAGAGTTTTATTTGTGAAACTGTGTGTTAATCACACAATCATTTCAAATATCTTCTCCTATGATGTTGCAAAGACGTCGTGACCTATTACCACCATGAAATGATTTATATTCTCATTACACCTCAATCCAAGCGATTAGGCATAAAATGTATGGATTCTATTGCAGATCAGGTTTTATTGATGCTGAAGTCTAAAGTTGGTATATAAAAAATTAATATTCAATCTGAAAGATCAGAGATAAACAACTTGTTGTGAACATTAATAAGGAAGACACGACGGAATCTTATTTGTAATGCAAATCGAGTGTCATCGTTCACTGAGTCATAACAATAAACAGCGTGCTAGAACAGTAGATATAACGTCATGAAATAAAACACCTTTGCTAGGCAGAATATATCCTTCAATTCCATCTACTGATTATCACATTTAAACTTGTTAGACTAGGCGGTATCGGTTTCAAAAAACATGCAATTGGATGTTTTTCATATGATCGAAAATGTCTACTTTGATGGGGCCAGAATATTACAAGGAATGATGATTTCAATATCTTCTTCTTCAAGTGCCATCTTTATGGTAGGCAACCATTCTCCCCCCCACCCAACGGTCTTAGATTGTAATACCATAAGATTCTTCTTGTTCCTATACTACGATTTCTCTGGATTCTGCCTTGGACAATCAACTGTAAATGTTCGTATACTTCTTTCCTCTCAGAATATGACACAGATATTCCAATTTACGTGTCTTGAATCTATGACAACCTCTCTTTCCTACGCATGCGTCTCAGAACTTCTCTATTTGTTACTCAATCCATCCATGGTATTCTCAGAAACATTCTATAAACCCCCATCTCAAATGATATGATCTTTTTAAGGATTGCTGCATTTATAGTCCATGGTGGAGTCTTTGGAGAGTCTCAAACTTCCGGCAGAAGGAAACAACTTGGATGCTAAAATGCTATGTGTTCCCGGTGCTGCTTCATGGAATGGGAAGTTGGAAGTTGGTGCAAGAAGTTAGTATCCTTACCTGGAGGCATTTGAATGGTGAGCATATAGGAAATTTTTGAAGAATAAATGGACAGAATTAAGATCGAATGCTGAAGTACTTGATAGGATTGGAAAAAAGAAATAATTGGTAAACACCATGAAGATCAGATAAAAAGGGGTTGCAATATCTGAGAAGCGGAGGAAGAAGATGCATTTCCTGGTTGAGCAATTTGATACAGCGGTGCAGATACAATATTGTTTTTGTGTGTTTGTTCTGAGGGAAGTTAATCTATAAAAAAAGTACCATAATATTCGCGGCGAACATCGTACCAGCACCGTAAAGCTTGTATGAGTAGTACGTTACCTAGTTCTATTCGAACATGGTACGATGGCCCTCCACATGATCCATGAATCGACCGATGCTAGTAGTACCCAATCGTGACGCGTGGTACTTATTCGTTTACAGTTGCGGCTGTAAACATCGCGGATAGCTGAATGCAACTAAACCAATACTCGTTTTTTGCCTCATGTTGTCCCATTCTCGCACTGGGATTTAAATTACACCAGGTGAGACGAAGGTAGTACCGCGATCAGTAGTAAAAAATTCGGCCACCAAGAGTGGGAGCTCGACGGATGACGGTGTTCAAGGGCAGACGAACCAAGCGGACGTCGTAGTCCGGGCGTCAGTGACATTTTTTGGTACTCATTATCTCAGTACGCATACAGTACTGACAGAATTTCCTTCAGCATATAGAATCAATGTGTGACAAAAAGACAGAATAGGAAACGCGATAGAAAAGATAAAAGATAAGCTTATTTTACAATTATATATCCATTAATATACATTTTTGTGTAAAGGTGTTCAAATCGAGTCGTAGCTTTTATTAGTAGTAATTTTTTTACGTAATTATTTATTGATTTTCTGTAAAGCAATGCCAACTCATAAGTATACGTTTTCATTTCAGCAATTTATATTTTCTAAGAAAATGTTTGATTTGTCATCATTATATCATGTCATTTAAAAAAGTACATTGCAAGTATCGTTCATACACTAATGACCTGTCATTAGTGTGAATACTGGTTTTATTGCTTGGAAGGCTATGCGCGTTTCATTGATGTCAATCACGCTATCGCTACATTTAAATATAGACATCACCAAATTGATCACAGACAACAAAGCACATCGTATGATGATAGGTTTAGGGACAGATACGTATTAATACACTAATCATCTAAAATTATTTAGAAAAACGACAAAATAATAACTAGACTATAATGATTATAATGGTTTGTACTTTCAGTGAAATGCTGCGAGATAAATGGCAAATAGTTAAAGTATTCTGCATAACATTGCTGAATGCTTTACAAGTATATCACCAACACTGTTATGAAACTACAAGGTAACCAAGTATTTACATATATGCAAATGGATATTTGCGAATAGAAACTATGATTAGGCATCATATATAATTTGTATATACAAAGTGTAGGTATAGTCAGTCGATTTGAGAGCATATATCACTAATTTATATTCAAGCATGAATCAGCCTGAAATTCAATTCATAGATCTTCATGAAATGAAAATATAATACAGTGTACCAATGACTTATTAGTGAAAGTTTGATTTCGGACTTGCATTGTCTATAAAATTTTGAGTATCACGACGTTTCGATTGATATGCTATCTTCAGGTGAACTGTTCACCTCACCTGAAGACGATTGAAGATAGCATATCAATCGAAACGTCGTGATACTCAAAATTTTATAAACAATGGAAGTCCGAAATCAAACTTTTGATAAATCCACCTTGTCTACAAGTTTTAAACGACTTATTAGTGCCTATTTTATTGACAATATGATCGATTTCTGCATAATATAGTATTTTTCCTGATCCAAATTTGAAAGGTGTTCTACAGATAAATATAGAATGTAAAAAATATGGACTCGTATTTAAGCCAGAAAGATATACGTCCATATGATTGAAGCCTATTCACAACACCTGTACAAGTGTATGAAATTCTCACAAGAGTCACAATCCCAACTTTTCAATAGCTCATTTACCCTGAGCGGAGGTTGAGAAAAACAAACACCAATGGAAAATAATAGACGCAGAACAGACATGAAGTAGAAGTGGAATGCCGTTGCTGATAATTTCGAAAAAAATCAGGATCCGCCTTTGGATATGCCTTTTGTCAGAAAATACTTTTTTCCGGGAGAACGAAATGTCGTAGCACGAATATGATAACACCGTTAGATTCAGCGGAAAAGTTCACAGCAGATTGGGTCAAAAAATGAGAGAGGAAACCGTTTTCCAACTCGACATAGGTATCAAAAGCGGACTTCCGAAAATTTTAGGTCGAAAAATTGATTTTTCTCAAACAACACGAAACATCGTTTTCTGGGTAATTTAGGGGCGCTGATCACGAATCCAGCCTCAGTTTTGGACTCTGCGTTAAGAGAAAGCCCCTGGTGAACGTCTGAGTGCTTACCTCACGACTTACTCTTTTCTGATCGTCATATTTGCCTTCAGGACCATCGAATACATAAACCATTTCCGTATCTAAATTATTATTCTGATAATAAGTGTCATAATCCACTATAATTATTGTAAATTCTAGTTAAATGTGATACAAAGCAAATCAAGGGATCAAATTGACGTATTTATCTTTATATGAATGAATCTTTGAATATTGCTTATTATTTTTCTAACTCATCATTTTAGAACGTTTTTGGGCGCTCCATTCCTCAAAGTGACGCAATCTAATAGGAGTAAGTGTAGATATTTTCCAAACAGCCCCTTCTTTTCGTGCAAATAAGTTCGGTGGCAGTTAATTAGGAAGGGTCTTCCCCAGAGCATCTGTACTAATGTAATCTGAGACTCCGGTGTTTTGACCGGACCCTTCTGCTAACATCATTAGTCTAGACTGGCACTCGCCCCTTTGTTGCCTTATTGATTGCCTGGTCGCCCAATCAATCATTCGGTAATACATTACGGGTCATTTACGTTGAAACTAGCTCAATAGTTTGCAGTGATTGAAGTGAATCTGAGCGTACAAAGATTGCTTTTGCTTGATTTTAACAAAAGATGTGTTCAATCTATAGAATGAGACGAGTCATGCTTCTTTATGGAAAATAATAATTTGTGAAACCAATCACTGACATTTGTAATAACATGATTGCACTTGTTTTTTAATCATCTTCAAAATTGATCGATATCATTATTGATGCATTATCTGCATAGAATGTAAAAAGCGCCTGCTCATACACAGTCTCGACCTCGTTGACATATGAAATGAATAAAATTGAACCTTGTGGAACACCAGCATCTACAGTGACTTCACTTGATGTATAATTTGTCCATTTTTGTATGATACTGCAACATACTGGTTTCTGTCAACAAGATACGACTTGTATGAGGAGCTATTCACACTATATGCAGACAGTTTTTGCAGTAGAATTTCATGGTTAACACTGTCAAAGCCTTATTCAGGTCACAAAGGATCCTGATAGGACACTTTCCCGCTTCTATAAATGAAATCATTATGTACGGGGCACGTCGGTGACACCGACGTAGTGTGGCCGGCGTGAAGCAATATTACAACGTGCGACATATACTCATTCAAAATGGAGGAAGCGCGGCCTTGACGCTTCTCTGAATTGGAGAAAGGTATGTCCACCACTCCAGCAAGAGCAAAGGTGAAGACCAACAAACACAATACAACTTCCCCGCATTATTACTCCCAACTTTCGCGACTAATACATTTGGGGTGGGAGTAAGTTTGTATCAATAAACCATTATTGAGCGCGCGCTCGGAAAACTCTTCTTCGGTGGAAACAACAACATTTGAAGCTGTAAAGTTATCCAAGGAGAAAGTTGTTTTTACCAGAGAAAAGTTTTTCTATTATGATTTCAGCAGTGGGAGTTTACAACTGTACCGCATCTCGTCGTTAGTCGTTCACCTGCATGAAGCGTTCGGGAAACTCCATTAAAACGACGAGTTGCAGGATGGAGTTTAATTGGGATGGTTGGAATGGAAACTCCTGGAAAGTTATTTATAACCGCATGTCAAAAGTTGTATTGATGTCGGAAAAATAGTTTTTTTGTATAATCAGAATGGACCAATTTAGCGTGATGTCACACGTAAGAGCTGGCAACAGCGACTACTGTCAAAGAAAACCAAGAATCAAAGAACTATTCTGGAGTTTTGAAAAAATCGATAGAAGCATCTTTGAGTCATTTAGAAAAAAACTTCGAATTTTTAGTTAAACGTTGGAGCGTCTACAATGAATTTTGGGACACCCTGTAAGTGAAGCTTAGTTGCAAGGACGGTTGTAAGGGTTGGGGGTTATGGATATCAATGTAAATTCTTTCTAGGTACACGAAGCTCATGAAAAATGGAAAAGCCTTCACATATATTTTATATTCCGCAACCCTGCATACCGCAAGGACGTGAGGCGGCTTTCCATTTTTTACGTATTCACAGCACAATGCTGAAGCCTTACCAGTCTTTAATGCTCGTATGTAACACAGGAGAACTTTAGAAGGCAAGAAAGAGAATATAGAAAAGGCTATGTAAAATACTACACACGTAAAATGGTATTTTCAATTCAAGTATTGCGATATTTTTATAAAAATATACTAACGACAAGTAGATCTGTTATCACTCTAGGAGAAGTTATTTGATAAGAAAATTACGCTTCATTTGGAGCAAAAAAGTATATTTTTGATTTCACTGCTGATTCTAAAACAATATACGTTAAAGAAATATATTAGTTTCTTCACAACTGAAATTTCAATACTTTTCTAACAGGTATTCCATATTTTTTTAGTATGGGTATCATATTTTCTAACGGAGCTCCGTTCACCTCGATCAAGAATACAAACATCTTGGAAATTACAGAACTTTCTTTAAGACTCATCATGCCTTGGTTCGGAAATATATGATGTCAAGTTCTATTTGCTCCAAGAAATCCATTTATTCCCCATTTATCACCTATTATTTCTTATTGGTTTTTATTTTTATCAACTCCTCATCAGGATGAATGAACTGTTCAACTTGTCAACAAGGGTGACCTGATTTACGGCGACATCCCTTGTTGACAGATATCGTAAGGGACATCTGACCTTTGACTCCGTAAGTTGCCAATGGGCGTCCCCATAGAGGGCGACACTTGGAGACGAGTTTATGTTGCTATCACACCCTTGACTGGGTTGAGCATATACCACCCGATTGCTCTCTACAGTTAGACCGCCAGGCTATACTGACGAGTCTAGGCTAAAGACCAAACATGCATGTCTATAGCAAGTCTGATGCATAGTGGAGAGCATACACATTTTATAACGACGTTGAACTATTTACGCCAAGAATCTAAAATGCTTCAATCAACATTAGACTATTATTCTAAGTGAGATGCTCAATTTACGATTTTGGTAACCATACATTTAAGACTTTCCTATATTTGAATTGAAAATATTCACTTAAGGTAACCTTCATCATTATAGCTTTGCGCATATAGAAAGATATGGTATACTTGAAAGGAAGCACATATACTTCATCGGAGAATTTAATTTTATGGGTATGCATATAAAACATCGTAAAATCGGCCAAAATTTATGAAAATCCCATTCCCATTCCTACTCGTATCCTCTGCTATCACTTACATAAATGTACCACTTGGCATCTCTCCACCTTAATATGAAGCCTCGAGATACGAGCAGACGTAGATGGAACGTTTACCGCATCTATGTAGCTGCTACCAGAAATGAAACATTGTATATAACTGTGTACACTCATTCTCTCAACTGACGGTGCTCCAGCCTTATTGGATTTACTTTTATTGCTCAATTTTTGAATGGAAAGACTAGTCGTGCCAGAAAGTACACGTTTCTCGACACAAAACCTTCCAAACGAATTTACTTGTTGTTTTAAATATGTAGACAATGTGGAAGATTCAATCATTGCCTTCCTGGTCTTTGTTCTTGGGAATACTTTTCGTGAGGAAGCTGCGCAGGCTGGTGTTGCCCTATCTTTCTGAACGCATCGGATAATCTATTGAAGTATGGAAAAATCAGTTGAAAGTCACATCAGTGGTGGTAAGTTGGGATGATTCAGCGGCGCTTACTCATCATGCGCCGGGCAGAGTGAGTCACCGCGATTGGCAGCGCTGTTGTATTTACATTTAATATACTAGCTGTATGGTGCACTTTGGATATAAAATAGTTCTTATGCTGGAATTTTTTGTCCTACACCCTCATCACATGCGAAAACGACACATCTTGCCCAAACCGTCTTCATCCCATAGCGTGTTAGGAATCTTTTATGCCTGAGTGGAAGACGCGATATCTCTCAGATTTGAAAGGCAAACTTCCCCAAAAGTTACATTAAGAGTTTAGTAAAAGGGGTTGGCGTCTTCCAGTAAACACTTTCACAAGCAGATAAAATACGACGAGACAAAAAGTTCACACCGACTGACGCTGGCGAAAAGATTTTGAGGGGGAATTTTGTTGAATAAAATTGATGAAAGGGCTTTAGAAAAGTTTATAAACGGTCGATAATTGGATAAAATGAAGTATCGAAAAAAGTGTTTACCAAAAGTTTCAGGGATTTTGAGCTTCTACTAGGCATACACATACAGAGAAATTCTTAGTTCAAGAATTTTGATATTCCTGTAAAGATATAATGACGACAATAACATCTCTAAGATAATTTACTTGATAAGAAAATTATTATTAATTTGAATCAAGAAAAGTATATTTTTGAATTCACTACTCATTTTAAAGAAATATACTCTAAAGAAAAATATAATTTTCTTCACAACTAAGAATTCAATGCTTTTCTAACAAGTATTCCAGATTTTTTCTGTAAGGTTATCATATTTTCCAACGTAGCTCCGTTTACTTCAATCAAGAATACGAATATCTTGTGAATCCCCCCAAGTAATTCATTCACTTGTTTGGCATCGCTATATTCGTCAACGGCAATTCAGTCCGTCAGTTTCTATCGGATTCAATTTTTACCAACCGCCTCTCAGGATGAACGTGCTGTTAAAAAGCTGGGGTTGAGAGGATGTCATATAAGTAAGTATACAGGTGTTGATGTGATATGAGTGATATATGAGTTGTCAATAGGTTCTATCACAAATGGTGGACGTATATCTTTTGGCTTAATTACAGGTACATATTTTTTATATTCTGTTTATCTGTACACCATTCAAACTTGAATTATAAAAAAACTATATGATCCAGGTATAGGTAAGAAAGAAGTCACATTGGTACAGTTGTGATACTTTTTTTGTTCTTCTTTTTTAGGTTAAGGAACCAACAGTAGCGTTGATAACAGCTCATCAAAATTACAGAATGTTTATACCAAACCTCATATTCTTGGTATGAGAATTTATTCCAACGTGTGCTGTGAGAATGTTAATTACAGAAAGGCTGTTATTTATTGCCGTAATTGCAAGCGCGCATTCCCGAACTAAATAATTTCTTTGAACAGGAATCATCTCCGTATAGTTAATGGACTCCTCACAGGAAACTATGGCCTGAAGGGCTACCGAAACAAACTAGGGCTTTATAACGAAGACCTAAGCTGCAGACATTACGGAGAAAGACCAGTGTCAGCCTTCTATGTCCATAACAAGAGAAAAAATATCTCTTTTTGTGAAGCTTAGTCTAGAAGTGCAGTACCAGTAGGTAAACTGGACTAAGTAGTGCATAGTTCAAGACTGCTAGATTGGATGCTGAAAGCAATATGAGTAAAGCATAATAAGCCTAAAAGGTACAATGCTAACAGAGACATTACGTCAGACGGCTCCTAGGAAAGGAAAAAGGTAACATCCTGTATATTCCAGTTGAATATCAACTGTCAAAGCCACCTCTGTATCTTATGAGACGAGGAGCGTATTGTTGCTAGATCGATTCCATAATCCGTGTAAGCAGAAAGGCATACAGTGCATATATGATAACCAAAACATACAAACTATTCCAACAGACTAACACTCAAACATGACATTGTTCTGAAAGCAATTTCCGATAAATCTTAGGAATCATCTTGAGCTTCAATGGCAAGCAAACATCTTATGCTATAAGCGTTATTGATCGATATAATGTATACTTCTCTATAGATCAACTAGTCCATGCATTGTGATACAGGCAAATGCATTTGAGTAGTGATCGAAGTTGTTATATTAATGGATAAAATATAGAATCGATTACTATTACTTCAGTGAGCACGAATCATGGAGATAGTGGATAGTGAAAGTGTACCTAGAGTCATGCTTTCAGAAAACATCAGCGCTGTGGAATGGAAAGTGTTCTTGACGGTGACCAACATTTAGCCTGTCATAAATAAAAACAGTATTTGTTGTGATATTTATTTTCTCGCAGTGTTTCGAGAGCGCAATAGACTTTCTTCCTTCGCGAGAGGTTATCTACAAAAAAATACTGCAATTCCTGAACTACCATGAAAGTTAATCATGATATGCTTTGTATCGAGACAGCTTTGAAGCAACTGGTGAAGGTCAGTTAATTTAGCAGCTCGGTGTTTTGCTCTGTAGTCAAAGTGTTTTTTCAACTACCAGGTATACGCTTATAGGTTTATAGCATATAGCATTTCACTTTGAGATATTTTTTCTCTTAATACCGTCAACTGAGCTTGCGGTTATTTGATCTCGCTTTGCGCTAGACATGCAATTAGTAACTTGCATATGATGTAAAAGCTGTTCAAAGTTTTTCAGCGTTGCAAGCGTTTATTTTTGAATTTTAATCATTCCTATACTGAAGCTTGATCAATAATTTGTCATTGTAAGATAATTATATAGTTACCTTAAAGATGATGTATGATTCTGAAAGACGTTTAATAGAGGAATATATTTTTTGGCTGTTTATTAATATTCATAGTTTCACAAAATAATATGTTCATTATTTTAACTTTACAAAAGGAAGAAAGCCTATCACACTCCAGAAGCGCTGCGAGAGGATGAATATGTAATCAGATTGACCTTAAAACGATATAAATTGTAACCTTTAGAGGACAAACTCTGAAACGACTTCTGAAAGACCTGGTGAAGATGCGCCCATTGGGCTCCTCTATTATTTGCTGTATTCGTGACTCTTCGTGTTATTATGCTTGACAGCTTGGTCGAACATATGCCATGATAATATCTATAATAATATAGGTGCAGATCAGCCACCCCCCTTTGTTGTTCTAGACCGTGAGGGTAATTTGTAAGGTCAGGCTCATCCCCTTGACATATTGTTCGTTTCCGTATTGTATCCAGAAACTTTGGGGTGTGCTTTGGAGCGCATCTCTACACATGCAAGCAATACTCCCGCGATGGTCTGATATGCCTTTAACAAAGCCTACCCAGATTACTTGCCAACTAGCTAACTAGATCCTATCATGGATACAAAACTAGAGCTGTCACATCTCTGCCTAGCTGTTGTTCTATTACATTATTTATTGTGTCTTTCTTTTGTTTGTCTTAGGGGAAGTCTTTTTTGGCGACTGCATTTGCACTAGTGGTCAAGGAAACTCCTACAAAACTTTAACCATCGCCGACAAAATGTCCTTAAGATATATAATAATACGAAGAAACGTCAAATATCTTAAGAAATAAAATAATTCATCACACGAAATATAAAGAACATTTTGACGGCGATAGTTAAGGTTTTGTAGGGGTTCCTCTTAACACTAGTGCAAATGCAGTTGCCAAGAAATATCTTCCCTGAGACAACAAAAGGAAGAAAAAATAAATAATTTAATAGAAGAATAGCTAGACAGAATAAATAGTATGCTAGATTTGAGAGCTCTAGGTTTGTATCCATGATAGGATCTAGTTAGCTAGTTGGCAAGTAATCTGGGTAGCCTTGTTAGCAGTCAAATCTGACAGTCCGATGATGATTTCAATATAAATCGAAACGCGTCACTGAAAAAAAGAGTTTTATTTGTGAAACTGTGTGTTAACTACACAATCGTTTTATCTGCATGATGGAAGAGTTTCACCAAGTGAGAGCATCTACAATCTACATGAATCATGAAAGAGTTGAAACATAACTATTATATCAAAATATTACGGGACTTTATAATCACAAACTATTTGCTCAGCATCAGCAATTTTTTTACGCATCAAAAAGCCAAGGACAAAGGGCTCGGATATGACAAACGCTCCTACTGGCGCGGTGGATCTGTCGCTGAATTTTTAATCCATTATCTCCATATTCTTCGCATCAACTTGCATACAATAAACTTTCATAAATATTAATTTTGTCTACGAAATACTTTATTATGTGACACGGATGCCATTCCGAAGAAAAACTCTGTCGCAGTCTGTGTGAAAATGCCATAGAAGTGGGAAGATACTAGATAGTACACAATTCGCATTTTGAAATCCGGAAAAAACCGCCCAGTGTTCGCAACGCGAACCACGCACTTTCCGATTGCTGGTCGGACGCTCTGACCAACTGAGCTAACTGGGCACCTGCCCACTTACTGGATAGCCTAGACGGCCAGGAGTTTCGGTGAAATTGTCTCCATTGACAGCGTTTTCAAGGTTTTTTTCAAGGTCAACGATGTTTTTTTAATGGGGACATATATTTTTTCGTTCCAGATTATTAATCCACCAGAATAAACAAATACCTTTTGTTAACGGAATTTTTTAATCCGGTTGCAACTTAAATAGATTTTGCATTGAAGCAGGCGCGCATCATTTTGAACATTTGTTACAATAAATTTAAAGGTTTCCCATATAATAATTACGTTATTTAAGCTTTCGTGAGAAGAAAGGCATTTCTGGCAAACCATGTAATTATTGGAAAATTTATAAAAAAATAAATATTGTATTATTATCTACTTAAGTTGCAATCGGATTTCTCAATTTTGTAAACAAAAGATATTTGTTTTTCCTCGTAGAGTAATAATTTACAATAAAAAATATATATTCCCATCAAAAAACATAGATGACCTTGAAAAAACCTTAAATATGCTGTCAATGTCGAAACGTTTTCGTGATAGACGGCTGTCTCAAGTTGAATGGACCACCTGGTATAAACCTCGTTTCTTTACATCCTTATGCTTCCATAACTGATTGTCATTATTGTCAGCTCTTGACATTTTGTAGGATTTTTCCACGAAAAAATGTAGAAATTCTAGGTTGACTGCGGCAACTCTGATTTGCGGTTAAGCAAGTATTTGCATTCTAGACAAATACGAGGTCTGTGGATGTGTCGCTAGCTGGGAGACTGTGCAGTGATTAATGACAAGCAGATAGCATCGCTATTGGCTATTAGGAACTGGGATGACGCGTGAAAAATATTCCTCCCATTCATCACCCGCAAAGTTTTTTCGCTGATGCTTCCCACTGCGCGACATGATATTTCCCGATTTTGTATGCGTTGCTGACTTTAGGGGAACTTCGCAAGCACTTTGCAAGTTCTGTCCAAGCTACTCCGAAATCAAACGAGTAACATATTCGTTTTTCTAGGCAGGGGAAAACTTTTTGAATCAATCCAAAAAGATTTCCCGACAACTCTTATAAAATTTCCCGGTTTAGGAACATGGTAGATTTATGGCGGAATGCGCCAAAGTTTTTAGGAAACGCTTAAATCTCGAGGATCCCTAAATGCTCATTATCATTTTTTTTGAATTTCATAAGTTTACCAGCTCCAAAACCTTAATAGAGCTGTAACAAACCGTAGGTATATATTTGTTACTAATAATAAGTAAAATTACGTCACTACCGTCTGAAATAATATTTTCCACATCGGGTCAAATATTATCTAATAAATTGCCTTTATTTTACCTGGCGGCCAAATCAGCTGAGAGCTGCTTCAAATAACAACCAGGGCATCTAAAAAACGAGTTTCATTAAAACCGAAACGAGAGGAAAAAAAATTTGTACATAAATAAACAATTGTGCGATGGTAATCATATTCGTAAACAAGTATGTATTCGTGTTTTATGAGTTTTGCTAAGACTTATGTTTTTATCCCGCAATATTATTTTTTTGTTACGTTCTGAGTAGAATAATATTCGGATCTTCTCCGCATAAAACAGTTATAAAGCTGATTTATGAAATATATATTAAAGTCAAAGTAATCAAAGTAGATAGTAACGAATACTGAGTCTGCTAGTAACAAGTACATACGAGTATTCTAAAAGTCGTTTCTTGCACAGCTCTAATGTCTAAGCTAATTTTCTAATAGCACACTTCACCGCTGCTGGTGCTTCAGAATCCAATTAAAAGGACACATGTTATAACAATCTAGATGCGTGCCGTGGGCGTGAAACCGAAAGTACGTCGCTCCTAACAATGTAGGATCCAATATCGAGCTCGACAGGATTAAACGCGCCCAACTTGAAGGGTCATTTATCCTGTTGGAAACTAATATAAGACCGGAGCCTCCGGCTGTAGAGCGGTATGTAAATATATTTTATCAAAGCCTCGACAGCTCTTCGTCAATCTGGCCAGACGGCACGAGACGAGTGTTTCGCTGAGATAATGTGCCTTATTAAACGGATACAGAAAATGCATTTATTCATCATTATTATCTGGAATGAAGCACTTCTTCTTCCTCGAGTTCCATCTCCTAGTCCAATGTTCCGCCCTTTATATCAACACCGATAGCCTGTTTACTCAACAATTTGCCCACTTAGACTACCGCAAACATGAGATGAGAACTGTAGAATCTCATTTTTTATCTCATACACTAGAAAATTTAACTTAGAGTTCAATCCCACCCCAAACGACGGAATAACCTTCAGAGCATTGCCATGAAACTCTAAAACAGCATTTAAATAATAACAGTCCTCGTTCATATCCTATTAGCTACTAGATTCGCAAATGTAAACATTAAACCTTTATGTTGGTAGATAAACTGGTAACAGAATATCCTGCACTTGGTCGTTGGGTTTTAATACTGTAGCAATAATACAAACACAAGCCATAGAGACATTCCGCATGCACCGAATAGTCTTCGGTTTATAAAATGTTATAGGAGGAAAGCCAGTGAATACTTTTCTAAGAACAACAGCGAAGTCCATATATTTTAACAGCATACCGCTTAGAAGCAGTAAAACGAACGTTGAGTCTCGATGGTCGAAAGAAAAGGAAATACAGTCGAAGCTATTACGTACGTGATGTGTTCCAAAACGGACATTGCATTTTTCAAGGCGTGCCCACCAGACTTGCAAGGATATCGAAATTTCTTACTGAACGGACATCTTGGAAGCCATTTTGCTTACGTGTTATGTATAGTAAAAAGCTGGAATTCTCTTTTATCTCATTACACTGCAATCCGGACAATAGATAATAATTAGAAGAATTAGAAAGAAAAATTGGTCGCCAGTGGGAATCGAACCCACAACCTCCTACATTCTAGGCGGACGTCTTTTTCCATTTTTTTCTTAATCTGTACACCTCGATCTTTGGTTAGACATCTACTACCAGTAGCCAATAGACTAGATGTATAACAAAAGATCCAGATTGGGAAGAGGAATTGCGCGGGTGATGTACCTTCCATAACGTATTTGGCGTTCTGTCAGATAAGGTCGTCATGGTCGAACGGTGAGACATCTTCCTAGAATGCAAGAGGTTGTAGGTTCGATCCCTACTGATTTTTCATAATTATTATTAGTGGAATTTTTATCTCAAGGCTCATTCGGCAAGTTTAGTAGTTCTTGATGTGTTTGTTGGTCCCTTCTAGTGTTTGATAACTTGTTTTGTGAGACAGCTCGGTCGAAAATCTGCCAAGATAGTATCTATAGAACAAAGACAGATCAGCCACTCTCTTTCGATGTTCCAAACAAGCTGACCTAGCAAGGCAATCCTGCCAGAACATGTCAGAGTTGATGATAATTTCCAGATTGATCCAGTCAGTCGTTTAAGAACAACGAAATGTTGATATTTTATTCAGTAATCTATTTGGGAACTGACGACAACCAAGCTCTAAATATTATTTGGATATTTGACTTACTTGACTGCCATTGTCGCATCAAACTGAACATGCCTGCCTATTTTTGCCAATTTTAGTAATCTGTGCATAAAACAAAGAAATTAGAGTATTATTCTTCACACTAATGTGATAAAATTTAAGATTCACTTTGCATCAAAACAAAGATTTACACGATATTCTAATATTAAATATACTGTTAATATTGCATTTTATTTCAATTTCGGACTCCTAAAACCCATTCAAACAACAAAATTACACCTACTGGTACACAGGGTTTCACAAATGAAAATGCATACAAGCTATAGCCCATTTTTATTTATTTAAAAGCATAGTTAACTATAAAATAGACATAAGAATTTATCGTAACGCCCTACATAATTCATCTAAAAGATGGTCTATTCTATATATTGATTTTTAATCATCAACTTTTTTATTTATTGGATTTGTACAGCAAGAATAGGAGATAAGAGGGATTGGTGATTCTGCAGAAGGCCTATCAAGTACAAAATCAAAGAACATAAGAAGTATATAACTGAAGTACGTCATGATTAGAACTGAATATGTTTGCGAAACATGAAAAGATTTTTTCCAGGTTATCTCATGTTTGTTGCAGGATTCCAAATTAGAGGAATTGTATGTTTGCTATTGAGTTTGCAGCGCAGCTTATTGCCATTTTTTTCCTCGTAAGATGGACAGCGTTGCTCTTGGAATAAATATTAATTTCTTTCATTTTGAACTTTGATAAATGCTAGTCAAACGTTAGTAAGATTCTTTCAGTAGTCATGTGGTTTCTATTACGCCCAATATTTGAGTCAAAGCTTCTAGCAATTAATATCGACAATAATATGACGATTATATTGCCGGCTAGGTCGGTGTTCTAGAAGCTGGGGTTCTCCTCTGCTCCAGAAAATTGTATTCACTGGAACAGTTACTCCAGCTCACAAGGTTCAAATCAGACCATCTCCACAGTCTGAAAGATCAAAGAAAAACGGCTGATCTGTCTCTATTCTACAAATCTTCTAACCTTCTAAATGTTCTACCGAGCTATCTCATATAATAACACCAAGTGTCGTCAGTATAGCAAACATGTACGAGGTCCCCAGAACAAATGAACTATAACAAATATTATTTTCCATAATTGATCAAGTTGGCCTAACTTGAACTAACTAACTATTGAGCACCTTGCTTGTCTCTAGCATCTCACTGACTTACCTATCTGCTTCATCCACGTCTTCCTCCTCTATACCACCATCATCTTCCCCATCATAGCGTTCCTCGGGCACTTGTAGCAGGCTTTCATCAGTCTCTACTTCGTTGGTCATTTTATTGTATTATAAAATTATTATTACAAGGGACAAAATATCATATACTGTCAGTTAAACACAGTTACATTTCATTTCACGTTGAATTCCAACTGCGTTACTATTACTGTGTATACGAAGGTCTATCCTGGCCTTGCCACGAGCAATACTTCCAAATGGGATTAAGTTGTTAGTCAGGCAAATCTCATTATAAAATTATCCACTCGATGTGTGGCATAGACACACAGCCATTTTGAGATCTATACTCTGACATGATCCATATTTCAGATAATCTCTTTCATCAAATAATTTATTTTATTTCATAATATGCAAGACATGGAAATAATTTCACTGCACATCATTGCAGTTAGGGAAACTGCCAGAGTAGATTTACAACCGAGGATTCATTACCTCAGAACAACGTCATTTATAAACCGATTGAGAAAACTCTTTTTTTTATTTTTGAAAATATATACTCGCAGATTGGTCCCGTTGTTATCAAAATCCGTTTCCGATGATGGGATCTATGAGGAATTGAGGAAACTCCTCAAATTTCATAGGCATACATATAGCGATTTTGAGCAACATGTCAATCATTTGCATTCTATATCTACTACTACTATATCAACCCATATCCAAGTGTCGCCATCTATGGGGTGGTTGCCCATTGGCAACTTACGAAGTCAAAGGTCCTAAGAGTTGATGTTGCTATCACATCCTTGATTGCTTTCTACAGTTAGACCGCCAGGCTATACTGACGAATCTAGGCTAAAGATGAAACATGCATGTCTATAGCAAGTCTGATGCATAGTAAAAAGCATACACTTACTTCCAGACTATATCCTTTGGCGAAGTAGAACTTATGAAGTAGTAAATGCTTCTGACGAAAATATTTAAAATGAAATGCATTGAAACAAGAAAAACATTTTCGAAATTTATTGGTTTTCTATGTACATTTTCACGACATGTGTTTTATAACAGGATTGTGTCGAACTAAACCTAATTATATGATAACGTACGGTAATGTTATCAATATGTCTATTGAATACTTATAAAGTATATAATATTCGACAAAAAGGCCCAAGTAACTTTGAAATGGTCATTAACTGGAAAGCTTAGCTCATGTTTTGTTATAAGGGTATGTTGAAATCTTTTTCCACAATAATACTAACATATTTCTATAATAATATTCCAGTAAATTGAACAACCAAAACCTAAAATGTAGATAAAGCAATATAAGATCAACTTTTAGCTGAGGCAATCTACGATGAAAAATTAACAACATACCTGCATGTCTAACCTCTAAGTCCGATCCACATAGCACAAACATCACCTGGGAGCAGTGTACTTCAAATATATTGAATAAAACCAGTGTCGGTTATCCATTATTGTTATATTCTTTCACATAAATGACCATCTCTATTATTTGGACCTAACAAATGTTTGTTGAAATTCATAAACTTGGTAATCGTCGTTACCCCAATATTTGGAATTACACATTTAAAAAATTCGTAGCCATGTTTCGATAACACATACATTTACTTCTTGTACATTTAAGGAATTATATTGTTCTAAAGGGCAGTATCAGCTATTTTTTGAATCGTTTATTTTCTCTTTGTCCTATCTCACCCAACTTCATTTTCAACTTAACATCGGTACTAGTTTTCTTTGAGAATTATAAAGCAAAACAGCTTTCGACTGCCATGCTACCTTTTATCATGTTCTTGTTGCTGTCACGTCATAAATTCCTCACCACCTCGTTTAACTAAGATATTCGTTATCAAAGCATTCATTCCTGTATTGTGTTCATTGTTAACCTATTAGATGAAAAATTGTTCTGAATCTAGGCTAAGATATTTATTTTTTAACAATTTGGTCTAGTTCCACAACGCTACTTATGAATAATATATTATATAGATGTGTATAATCAGAAATACATTATACTGATGATTGCTGCAGGAAAATGTACCGCGACATAGACAAGAAAAATGTAGCTGGAGTCATTTATGATTAATGCATATCATTTATCATAAATATTCGAAATATTCAAGCGTCTATTAGGTATATGTTTCGTATCTTGAATTCAAACTATGGATTGCTTTCAAATGTATACTAAATAAATGATGTTTTATCATTTTATTCTTTGAAGAAACTACAAATTCGTTGAATTAAACGATTTGATAAAAATCAGGCAAAACTCATATCAAACAATTTAACATTTTGGATTGCTCCAAAAGAATAAGCAATAAAACATGAGGGTCACTGAAGGCGATTTGATGAAGGTTTGTGAATTAAAACCTTCATGAAGTGTGAGAACTTCAAATACAACTTTTTTAGAGTGAGAAACATCGTATCCAAATTTCAGAGATAGAAATAGCAGCCAGGTAAGTTTTTGTGAAGAGTCAAACTTCTGCTGAATTATTAATTATTAAGGAAGCTAAATTTAATCCATTATAGAATATCTGCTTATGACTAACCTATTAATTCGATCTAAATGGACAATTTCTATCATTAATCATTTATATTCTGTCTTGTGACCGGTAAATAGTAAAAATGAAATTGGGAAAATAAGCAATTCAAACTAATTCAGTATTATTCTAAGTATATTATTACATAATAACACTTTAAGCGTTTTGCAATACACATTGTTAAAAACTATGCTTCGTTTTGTTGGTATTACAAAATATAATTTATTTTAATACTACGAAAAATGTGCTGTATGCTACTCCAGACTCTTGTACAACAATTTCTGCCAACGTTCAACAGTAATCTGTAAGATGGATTCTAGTACGCCGTATGTCTGCTTACACTTACTGAAAGAATAATCTGGAGATATTTAGTGTATGCCCTCCAGTATGCATTCGACCTGCTATAGACATGCATGTTTAGCTAGTCTTTAGCCTAGACTCGTCAGTATAGCCTGGCGGTCTAGCTGTACAGAGCAATCGATTGGTATATACGTAACCTAGTCAAGCTACAGTGGAGAGTATATACATAATATCAGTTGTCAGCTTCTGATGTGGATGAGCCGAGATAAGGGTACATCGTAAGTAGTGTTCACGAATAACAAGAGATGTCGCTGTAAATCAGTTCACCTTTGTTGACAGATGTCGTAAGAGACATCTGTTGCGGCGTCCCCATAGAGGGCGACACTTGGAGATGAGTTGATGGACATATTTGTCAAAAAATAGTTCATGTGGATCCAGTAAATTTTAGTTTTAACATCATTAACTATGGAAGGCTAGTTAAAGACTAGCCAACGCGGCGTACCAGAAATTTCTTACAGATTTCAAATATACCAAAAAAAACTTCAATTCGTAGCACACAGTATACGCAGGGTGATTAAAAAATTATCCATCATCCAATACAAATCGTGATTCGTAAAATAGCATTAGCATTTTATTTCCTTGTAAAGCAACCACAACATTTACTTATACCTTGAACTACATCGATCACATCTTACGTGGCTATAAAGGTATGTTTCTTCATACGCCTGGAATATTCGAATAAGAGAAGTGAAGACACCTTTTTTTAATGCTTAATCGAATGAGTTCATGTATTTGATATATGCTTCAACAATTAAATTCCTTCAATTACCATTATTGAGCTTTATTATAGATTTGGTTATCTTAACGAATTTCGACACATCAAATACACCTTAAAATTTTGTTGGATGACTTTCTCAATACTCCAAAATCCTCAGTATTATTATTTGTTTTGAAACATGAAGTATATCCATTTGGAATCCCTGGAGGTATATTTTTCTGTATATGTCAACAATCTATCACTTTTCTTGTTTGATAACCAGTCGCAGAAAAACGTGATTGCATTATATGTCACTAAATATCAACTGCATCTCGTACTACATATTTCTCGAAATTCCATCTACATCAAAAATAGCTTTTTATGCAAATCTAGTATCAGAATAGTTAAAAAGAATAGCTACAACACTCCAAAGAGAAAGACTGCTGTTCGACCTTGTGAACAGCAATATAGAACCCATTGGTATTACTCATATATTATGCTGATTTCTTTGAAATAAAAGCAATGTAGGACCTTATAAATAAATTTGTGAAAAAGTAGTGAGTCTGCGTCGAGGTAAATAAGCCAAATATTATTTGCAATGTGGGAGTAAGACTTGAGACCTTTTATTTCTCCGTTGTGTATCATTATGCAATTCGAAAATTTTCCTGGAAATGTAGTAGTGAGTTAGTGTCAAGTACTGAAGCAAATATTTTTTTAAAGTTTTATCGTGGCAGTGCAACATTATAAAATCTAAAAATAGGAACACAGTGTTTCTTGTTGGAGTGAGATAAACTAATGATTCGATAGGTTCTCAGTCGAATAAGGCATCTCCAAAACAGCAAAATGTCCATCAGACTCCCATTATTGCCAACCATTGCATCTTATTCAGCTTAAAAACGATTGGGTTTCCCTAGCTTTATCCTAAACATTTACCTTAAAAGTTACATACAAAACATGCTTAATACGAGTAATGCTTGGTAGAACTTTGATATATTTCGGATATGTGTGGAATGTTGCCATCTTTTTGCTGATTTTGGAGTTTGCCTTAATAGAACCGCGATCGCAATCCTACCAAACGTCTTATGGATATTTAGGATGAACTATCGATAAATAATTATTAAGATTTGGATGGTAACATTCAATACGAATATTCCACTAAAATATCCACTTTCGATTTTGTGGACCTTCTAAAAATATCTTATTATAAGTATGTAAGCATTATATCCTATATAGTTACTCAGGCAATACATATTTCTGCCCTGATTTCGAAGTAGAACTGTGATAATAGTCCAGGAAAGGCCTGGTTACTTTGCATTCCCTTCAATATGAAGTATATCATAATATTTAGGTATATAAATATAATTCTATAAGTAGGTTAAGTGTATATCCTTGTATTTGAAATAACCATTCATAACTAATATATTTTTTTGTATATGAAAACAAGCTTTTCGGTAGCTCTTATATTCAGCTTCAGACATATCTTTTGATTCTGAAAAATGCAGGTGACCATTTTCTTTGTATGAGGAAATTGAGGTAGAAGTGATATTCAAAAAATTGATAAAAATCTATACATCTATATATATTATTCTCAATAATTCTGAATAATTAGTGATGAAGTAGAAGAAGCTACAATACGATGTAGCATTCGATAGCTTCTAAACTACTCCTCTTGCTAGTGAAAAGAAGTTGTTGAAATTCTAATAAGACTCAATGAGAAGCAAGATATACAACTGACGTATCCAATCAGCACCTATAATTTACACCCAAATATCAATGACCTTACGAGTATTCAAAAAGTTTTTGTGCCATCAGCAGCGGAACTAGTCATTGTATGCTTTCGACTTTAATTCGTGGTAAAGCAATCATAATCAGGCAATTACAGAGATGTTTCATTGCATTTTTTTGCTTAATTGTATTTTAAAAAAACTGCAATTAAAAGATCAGTGGATTAGTATCAAATATGAAGCAGGAAAACTCCAAAAAAGCTAGGAAGGATTATACAACCAAAATGATATATGGAGGTTTCGTTGGTACACTCAATTCCAATATTATATTTTTTTGGTGTGTAGTGAAAAGTTTAAATTTGGCTGGTGACAGTTCTGTTGTGCGTCATTCCATGCAATTTTGTGAATCATGGATGGAAGGTTTATAGCAAGTCAATCAGTTGTGCAGTTTCTTCTCCAGTTTAATGTTCCAAGACATGGGAGAATTCCAACCCGACAAACAATAGCGATATAAGAAAATCATTCTGATTTGACTATAAAATATTGATGGTGAACCTTTGTACCTGTTAATCTATAAAATGGCAATGAAACACCGACTGCTTATCTTTATCAAATATTTCTAAAACATCTTATGCTTCCTATACAAATTCCATAAATACTCTCAAAAAACCTTATACGGAAATACGAATGTATTAGAAGTTTTCCAAAGATATACTTCCATAAGACGTTTGGGCCAAATCCACTACCTATAATTTATTAAAAATATTATAGTGATAAGGATATATCGTTGTACCTACACAATGTATCGATTGTAGAACCTTAAACTGTGGATATAGCAATACTATGAGCTTGGCTACGAGTGAAAAAATAAATGTTATCTTTTGCATTCGTTTTAACATACCATAGTTTGTGACCCATCTTGTTTTGAGGTGCTTAGTTGATCACAATTTTCTGGCATTTATATCGATATCTGATTCTTAATTTTCAGGCATATCTTAGAAAACCGTATCCTGTCAGAGACATGGTACTGTAGTAAAAATTGAACAATGATGAAAAATAAAGAAATATTACAAAAAAGCTGTTTCTAAAAAAGCAAAAAATGACTCGTTTAATGTGAATGGCATTCTATCAATGCATAGCACGTTCTGAAACAAATGCAAAAATAAATATCATTATTCAAATGCCAGATGAACATTGCCCCATCTTAATATACTAACACTCTCAACAATCACTGTTGATAAACTTTTGAAAGCGATTACAATACTTTTGTCTCAAATATGCTTCCTGTACTACATCTAGTTACAATTATTATACTACCAGCGACTTTCCAAAATATTTGCCTATTGTATGTAATGTAATTTGCCAAGCTGAACGATAAGATTAAGATATCTGTTCCACAAAATAGATCGTACTTATCGATAATCTAGGTAACATTATGTCGCCGAGACTAACATTCCAATTTATCTATTCCTAAAATACATCACAACTGTATATCAACCGGAAAGAAAACACTGCTCTTAGCATCCAAAAAAATTTAGTATCATCTTTTCGTGAACAACAACTATATGGATTCAAGTTGGTCTGACTGTAGAGAGCAACTGAGTTGTATGTATCTAACCCAGTCAAGGATGTGATAGCAACATTTAGTCCCAAGTTTGGCGCATATAAAAGGGATGTTGAAGGGATTTCGCTGAAAAATTAGTTCACTCTTGTTGTTCTGTCTGAACCTTGACTTCGTAAATATGGAGATAAATGTAGAGAAATGCTGTTAAACAAAAAGCAGGTAGTCAAAAAAAGATGCTAAGTAGCAGTATGTTCTTTGAACCACACATTTTTCAACAATCAGCACCATTTCTTAGCGATCGTTCCTGTAGGAACCGATCACTTCCAAAATTTTTATTAGCTACCAAAATCCTTAAACTTAAACGTCGATATTTAAAAGATTACTTTTCTGCTCATGTTCGTTTTCAAAAATATCACGTTTCTCACGTATGATCTGGACTCTTACAGCTTTGTCTTACAGAGCAAAGGTAACTTGATAGATGGCTTTGGCAGTGTTACCTTCACCTTTGAAGAAAATTGTTCTAGAATGGAGTGATTGAATTGATACAAATTTCAACAGATTTTTCCAAGAGGGATAACTTTTTCATTCTACCTCTTATTCGAAAATATGCTCAGTGAAGCTTTAAGAGTCCAGTAGAAACCAATCGATACAATAAACCTAGATATTATCTCAGATAAAGTAGCACAAAAAAGTAAATACATTATAAAATTATATTGCATTTTCTTTTTCAATTGTTCACTCTGATATACTACACAATATTACATTCGACTTGTATTTGCCACTAAGACATATCAATATAATATCATCTACTGTGTCTTATATATTGTGTGTATCACCAACGACAAGTGATATTAGATTTCATTTCTATTCCTATACACCTAAATCTCGAACTAAAGGACACCTGTAATACGTGTATGCCTTTAAAAGTACTTTCTATCTAGGATATATCGATGCATTCTCTACAATATCCATTACCTACCTATGTTAGAAGTGCCTTCAGTTAGCATAAAAGCAACACGTCCAGAGTAGTGGTAGTTGCTAGTACAGCAAACACTATTAATCCTTGCATCTTTACTTTCATGCTAACCAAATGTAACACAATCTATCTTACTTGTGCTTTAACAGGTAGTAACATTGCGCAACAAAAAATGTAGCAGAGTCTGTGCGAACTGATCAAAATACAGTGATGGAAATTAGAACACCTAAACCAAGCGATATTCTTCACAGTTATTTTAGGTTCATCTCATATCAAAATAGCATACAGTGAATCCTGATCTGAAAGAAGCAATATTGTCGATAGTTGGGCATACGAACTCATTCTTTCATTATGAGAATTATGCCAAAAAAACTGCACCCATACACATCTGAATATTTCCAGATAGTTCACTATATTAAGTATCATGGGACAAAGAGAGTTAATTTGACGTTTGAATATTTCCTTATGTAGTATTTTATGGTTTCAATTAACTGACAGTAAAATTGGCTTTCCATGTTTTGTATAGAAACAAGCAATATAAAATGGATAAAGCACAAAAACTGTTTTGACAGAGACAGCAATTAAATTCTTTCCAACGTTGCCAGATTTTTTCACTTCCTTATATAAGGGAGACTCAAACTTTAACTATAAATCAGTACTTGTGATCTTCTTTATTTAGTATATAATTATAATATTTAATAATTTCCACGATAGGATTATGGTAAAGATTGATAGATAAGATTTTATGTATGATTTTTGGAAAGGCGTGATCTTTCACGTTGAAGAATGTGTATATATACCAGCTATTTCTTTGACCAAAGTTGAATTTGTTATTTTCAAAAACTAGTTTCACTTTGGGAGGAGTGAAAAAGTCTGTATCAGTGTATACAAAAAGAGTCTAGGTAAAAATTGAAGTTATATAATTATTCATAAAATTACAAATCGATTTATTTATAAATGGTGATGTAAACAAAAGAAACCTGAATGATACTCTCAAGACCCAAGGCCAACGCGTTTTCTATAATGTTAAAGTATGCATTCATTTTTCATAAACCTGAAAATATATGGAAAATAGCAAAACTATTACATTATATTCATCTCCGCCCAAGGTTCTGAAGTAACAGGATAAGGTACAGGATTCACTGGAAAAAATAACTTTCGCAGCCATGAGTTTGACCGAGATGGTTCTGAAACTGTTCATGTAACTATAAAAATTTCTGCCTTATAGAGGATTCGAATAGTGAGAAAATATAGTACAGGCGTCAATCGTGATATAAGACACACTTCAGGTGATGCTGAATTAAATACGGAGGTTAAACAGTTAAAGCTTATAATTACCACAAGCTTATACAAGGTTCCCAACAAACGGAAAAAGAAATCTTATACAGGGAAATACCATTTGGAGATTGGAGATCTTACCGGAATTTAAAATCGACTATAAATAAAAAAATATTTTTGAAAGGTTTCAAATGTGATATCTATTACTGAGCTGATTTTACATTTATATATCGACATTCATAAACCATTTTGAACTGGTCCATAGCTTCTATACATAATCACATATAGTAAGTCTTACAATTTTTATTTCCTTCCTTTTAGTACATGCAGCATTGAACGGAAGGTCCTTTAAAAAGTAATATCCATTTATATAGCATTTTATATTCATTTGATCAGTCTTAATCCGTGCATTTTTGCTGATATATCATTATCAACCAAACTTTTTGCATATTATATTTTTCAAGAGTGTTGCTGGGAAAAAGGTAATGATATTTTGCAGAACTCTATTCGCCAATCCATCTCGAAGGTGTTGCTTCAAAAACTCATCAAACCTACAAAGAGCAGGTCTCAATAATTGCTTTAATTCCAATACCGAAGAATTCGAACGACTTTTTTGGCGGGTATATAATGAATGTATTTAATCACACAGTGATTTGGTGAAGCCTTGTTCCCAATCCAGGCAAGATCTCCATACATCTCGTCACATAACAATAAAAAAACTCCTTACATACAGAGAGTAGGTATTAATTTTTCTGCCTTTGGTTTCCATTTAACACGTGATTTTTTTGACAATATTATTGTCGAGACATAACATTTAACCTACATACCTCACAACTAGTTTTTCAAAGAGAAGCGTGTACTAATCTTATGGAACATCAATTCGATTATTTATTACATTTTCGGCACGATTTAGCCATAACTCGTTTTTGTGTGTTTTTCAGGGCCCTCATTTTTTTATTAATTCAAACATTTTCTCGTTTTCCACATTCTCATACACTAGATTGAGCCTAGTAGCAGTTGAAAGAAATACCTGCAATTGTAATCAATTGAGCGAAATCGAGTATGTCAAGTTAATTCGACCAAGACATGCCTCAAACTGTTATACTTAAAATTATTCATCTCAATACATGCCTCAAATTTTTCTATCTAATATGAACACCTCAAACTATTCTGTCTATAGTTGAATCGGCGAAGTTGTACTGTGAACTTATTTATCTAAAGTTAATTTCCCCAAGGGACGCACCAAACTTAGGTATCTAAAATTAAATAATTACTTGACCGAATTAAAAATAAAATTTTGAGGCATGCCTTAGGCGGATTAACTTTGGATAGAAACATTTTGTATGACTGGGGGAATCATCTTTAAATAGAACAGTTTTATCATGCCTTAGGCGAAGTGACTTTAGATAGAAAAATTAGTGGTACGGATTGGGCGAATCAACTTTATATAGAAAATTTGCATTAATACTTGGGCAAATTAAATTTAGATGCATGTTTGGGACATGGTTTGAGAGAATTAATTTTAAGTAGACATATTTTCAATGCGACTTGGGTTTGCTGATATTAGAGCATAATTTTGGTGAATGACTTGAGAAAATTGATCTTAGATCCATGAATTTTGCGGCATGGTGTGAAGGAAGTGATTTTAAATACCTGTAGGTAAATCTGTGGAATGATTTGTGTGAACTGATATTGTTGGGTTTTATCAGAAATATATGCCGTTACCGGTGTAATGTCTTAACGCTAAGATCGATTCCTACTGGAGCCCGGGGGGTATGAAATACGATGGATAATAGTTAACGATGTTTATTTTTAGGAATTTCATAGGAATATGTACTTTTTATTGCAGGATCTTAATCTACGAAAAAAAGTACCACCAAAGCTTAAACGTAAAAAACCGAATTTCTCTTTGGCGGCCATATTGGCAACACCTTTCAAAAAGTCTACTCTAGATCATGCCTAAGATTTGTCATTACAAAAAGATCGCTATTCCATAAAATAAGTACAGCATCCCTTTCTTAACCTAAAAACATTGACATTTATTCTTTGGCCTGCCTTCCGACCAAAGAAATCTAACTTCCGCCTCTAGACGGCGAACGTTACCAAAGAGCTCACAGTTGAGCGCATAGACGACAAACGTGTTCAAAGTGCGTGTGGAGTCCAGAAGCCGTTTCCAGGCTGAATTTAGACCCCAGTGTTATTGTAGATGTAGGAAACTGCAAAGTCTTGCACGGGAGGAATCTTCTTGGTTGAAGAGTTGTTGTTGTAGAAATGGGATGATTTTCGCGTGCTGGTCGAGGAGGACACCATAGCGACAGTTTCGTAGTATCTCAGTCTTCCGCAACATTTTCTGCTTTTGATAATAGCAACAAAGCCTAGAAATACATAGATAATTTAAGTTAAGGATCATGTACAATAACAAGTAATTTCTTAGTTGCTAGAGATACATAAATAAGGCGACAGTAAACGTCTCTCTATCTAAAACTCACCTTTTCTGTACTTCTTGTTGAAGAAAGCATACAGTACAGGGTTGATGCATGAGTTCGAGGCTCCCAGCCATTGAGCCACCGGTGTGGCGATAGAGAGTATTTCATCTTCCCATGGCTCTATCTCACCCCCAAGTTTGATCCTAGCGAAGATTGTGTACAGCGGCAACCACGAGATGACGAACAGGATAACGACAGCCACCAGCATCTTGATCACTTTTACTTTCGATTTCTAGAGTAAATGACGAAACGTATGAATTCATTTTAGAAGAAAGGTGTAAAAGGGAAATAGTTTCGTAATTCGATTTCACAAAGTCTAGTTGGTTGAAAATAGAAAAAAGTATTTTCAGTATTGAAAAAACAAATGTTTGAAAAATACAACGACTCTTCTAATCAACCGATATCAATTTTTCGAAATGCGATTCAAAGATTGTGCTTTAGTTACTTGATTTTTTTGAAAGATTTTTAACAACTTTTTTTTATATATGTGGATTGATGCAATTTAATGTCATATGCATCTATCATTTCAAATCTAAAAAAACGGTTGCTCCTAGCGATTTATAATAAGGGAATCTTTCTTACGTGACTATAGTCAAGAAGTTGATTTTCAAATATGTAACACAATGTCGAATAAAAAAATTATGAGCCTTGAAAATGAGAAAATTCATTTAGACGGCGCCCCCTACAAGCAAACAAGATAAACTGGGATCAAATTCGGATTTCTAATATCAAAAGACTCCCAACTACGAATGTTCATTTGGACATCGACATTATTTAGGAAATTATTCAGAAAAAAAGGAAAAGAAAAATTCTCACACTGTGTATGTCGGAGACGAAGCAGTTTAGACCATCTATTTCTATCAACTTTTTACCTCAATAATGCTTGAAGAGCCATCCTGTGAAATATCAAGCTTTTATTTAGAAACACCCTTCATATCTACATATATCTTTCGGAGAAGTTCAAAATGTTACAAATGAGTACCACCAAGGACCAAAAGTAACAGTTACTTACTTGCTAAACCTTCCGATTCCCTGTCAGAGGCTGTACACGTTCTTCAACGTGTTAAAACGCGGTTGGAATCTCACACTGGACCAAGTTTTTTTGTTCAAATTTCTAAACGCGAATTGTGTAAGGACCAAACAGCTGCGAACGATCTCATATCAATTCTGAACCATGGCAACTTTTAAGAATGAGTGATTGATATTCGGAAATTAAATACACGTACCTGCTGCATATTCTTTATCTGAGCGTCCTTGGTGTCGGTGGGGATGTCCCTTTTCCACACTTTGATGAAGATGAGCACGTAGCACATGCTGATGAGTATCATCGGGAGGATGTAACAGAAGAGCAGATTGGCGGTGAGGAAGTAGAGAGAGCCGCTGACAGGCTCGGGCCATACCTCGATGCACAGTTGGACGCTGGGCACGTCGCTGAAGATGATCACCAGGTCGAAGTACAGCGCCCACGGAATTGTGGTGGTCAACGCCACAAACCATATGAACAGGATGATCGACTTGGCGCGCCTTTTTGTTATCTGGCACTTCAACGGCCACCAGATGGCCAGGAATCTGGAATTGATACGGGAGATCTTTGAGGGTTATATTTATGGCGCAATTCAGAGTCTAATAGGGCGTCCTCAAGGATGAGGACAAGGCCGTCTCGAGGCATCTGGTTTGCGGAAGCCTTGAAGCGCCCTTAACGTTAAATCATTGGTCAATTGTTTTGATATCTGGCACTCCAACGTCCACGGAGTTCAACAAAGGCAAATTATCATTATTATTGGCTTTTCACTACAACCGGACTATTTTTTTTTTCATTGAGTATTTAATGTTTGCCAATTCAACAAACTGTGCTGAAGGCTCACCCTGCTCCCCCCCCGCCCCGCCCCCTGTCGCTACTTCCCTGAAAGCCCTACGATCCCACTTCGGTTTAAGATCCAATGTGACGCTGCTGAAATGTTACAACGCGGTACGATGAGCACATAGTTTCCCCCAAAATTGGAAGGATCATTTATCATAGATGCTGTGTCAGGGACATCATGCCATCTAGACTACCGCACGTGTTTTATTTACACTATTTTCTGACGCTTTCGACGCGATTTTAATAGATATTTTCGGAGGAGCCTAAGTCTAGTACAAGGGGATGATTGATAATATTGCCGCGGTAGTATCTTTGGATTTTTCCGACGGAGCATTATTTCTTTGCCTAAAACAGAAGTATGACTTCAGCATTGTACTTCCCACTTATTGGCATGGTATTGTGATTGATACTTTTTCAATTTAAAATGGCTGAAAAGTAACACGTCACTAAGTGTATGCTCTCTACAACGCATCAGATCTGCTATAGACGTGCATGTTTCGTCTTTAGCCTAGACTCGTCAGTATAGTCTGGCGGTCTAGGTGTAGAGAGCAATCGGGTGTTATATACATAACCCAGTCAAGGGTATGATAGCAACACCTAAGTGTCGCCCTCTATGGGGACTTAGGTGAGTACGTATTAGTAACCAGAATACTCGATTTTTTGGTTCGCAAAAGAGCTGGTAACAAAATTATTCCAGTTTTTCAGATCAAATTCTTATTATTAAAAAAATAATACTTATTTAAAATTATGAATTGAATGTTTTCATTATTTTTTATTACATTTTCCTTTTTCAATTTCATCACACGCGCGTGAAAATTTTTTAATTAATCAGACATCTTGGAGAATAATACTTCACTGCATTCACAAAAATGTTTTGATACTGATCTATTAATATTTAATTAACACGAGTCCACCATTTATCAAAGTACCGACCTTGTGCATTCCTCGCGGAAAATAGAATTCAGGTCAAGAATATCTCCTCCGCAAAAACATCTATTCATTGTTATCTAATCGGCCACGCTTCTTTCCTCAACCAATCAATTTCCCATATCTAAAGGGCACAATGACAAAAAATCTGAAAACGTCCCCCTAAAGGGACGATTTTTCTTTGGTTATGTTGATAACGACCCCATTTCGAACGCCGAAGATGTAAACAAGATTAATGTATGTATAAGATGCGATATGGGGAGGCAAATCTGAGCCCAGGACGCAGTGTTTGACAAAAAGTTGTTTTGTTGCTCTTAAGAAGGAAGAATGTAGCAAGGTCAAGTTCTTTCATGTGTGCGTTTTTGTTATATTTCTTTAGCTCCGATACACATTCTTTCAGACATATACTTCCTGAAAAGGCTCAAAATGATATACGAGAACCGTTCTCTTTCTGATAAGCCTACACACATAAAAAGAAATTGTCACTTTATAAATTGCGATATTCTTGTAAAGATATTCTCACCCCAAGAGCATTTATTTGATGAGCAAATTATGACAAGGATATTTTCGTTTTCTATACTCATTCTAAAAAAATGAAGACAAATATAATTTTCTTCACAACTAATATTTCAACAGTTTTCTGGCAAGTATTCCATATCTTTTGAGTGAGGTTATTATATTTTCCAACAGAACCTCGTTTAAGAATAAATCTTGGAAATTACAGAACCTCCATTACATAATAGTCTTCGTTCAAAAATATACACAATTTCACAAATAAAACTGTTTTTCTTTCACTGACGTGTTTCGATTTATATTTAAATCATCGTCGGACTGTCAGTTTGAGTTAAGGGAATTTTCTTGGCGACTGCATTTACACTACTGTTAAGGGAAAACCCTACAAAACCATCGCCGTCAAAATGTCCTTAAGATATTTCAAGAGTAAGTTAACATCGAATACAAATAGATGGAAACTTATAGTAGGGTATCGATAAAAGTTGAGTTTGAAAGATCAGTCTGTTCATTTACTACAATAAAATCAGGATTTCGCAGATATTTACGAATCTCTAATGTTTCCATGAAGCTTAAAGTATGAAGTACAATCATTCTTTTTTTCTCGCCAACTTTATGATTAGTATCTAGTAAGTTTTGGCAAAATTCTTCTATCATTTGATGCTGATTCATTGATTGAAATGTCCTCAATTAATGTGTATATTATCTCTCAGAACCTGACTTCTATGCTTGTACGTATTTTGTACTAAAAGATAACTCCAAAATTCCCGGGTAGCGAACCATATCGCACGTACCGTCTGGAAGTTCCCAGGCAGCTGCCAAGGGATTTACTGGGACCCGGAATATAGTTAATTGTGTAACGGGATTATGTATTTGCTCTCTAGATGAATTACACTTGAAATCTGGAACGAAGATATCATAATTGTGTTTGGTATTTACTTACCATGATAGCTTCCATTAATACCATTTTCCTTATATTTACATAAAATTGATAGTGGAACAAGTCTACAAAATCTTATCGACAGCACAGCTTTCCGGAAAATTTATTTTAGGTACTCACCACACAAGTTATATTTTTTTGAATGCTGTTCAGGCTGAGTTTTCAATTATAATACACAATATTTCAATGATGCTGATGATAATATGCTTGTATTAATTTGCTGGTATGACATCAACGTTCCTATAGAAATAATAATAAAGTACTTTTATATCCCTTAATGGAAATCAACCCTGATGGAGAACAATTTTTGTGTCACGCATGCCCCCACTCCAAACAATACACGTGTTATTGCAGTCATTAGGTCTTGGTCAAGGTCGTCCCTTTTCGTATAAATATACAGCTGATACTCTTGGCTGACTATGATTTATTGGCCTCTGCTACCGTTACTGTGTGCATATAACCCATAAATTAATGGTCGAGTGGAATCTAACTTACATAAAAAATGAGTTACGGAAACTGAAACGTCGAAATTATTACGTCATTACAATTAGTAGGGATGCATGTAATTTTGTGAATGTATATTTCACCGTTTTAAGCAGATATCTGCATTGCTAAATCTACCACTGGCACTGCCTGTAACTTGTCTTGCACATCCACCATTTATTGAACTAAGTAGGCATTTGCAAGATACAAAATTAGAAATGGTGAATGTGCTGGCTTTTGTGATGTGTTTATGTTGCACACCCACCATATTTTGATCTTTGATATTGCAGATACCTACTTTTTCAAAAGTTTGATTTCGGACTTCCATTGTCTATAAAATATTGAGTATCACGACGTTTCGATTGATGTGCTATCTTCAATCGTCTTCAGGTGGACAGTTCACCCCCAAAAACCGCGAATCTGATGAATATGCGATATTTTATGCGAAGGGTGTTAAAACTTTTTTCCTATGAGTGAGGCATTTTGATTAATATTTAAATGATCGTCGATATTTTATTCCTTAAGCTATTTCATTCTTTAACCAGTCCAGGTAAAATTTGACCAAATACTGACCTGTCGAGCGAGACGGCGACTAAACTGTATACGGACGCCGCCACTGACACGCCCTGTATGTACGGCACCGTCTTGCACATCCACCAGCCGAGGATCCAAGCTGAAACAGAAAAATCGAGTCAGCCCTGGCGTGTGTAATTTGTTTTTAACCGCGCTCTCCATCAATCACAGCAATCCTTGAGCCGAAATGTCAATATGGTCGCCCGGTCGACTTGGCTTCGCTCAAGCTCATTTTATATTAAACTTTGTTTGCCATGTGGTCACCTCGCAAAACATTCTGGAAGGTTGAGGGGCACATCATATGTGAGGGTGACTACTTTAATAATGAATGGCGTTCTTTGTTTATAGTAGGATGATGGTGAATAATAATAGTAATATTTATTTAATTCTAAAATACAACGAGAACAAAATAAATGATAAATAAATATGGAAATATCTACAGAAAGGCAAAACCTGTACATGGATCGATTGGATGTCTTTGATTAGTGTAGATCTGTTACAGGTTTCGGAAGATTAAACGCAGATGTTTTAGTGAGAGCGCGAATCTCCCGACATGTGGCAACGTTGCACTTATGCAGGGTCGTGTTATAGGCCAGTCAACTTTTGTATTTTTTGACTATAACTTCGCCGTCACTGGACCGATTTTCGCAAACAACAAAGCGCTATCGTCCTTCTCATACTAGTAATCTAGTTTCAAAGTTGCACCTATATCCCAAAACTCCTCCGAGTTATAGAGGGCGTGAGGATTACCATTCAGAGTACAGACAGAGAAACAGACAATCCAATAGAAATGAGTTTCATGGTTTTTTGTAATGTATATGTCATGAAACATCAAGTTGGCATAGAAAGTCTAAAAGTTGGAAAATCATATGCTTTCGAGTGTTCAGTAAATATATAACATCCCTACAGTAATTATCCTGACTTGTCCTTGAAAGATGTTGAAGAGAACGAGGATTGTATACTTTGGGAACAAGTATACTACGACCCTGACCCCTCCTTCATTAATTAAGGGTTTCTTAGGAATACTTAAGGGAAGGAAGTGTCTGACGACGATGGAGGACTTGGAAAGAAGTTCAAGTCACTAGTGGGGTAGCTTTACATCTTAAAACGAATAAAGGAGCAATCTAAGGGAAGTGTTAATAAAACCAATAAAAATGTCGTCTTTCTATGTATAAGTAGAGACGGTATTGTAGCAAAGAAATGGAAGAGGGACATTGACGCTGAACTACCTAACCTACCGATAAAAATATCTTGATCACCGTTTCGGCTGCTCTACAAAAATGGAAAGACATTCCAAGTGTTAGACCCTTTGACTTCGTTAGTTGCCAATGAGCAGCGGCATAGTGCGCGACGCTTGGAGATGAGTGTTTATGCTGCTATCACACCCTTGAAAACCACCCAATTGCTCTCTACAGCTAGACCGCCAAGCTATACTGACGAGTCTAGGCTAAAGTCGAAACATGCATGTCATGAATTGTTTTATATCTACGGTTTCATTGTCCGGCTTTCTATGACAAAGCAGGGATCTTATCGTTCTTTTAAAGACTGTTCTGATATTAATATGTAGTACTCTACATAACAAAATTTATTAAGTGTGTCCTATCTTTGTTTGTTCACACATAAAAATGAATTCTCTATAAGAATCCTAAAGTACGAATGCTATATTTTCGATCATATAGGGTTTACTTAAGATTTCAGTTCAGAACTGGTGAAGGCTTGAAGGTCAGAATACCAGAATTTTAAATTTAGCATACGACAAACTTGTCACAAAACGAAGGATATCTTACCTACAAGAATACTATAATGTTGTCTGAAGCATTTCGTGCTCTTGGTGCAAATATGTAAATAGATCTCCAAGTCTAATTCTAAAATCCCAGTCCAATAATGCTCCTTGTTCATTTTTAAAACTTACTGGCGAAAGGATTGCTTTAAACCTATGTAACTTACAAACAATAACGTATATTTGACAACTGTCACTAACTGAACTACTAGATTGAAATGCCAGACAAAATTCGTTGCGAAAACATCATCGCCTACTAGTTCTGAATTCCTCCATAAGGGGCGCTATAGTAGCAAAGGTGTATCGAATTAATTTAGCAGTTGTAGACGGAATGAAATGTGCTTTATTATTTTTAGGTGCTTCTTTTGACATTTACCCACGTGCTACACTAGCGCCACCATAATTTAACTACTTCCGATGGACACTTTTGGAAACACAGATACTGTTCTCTTTAAGCTCTACCTTCCGTACTTTATTACATATTTTGGAAATACAGCTCACACGACTGGCTCAGTATAAATCCCAAACGCACATGTAACTGACAAGTAAGTCCTTATTCGCATACGATATTTTCGGGTGACATGAAACACACGTTTCTGAGAAATTCATACCCTCACCGCGCCCCAAAGTTGTGTCTGTCACACACGATTACAAAATGAAAATCTAATTAGCTCCAAGACTTATGGTTCACGTTTCCTAATCATGTTCTAACATGCAGTGGTGTCGCGATAGAGGGGGGGGGGGTGATACACATAAAAACAAATCGAAAATAATAGGCGCGGAAACAGACATGAAATGGGACACGCGTTCTGCTTAGATGCCGTTGACAAAGATGACGATATGATAAAATCTGAAATTTATGACATGAAGAAGAATACTTGGTGCTATTTGATATTCGCGTTAAGAACTACTTTAATTGTATCAATAAATTTCACGTCACGGTTATTGGTCGAATAAATCATATCGCTGTCTCACGCTGTGTTCTGCAGCCGCCCACATGATTTTCCAGGATGCATTTCTCACGGTTTGCCCACCAAATGGCGCTGTGAGAATACGATGATGCATGGGTATGTTCAACAGTATGGTTCTCATTTGAATGTACAGCCGAGGAAACACATTGTGTCGCGTGAAAGAATTTTGATTGATCGTGTTTTGGATGGCTGATAATAAAAATTGCAGATATCAAGTGTATGCTCTCCACTATGCATCAGACCTGCTATACACATGCATGATTCGTCTTTAGCCTAGACTAGTCAGGTGTTAGGACCTTTGACTTCATAGGTTGCCAATGGGCGTCCCTATGGAGGGTGATACTTGGAGATGAGTTAAGATTGCAGATGTTTAGGGAACGAGCTTAACTGATTACGAAATACAAAAATTGTATTTGAATTATAGGAGAGTTTTACCAAAAAAGCTTCTACAGTCTACATGAATACAAATATATTTATGATTTTCTTAATTAACCAATATTCACGTGACAATATATACTATTTCATATCTGAAATTGAAGAAGAAGCTATGAGCATAGAACCAATCTTTTCTTAAAAAATTAGCGCTTGATACTGGAGATCCAAGCAAAACGCCTTCTGATCTAGGTAGAGCCCCCTCTTAAGGAGCTTTTCTAGTATAAACTTCAAAATTTAGGTACTCCATTCGAGAATGTTTTGAGCAAAAAGTACTCAACCGATTTTTTTCAAAATTTGCAGAAGAATTATTTTGAAAATAGGTTTATGTAAAAAATGCAGGAAAAAATATTCAAAATCAAATGATTTATGCGCAATCTAGTGAAACCGCTTCACTGCTACAACTATTGTTTCTGATAGAGTGGCTGAAACATGGTGATTCGAAATGATTATGGGAATATATATTTCCTATACGATCAACCAAGGTTTTTGAAAAATTTTGAATATTGGCTCAATGTCGAAGTTTAAAAAAAGCTTGGTTTCAAATCTTGACTTGAAATTTTTCCAGCTTTTAGTCATACGATCGGCGAGGATTTTTTTGGTTGGAAAATGCCAACTTGACAGTTCAGAAACCAAGTTTTTCTCATAGTAAATTTAAGCCTTTTCTCAATACTCCGCCATTTTTCCAATTATCAATGTTTTTCGAAAATAGTTGATAGTATAGGAAATGTCTTATATTTCAATGAGCATCTCAAATTTTCATGTTACAAGCACTGTATCAGTCACAAAAGCTCCTGAAAAGTTTGAAAACAATTATTGGTTGAGTACTTAAGGACATTCTCGAAAGAGTAACTGAATATTGAAGATTTACAATAGGATAACCCCTTAAGTTACACATAATTGAATACAGTTGAGTCGTTTATAATTTTCCTACTAAAAATTCTAAATTGTCCACCCTAGTTTGATGCATGCTTTGATACTCTCCGTCATTGGGGTACGCGTCAGCTGGCAAACCCTTGAACTTTGTCGTAAAATATTAAATTTTCGATATTAATTTCTAATAAAAGAAGTTTGGCCCCGCTTCTCGTCTGCGAAGCAAAACGTTCATGACTTGCACTTCCGGATTTTATCTGGGAATAATATGACATTGTACTGTGACGGGACTGTTTACAACCCAGATATGTGAATGAATTATTGAGTATGGAAGATGATTTTTGGAGGGTCAAATGTACGAGGTCTGTTCTCTTTCTAGTCTACATAGGAAAGTAAAACACACTTTATTGACAAAAGATATTCATTTATAACTTTTCTATATACACCGGGTGGTCCATTTAACTTTGAAAGCCGTATAGCACGAAAACGGTGAGTTTTTTCTCACTCTACATGAATATGCAAATTGCCTCCAACTTTACCCCAACTGTTGAATTAGACTGTAAATCACAACCAGCGCGGCTTTCAAACCGAGACAATAACGACATCTAGCGTGCAGAATGAGAAATCACACGTTGCGTGGGCGTTTGCCCCATGGGAGGAGGAGGAGGAAAGTTGTGCACTGCATTCTGCTAATATTGATTGCACTGCCAGATGATTTCCAGAGGGATGGAGATGTCGTTTGCTGTTCATTCCGGTAGAGATGATGCTTCTTCAAAACTAGTTAACTATCGATACTATAACTCGATACTATCTATAGCTAGATTGGTATCGAAAATTGAAACATCGAATCACAGCAATGTCAATGATCCGGGTAATTTGTCTGTTGAGGATTTCGATAATTTTTGCATAAAGTATTGCGAACAAAAATGGACAAGATACCTGAAAAAACATTTGATGCACTGGAATAGAATTTAAAAAATATTAGAAACATTTTTAACAAGTGAATCAAATTAGCCCCTTGTATTTATCTAATAACTTGACGTTTTATGCACAAGCTGGCAACACAGGCAATCCACCGAATGTCTGCCCATCAAACAGAAGCAACATCCTAGATGTGGAACCAGACCTGAAATTTTGGGAACAATTTGAAATGCATCGATTATGTATGTACCATGCTGGTAAGTCAGATGTATCGATACATTTAGTACATTGCTATTCAAAGAATATCTAATTTATAAAAGTAAACTAACTAATAATTATAATAATTTGTCCCCACCCCAGTTTTTGATCCCCTTAAATAAAGGTGCCTCAAAAATACCCAAATACGAAGTTTGAGCTTTTATAATCCTTTTGCTTTTTGACGATATCTCCACCGCCACTGCATCAATTTTTAAAAACTGCTTTTTTGTCCCTGTCACACTAACAACGTAGTGTCAAAATTTCATCAAAATCCAAAAAGTACTTTTTGAGTTATAGACGTATTACCGGAAAGAGAACAGATAGACACAGCAACAGACAGACATACCGATGGAAATGACTGTACAATAATTCCTTGATAATCGATGGTAATAATGACAGCGATGAAGAAATGCCTCTTCCTCGATTTGTTCCGAAAGAGTGATTGTTTTCTAAAAACGCTTGTTTTTTGAAATATCTGACAAAATTCTTTGTATTTTTCCACATTTAACCCTATGTTCATGTCATCTGTTTTCTGTTTTTAAATGTATTGTTCTATTAAATGTTCAGTTTACTCATTTAGTTATAGTTTTAAATTGGTTTCCAAAATTACCATATATTTCCAATGTTTCCGGATATATTTCAGGCAATATCTCACATAAATATTTTTATGTAAATATTACAACACTAGTCAATTGAGCATATGCTCGCTTGTCGCATCTCTATGGGCGCGCCTGATCTCAATCTTCGATACCAAGTGCAATTATCGATACTAAGTATCGCTACTCCGGTATAGCGAAGAATCGCACCATACGAAACATCCCGTCATTCCGGTCACCGGAGTGTTAATTGAGGGCATGGACAACAGAGGACCCTGTCTGCTAATGCTTTGCACCACGGTTTATTGATGATATTTCAAAACAACGCTTTATACAAAGTAATCACTGTATGCACCACTGTAAAGGGTGAATTAATCTACGGATTGAATTCACTGCAACGTTGACACCCAATGAACTTGTAATTTGTAGAATTTCATATGAATTTGCTGGTAATAAGTTACATTATCTGGCTATTCGTTAGCCATTTTGCTGATAAACCTGAATGTATTTCCGACTACGTCAATGGGACCGTTTGGGCAGACGAACGACTTCCACGCTTTTACGGGAGGTAGCTGAACTCCGTTATTAACCTTATTGCGCGACATGAGAACTATGTACCTATATGCTGTTGAAACTAGCGGAGTTATAAACAAGCTTAATTGGAAAACGAGATAGAAAACTTTACGACCAAACTTCTGCAGTTCTGGTCGGAATTTCACTTTTATAGATCATTCTTAGATGTACTATGGCACCCTCAATCGGCGATAAAGGCAATTTGTTATTTCTGCAGTATACAGGGGAGAAGCGTATTCACAGATAGAAAGAAATTCTCAAGTCAAGGATGACGATATTATTCTAAAGATACCTATACTTATCACAAGAACATATATAATGCAGAGAAAGGTAAGAAAAAAGTCACATTGGTATTTGGTTCATATTTTTGAGGTTAAAGAATCACTAGTGGATTTGGTGACCAATCATCAAAATTACCGAATGCTTGTACTAATACTTTCAAATCCTGCTTTCAAGAAGCACAGAATTTTATACTGAAGTTACTACCAAGGCTATAAAATGCTTGAGTCAGTATTCTTCTAGGTTAGATTGTCTCTGATTTTTGAAACTCTCACGGGGGCGGTAGAAGACTCTGAGTAAATTGGGGGGATGTTAAGATGAGGGGTCGAATAAGCCTCGTGGGTGCAACATTTTACACAGATTGTGAGTCTTCAGAAAAAAAATTGTCAAAGTGGGCGGTGGGAAAAGAGTTGAGAACCTATGGTCTAGATCTAGAACACTGAATGAGCATGGCTGATCAGACCCTATTCGATAGATACTATCATGGTTAATGTTCATAAGTGAGATACTTTTTGTTTGCTACCAAGATTATCATATACTCAATGTAAGATTTTTGGTATTCTTACCTCCAAGACTTTCCCAGGTTTCATTTGAGAATATTTATTTGAGTTGAGTTATTACTTCAAGATTTTTGCGCATATACGAAGATATGGTATACTTGAATAAAAACACAAAACCTTCGTCTGAGAATTTATTTTTATGTGTCTCAATGTGTGTTCAGTCTTTATGATTTGATAGCGCTATATCAATATACACTTTTCTGCCAAGCAGTTTCAACACTTAATACTATTTGTATAGCCCTTATAAGTAGATTATAAATATAAACTCCCAGTAAATCCGCCATATAAACACGAATGGTTTACGGCTACTATAATAGTAGCTCGCCAACCGACGTGAAATGTAATAAACGTGCAAACTTTGGACATTCATTCAGCCAACAGAATCACTAATGATAGTCGTAACTTTCGCGAACTCTGTCCAAACATCGATTGTTGTTCATTTGAAAGCGGAAGACGTATACTTACAGGTAAAAAAAATTGAAATTTGCCATACAGAGTTGATCAGAAATAGAACATGTCGACGGGTAGACAGTCGCTGTAATTTCCATGCTATGATATCAGTTGACACACATAAAAATAGATTCTCAGACGAAGAATATGCGTTTTCATTCGAATATACCATATCCTCCTTCATGCGCAATGATATAATAATCATAGAATAAGAGTAATATATTTTTGACAATGAAAGGCTACCACAAGTAAAAATCATTAATCCAAACCCGAGAAGGCGTTGGAAGTGAGAATACAAAATTCTTAAATTAAGCATATGATAACACAAAATAAAAAGCATATCAACTTTAAGAAACTAAAGAATAATATAATGTTGACTGGAGCTTCACAACAGCAGCTTTTCAACAGCTCAGGGTGGAAGTGGGGAGGGTTGTTTGATAAAAGCAAAAAACAGCGGAAACAGACATAAAATAGGAGACGCGTTCCGTTTGAATGCCGTTCAAAATGGGGATTTGAAATAGATGGATTACTTGCAGCGAATGGAGGTTTACTTTGAAGCAGCGTATCTCGGGTGGTCCATTTAACTTGAGAGAGAGAGAACTTGATTTTGTCCACTTGAGTTGCAATCGGATTTCAAAATTTTGTGAACAAAAAAAATTATTTTTTCTCGTAAAGTAACATTCTACAATAAAAAAATATATGTTCCCATTGAAAAAATATGGTCGACCTTGAAGAAACTTTGTAAATGCTGTCAATGTCGAAAAGGAAAGTCATCATTAACCCTCCCCCATTGCCCTCAAGACCTTTTATCTCAACCTTTTTGACCTAAAATCTAACCGTTTTCGCGCTATACGGCTGTCTCAAGTTAAATGGACCACCTGGTATTTTCGAAGCATGACTATCATAGTTAAGGAAGGTTCTGCCTTTTCCAAGATGTTTCCATTCATGATCGAAGTAAACGGAGCTCCGTCTTTTAGTGATGTGTATATCGTGAATCATCAAGAAAAGGCAATATCTCGAATTAGAAATTTGTTGAGAATACAATACTCGTACAGAAAGTTCAAGAACCTAATTCCGTCTTGAAACACTAGCCCCATTACATCTATAAATAGAACAAACTTCATAAACACGATGTCTCAGCGTAGAGACCCTGATGCTAATAACAGCAAAAGGGACACAAGATGAAGTTCAAGGTTCCCATCTAAGAAAAAAATAAATCCGTATCTAATGTTTCAGATTCGTATGAATGGACTGGCTTATCGCCCCCGGAAACCGTATCCATCTAGGATAACTTGTGGATTAAACAAAGTATGGAAAATAACAATAAAAACTGAGGATCAAGTTCAAGGTCTGAACGCCGCCAAGAAAACATATCTATTCTGTCTGTTCTTCTAATGCGACTTTTTATGAGGATGCTAAACATCAGCGTAGTCAAAAGAAAAACTAGATAGGTTTATATTGTAAGGCGTTTCTGTAATCTTCCATTTGACATTTCGTTTCGACATCGTGCCAACATTCAAAGTAACCGCTTACAAAATAAAGTTGGTTTCAATAGGATTGAACTGATTACCTTTAGACAAATTTTATGATGCCAAAACACAACAAACCACTTATTCCATTAATGAATATTCTCGATATTTTAACCACAATTCAGTGACAGTAAACGACTAGTTAGAGATAACCCCCTACATAAAAATAAATTCAAAGGCGAAGAATATGTGCTTTCATTCAAGTATGCCATATCGTCCTGTATAATTAATTATAATAATTATGAGGAATTTTCCGCTGAATCCAACCATGTTGTCAGATTTGCTTAAAAATTAACGAATATATTTTACAAGTTCGATTTTTGAATAGATAACCCACACCCCTAAGCCCAAACGTGGAGTTAGGGGTGCACAGAGAATATAAATGTCTGTTATATAACAGCTTATCATTTGCAATATGTTCAGATTAAATCATAATATGTAGAAATAAATTTTGGGAAATTCCCTCCTGCTGCTGTTCTCCTCAATGACAAGGGTGATGGTGGTGGGTGTCACGCCAAAAAAGCATAAGACTAATACAAAACACAGATCCATATTACAGATATACACCAACATCAGTACTCGAAAATAATCAGTACATACCGACTAGATAATACCAGCCAAAAGGCCTGATATTGTTTTTCAAATGAAGACAGAAGAAGTTACCTATTTAATTCATGTTGCTATCCCTAATGCCAACAATATTCAAAGCACAAATTCTGGGAAAATATCTAAATACTCGCAATAGAAATTAAACGACTCTGGAAACAAGAAAAGGTCATTTGCCTTCCCCTCATTATGTCAGTCTCGGACCTCACACCAACCACATTCACACCACACATACAGCGACTGGGGCTAGACGAAAAGTTGCACATAACCTTAAGACCTGTAGTACTAGTAGACTAAAGATAACAATGATAATAATAATAATGTGTCGTCGAGCATCTACATTTTATAGTGGTAGGTGCAGTAAAACCTTATAGCTCCCAGACTTGCCCTCCTAAGAAATCCCTAGTGCCTACGCCCATGGAATGGGGCGTGGTTCAATCCAGAGCTTTTTGTCGTTCCTTCTTTCAGTGCCAAGAAATTTACCAAGAGACATCACATCGCTTTAGCGAAACCATGTTACAAAATATGTTATTATGGGAAAAAACGCCCAGCCGTTTTGCCATCGCCAAAGTTGGGATCGTTCTTTTTCCCCTCGCCCATTTCCCCCTTTCCGATTACATGCTACGGGAAATTTCCCATTGCTTTCATAACGGTGATAAACCATTGTGTCAAATCTAATGGATGAGAGCATTTTGATCGAGCTACTTTCACTTTCCACGTGTAACCAAAGAAAACATCGTGAACACAAACACTTCGTCGGTGTGGGGATAAAACTGTGCTGCCACGGGTAGTAAGACGATTCAATGTTTTTAGATGACCTTTCGCAAAGGTATAAAACCTGCGCTGCCTATCAACGTTGACCTCAAAATGCTGTAAATTGTAACTGTCGATGAACAAACACCCTTGCAGCTCATTCCTCAACGCCGAAGCTCTCCAAAAGAAGGTAAGAGGTTCGTTCGAGGAGTTGGAAGTTTGGCCTGGTGAGGATGCGTCCGTTGAGCTCCTCTAGTGCCTTCATCAAAACTTCAAAAGTCGCCGGTAGAGCAAATACTATAGAAGCTCTTCGAGTGCATCCGCACCAGGTCGAGCTTACAAGGCCTCGAACAAGCTTGTTCCAAAAGTCGTTCTTTTGGAGAACCTCGCGTTGTGAAATGAGCTACCGAGGACTTTGTTCCTCGATGGCTACAATTTACAGCGTTTTAAGGTCAATGTGAACAGACATTTATCCTCACGCAGTGCTTATGAAGCACAATAGGCTATATGCCTTTGCGTGAGGTTATCTATGAAATAAAACAATTTAAAAAACTGTACTCGTCTTCTATCCTACTGTATAGTTCGCTCAGCACTCACCGTTGCACATTTAGATTCAATTTAAAGTAAATTTCCAGAGACAACCTTATATCATCGTGTTCGCATTTTAATTATGTTTATTTTGATCATGCAGATAGAAGAATTGTATATTTAACACACAGTTTCACAAATAAAACTCTTTTTCTATCAGGTGACGCGTTTCGATTTATATTTAAATCCTCGTCGGACTAACAGATTTGACTTTTAGCAAAGGCTACCCAGATTACTTGCCAAATAGTTAACTAGATCCTATCATGGATGCAAAACTAGAGCTCTCAAATCTAGCATACTATCCTGTCTAGCTATTCTTTTATCAAATTATTTATTTATTCTTTCTTTTGACTCTCTTAGGGGAAGTTTTTTTTTGGCGACTGCATTTGCGCTAGCCCTTAAGATATTTCATGCGATAAACTATTTTATTTATTAAGATATTCTACGTGTTTGGATATTTTATTTCTCAAGCTATTTCATTCTTTTTAATACATTCTATGACAAGATATTTCAAGAGTAAGTTAATATAGCATACAAATAGATGAAAAGTTATAGTAGTGTATCAATAAAAATTGGTTGTGTGAAACTTGTAGACAAAAGTTTGATTCCGGACTTCCATTGTCTATAAAATTTTTGAGTATCACGATGTTTCGATTGATATGCTATCTTCAATCGTCTTCAGGTGAACTGGTATCAGTTTGAAAATAGGTGTTTGAATTTTGGAACTACTGATAGTTTAAGTTGAATTAAGATTTTAAAAAACTAAAAGGAAAACAAAATATTTTTTAAATATTTTAATAATATTAAAAATTATTAAATTTTCAGTTGATCAGCAGTTCCAGAATTTGTTCAAAATTCCCGAATATCTGACATTTTTTGGTTTTTGGAAATTTTCGTAATAATCTGCATTGGCTTTGGAAATTGTTGTTCACATTTGCCTTTTCGACGCCCCCTGCCATATGGCGCAAAGAGCGACCCACGAGCCTCTCGAACATCGCTACGGACCGAATTTCAGCGACGACTGACGTGAAATCTGTTACTGTTGAAGTGTCCTTTCTCCACTTAACGTTCAAATTGCAATTGCCGCCTGTTTGTCGTGAGCAAAGAATCGCCCTCTTCGGGCTCACAAGACTAATGACGATAGCCTTTTTATCACGGTGCACGGACACCAACGATGGTTCTTTTGTGTTAGTCGCGACGCTTTTGCTGCTGCTGCTGCGAAAATAGCAGAAACAGTTGATGCAATACAAATGACTTTTCATTGTTAGGCTTATGTTAATTGCATTGCGTATTAGATCTATTAATAAAAAGATAAAAGGCAGTTCCAAGTCCCTTTCATTTCCCACGCCAATAGTGGGGAGAGGAGGGGAGGAAATGTAGAATGAAAGGTTATGTGATACCATTGACCATTAACCAAAGTATAGAACTGCAAGTGTTTCGTATGCCATATCGCAGACTTCCTGGTAAGACGTAAACAAATCCGCACTGTTGCCACGTGAACTTAAATGTCTGAGAAAATAGGATAGATAGAATAATAATAACCGGTCCTCAGTTACTCCTTTGGCATCATCAAGTGGTCCCACACTGACATAAACAACATCCATACCCTCATCCGAACAGAACTCACGAAACATAGAATGTTACACCCAAACTCATGCAAAGAAATACTTATCGTAGACAGAAATCAAGGAGGCAGGGGAATTACAGACATTCAAATACTTCATGCAAAACAAATACAGACGCTCAGACATTTCTTTCAAAGCAAACAAACGAATTTACATAGAGCGATAGTGAAAGCAGACCAGAACTACACACCTCTTGCCCTCTCACATCCAAACCACTCAGCAGACACACACAATCATGCAAGAAAAAGTTGGACACCTGGTCACAGCAAACATTTAATGGAAAACATTAATATCAAGTGACCCAAGACAACATTAATAATAAAAAAAACAGTCTTAGACGTAGCTGCAGGATGGCCAACTTTTCCCAAAAACAGAGCTTCATGCTTGCCATTCAAGATCAAATTCTAATAACCAGCAATTTTTAAATCCGATTCAAATTATTATTTATAAATTAATCCCAACGCATTGGACCCAGCTAAAAACGTAGCTACCACCCCCACATTTATTGGAACCTGAACACGCTGGAAACTCCTTAACCTATTTCTTTTTCTCTGAAGTGTAACAAAAATCCTGTTATATCCGAGTTGCCACTCTCTACAAGCGAACCCAACCCCGCCGTTAAAAATGATTTGTAGAATCATAAATCTCAAAACACACTGCGTATTGATCGTTCAGGCATAAACGCTGCGGTAATTTTTTAAAACAAGAGTCAAATGAAAGTAGTTCCTCCACTGTCCACGTTAGTGAATCTTCCTACTAACGCAACGCCCTTCGAGAGCCGGTTCCGGAAAAAGAAGATAGCGTAAAGAGAAGTGTTCTGTTCCTTTGTCAGCTGTTAGAATTTGACCTGCAGTGGGGGGCGACATTTGGTAGTGATTCCGAAAAGTGTTCTACTTTCGCTTTGGATAGAAAAGCAGGAAGATCTTCGGAATAATTATTATAAACCAATTTTATTTGGATCCCATCTCTTTTAAACGAAATTTGTCGGTATAACATACCATACTGTGGGCCGGAGATCTTCCCTCCTGCCTACTCTTCCCTAGTGGGAAGAACGAGTGAGAATCTTCTATCGAATCTTATCTTATCGTTTGGTCTAGCACTAAGTAACACCCTGTATAATCAATAACTAAAAGAGATAGTAACTAAATGCACCTTTCGAATCACAAACAACAGATGTTAAGAGTGTATGTCTAGCTTTAAGTAGGTCATCGTCCCTGCCTTTCCCGGAGTCATACAACTATGCTATTGGCATTCCGGTCGTGTAACGGCCAGATTCTTGAAAATTCCGGAAACGTCCGACTACCACCACTATCCGGAGCTCGTACTAAAAATGACGGTTTGCATGAATTCCGCGCAGTCTTTCGCTTGTCAGGATAGCTGAGATATGACGGAAATTTCTTGGAAGTTCCACTGATCAGGAAGATCATACTAATTTAATTTATCATCGTCCTATAGTATCTTATAATCTTCAGTTCACCTGAAGACGATTGAAGATAGCGTATCAATCGAAACGTCGTGATACTCAACAAATTTTATAGACATTGGCGGTCCGAAATTAAACTTTTGAAAAATCTATTCACATTGACCTCAAAACGTTGTAGATTCCATCAGGAAACAAACTCCACTCTTCTCGCTGTAAGTTTGGTTGAATATTACGATGAAATTCGTCATACCAACTCTGTTTTCGTCGTTATTCAAACAATGAACTGCCTCTTTAACTACTACAGTTAAAGACAAATGAGCTCTAAAAGCATTTCCCTGCATGTAAATAGGCCTACAATAACAGAGCTGTAAAATCTTTCCCTAGTCGCTGCACCATATTTCCTTTTCTACCAAACTCGTTCAAATTTACCGAAAACGTATTTCGAGTATGAGCGTCAAGACAAAAATTTCCTTTACAGTATGAGTTATGGCAAGTAACGTTGGGCCAACAACCGATTGATTTTGCAACCATCGGCGTCACATCAAAAAATCGAAAGTAGGTAATGGCGATCAGAATTTTATTTATTATTATTATTGTCTGTGGCAATACAGATAGGTAAATCCTGCTGTTTTTCACATCTTAGCGGTTTTTAGAATCTTCTTTCTGCATTCGCTTTATTACGGTTTTATTGGTTACGTGGTCGGTTCAAGATAACACCACAGTTTGAAGGCATCCAATCGTTACAAGAAGACTTTAACCGTTAAGATCAGAAGTGTCTAATCGCAGGTATGACAAACTTACAACTAGATCAGCACTGAACTGTCACCAAACACTTGCAAATGCCATTACTAACAACAGCATAACAGTTGGTTTGATAGAAAAACATTTACCTTCCAAAGCTGACCGACTGGCAAAGGAAACTTCTGAGACCAAAATCCTTGGCCCTGAGCCCATCCGTGCTATGAAAACTGTACTAAAAGAAAACAACATACGTTCTGTTTTTGAAGATTTGTGGGATGACATCTCTAGCTACCTATTTGCTGAAGAATTCCTCGAATATCCTAGTGAAGAAGTAGCGGAAACCACCTTCTCCCACAGTTTATGGTTCCTCATAACAAATTTTGAGCAACTCCTGGGGAGGGCATACAAGAGACCCAATGCAATGAAGCCTAGGTGCTGTGATCATCGCAGATTACCCTTCCTCCAATACAGAATACAGATGGAGTATGATCCCTTCCTTTGCGAGCTCATCTGCCTTCGTCTTCATCTACACCCATGTCCACTCCCGGAGCTGAAATATAGTATCCAGACGACAGGTTTCGACGCGATGCTTCTCTAGGGAGGGCAGAAGGCAGGGAGTCGATAACCTTCAATTATTACCTGACGGTGGTGTGGTAGGAAAGAAAAAGTAGGCCATGGAAATAGTTAACGATTTACGATTGCCGTTTGTTTTCGTTGAATGCTAAATCAATCGCTCCACTGTGTTGCGGCCGGCGTGGCGTGGCGTGGCGTTTCTATTTTTCATTAGATTGCGGGCTCCGGGGTCTGATTACATGAAAGCGAAAGCGGAGAACACGTAACCTGATTCGATAACGTGATTGCAAGGTCATTGGGAATGGAATACGTCCAGTATTGGGCATTTTTTATGTATTTATTTCCCACGCTAATTACTATAAGAGGGAGTACACTGCAATCCGTAGAAGGAACTGAATTAATAACTAGAAAAATTATAAAAAAGTTGTCGCCAGTGTGGAGTGGACCCACAACTGCCTACAGTCTAGGCAGATGCCTTTAACCGTTCAGCTATGCCGAACTGCCACACACAAACGTTATTATCAAAACAAACGCCAAGCTTCTCATGGCAATTTCCTGACCGTTAGAAAAAAAACACAATCTAAATATCCCTAAAAGAAGAGTTCATTAACTTTTTACTCCAGTGCTCCCCACAATCAAGACGTTTATGGGTTTAATTCAGATGGCTTTTCTCTGTTTTTCAATAGAGCTCGAGCAATTTAGAGTTATCAGATCGTTTCATGAGGATTACGAAACGAATTGTAGATTCTTATCAGTACAGTTACAGGTCTGAGGGCTACAGGGAGAGATTAAGCTCTTAGGCCTCTAAATAACGTTGATTAAAGTCAGACCGGTTGAAATGTAGCACACAATGAAGATGTAAGGAATGAACGAAACCAAAAAAAAAATTAATGGAATATTCGCGTTTATAGAACAAGGGATGTCGCTGTAAATCAGTTCACCCTTCGTGACAGATATCGTAAGTGATATTTGTTGCCACTTCAAGGCAGTCCAGGAGTTAGGACCTTTGACTTCGGAAGTTGCCAATGGGCGTCCCATAGAGGGCGACACTTAGAGTTGAGTTGATGTTGCTATCACACCCTTGACGGGGTTGCGTATATACCACCCGATTGCTCTCTACAGTTAGACCGCCAGGCTATACGGACGAGTCTAGGCTAAAAACGAAACATGCATGTCTATAGCAGGTCTGATGCATAGTAAAGAGCATACACATAAGATCCTTAGTGTTAAAATGCGCCCATAGTTGCTACATACGTCAAACCAAGCTGCTGAGAACAGAGACGAGTCGATTGATTACAGTTATCGCTCACACTTTTAGCTACCCCAGCAATATCCACTTCATTAGGTGCTGGATGAGGTCTGTTCGATCGCTGGTTGTTCAATAATGTAAACTGATTACGAAATTTTCAAATGGTTTTGGCAATAGTGCGTTGAGAGGGTCGATTATTTCGTCCATAAGTTGATCGGAGCGTACCAAGAAAAAATTTTTTTGGCAGAACGCTAATTCTGTTAATGAACTTCCACTCTGTTCAGGTGTGATCCTTTCCGTGATGTAATGGTATACAAAACCAAGTCAAACCACAATGACAGGTTGACGCTAGTACGCCTGATCTGTCAAAACAGTCCCAATGAAAAACTGACCTCAGGATGAATCACCTGTTAGTTCTAAGCTTTTGATGTGATGATGAGGACTAGTTGGTGACCCATATAAGCTGACACTGTCATTATGAAGCATTGACGGTTTCGCGCACATTTATCTGAACTTTTCCAAAGTCGCGTCTTCCACCAAATGACTCAAAATTCCACGAACAGATCCCACGATGGTTTCCGACACTGTCGAACTACCGTTTTTTCCGAAATACAACACGGAGTACCTGTACGACAAGAAGCTGAGAGTAACATGGTTCGAGGCGAACTTTTCGCAAACCCATTACAATATTCATAACGCGTGCAAAGGAAGCAACGCCTGCACCCTGATCGCTGTCCTTATGGCCGCCAAATGTAACCGTTATAAGTTGATGGTGAGTGTCGATAGTATTTAGACAAGCACTGCTCACCAAACCTCAAAAATTTCGATATTCTTGTAAAGATTTACTCACGACAAGAACATCTGATCTTACTCTACGACAATTTAGCTGATAAGAAAAATATTATTAATTTGAACCAAGAAAAGTATATTTTCGTATTCAATACTCATTCTAAAGAAATATACTCTAAAGAAAAATATAATTTTCTTCACAACTAAGATTTCAATGCTTTTCTAACAAACATTCCATATTTTCTTTGTAAGGTTATCATATTTTTCAACGGAGCTCCATTTACTTTAATCAAGAATACGAACATCTTGGGATTCCCTCCAAGTGATTCATTTGCTTGTTTGACATCGCCATATTCGTCAACGGAAAAAATGAATAAATAGAGCGAAAGTTATATAGAATACACATCTCATTGCAAAAAGTGTACTTAATTCATGTATCACGAGTATATCAAATACAACAAAACTTACACACATCCGCAGTACTCATTTATAATGAATATATGGAAATAACTGCGATTAACTTAGACATATTCGCATGAATAATAACTCAGGTTAGATCTATTTTCGCTACAAAAGGAATAATACTTAAATATGAATTATGATCAGTTATTCTTGAGATATTGTAATAGTAATTATTTGATCAATTATAGATTCTTATTTATATTGGTACTGTTAAAGGTGAATGATCCAGAGAAGAGTCTCAACATCAGATTAATCCAATTGCTGGCGGAAAGTATGCTAGAAGGCAACAAGATCCACGATTATTTGAAAATGGAACAGCTCATCAAACATATTAATTTAAATGTACCCGAAGCCATCAAGTATGCTGGTGATCTAGCCAAAAATATGATAGAATGGGTTGGTAATCTATTTTTAGAAAAAATAAATAATATAGCGTAGGCTCAAAGATTCGAGAAATTAGGTTAAGCTCTATAAAATCTACTCGTCCAGGCCAAATACCAGCTTTGTCCTGCAAAACTTACACCAATACTTTTTAAACTCTTTATTTTATCACAAGTATAGAGTACACTCATTCTATTTTCGTTGCCAACTTTATGAATAGTATCTAGTATGTGTTTGGCAAAATTTGATCTTTCTGGATGTTGGTTTTTGAAGGCACTTATATGTATATGTCCTCTGTACCTTGTCGTGAATGCTCTAGCTGTTTGATGTATTATATATAAACAGCATTACAGAAGGCACATTAAATCCTATAAATACCAGACTTACACATATTTGGTTCTTTCTCCCTTGCATTAATTCAATATGATTTTAAGTTAGGTTAGCATAACTGACCTTTCACCAAGTAAGAGCGTCTACAGCCTACATGATAAAAACAACATTATCAATGATAGCCAGTGCAACTTCCATAAGCAGAGAGCCACAACATTGAATGCTTTTAAAATTCAACGAATGTGAATCTACAAAATGGGGACAAAATAATAAAATTACGTGCTTCCATCAGCTTCTCGGGATTGAGATCAACCGTAACATGTCCTGGCATGATCATGTTGCCGACCTTGCTAGTTCGGCGTCCCAGAAAATGGGGGTTCTCTTTAGCAAGTTTGATTTATTTATTCGAGGGTCTAACTAGATTTTGTTGTTTCCATTATAAAATAAATAATCGTTATTTCCAGAAAAGCGAAATCTTCATGGACCCCTTATCGAAAACTTTGTATGAGAACATGATGAAAAATTGCAGAGAGTGGCGGAAATGTAGTTACAGATACTATGGCTTTGATTTGTATACCATTTTGGTAGCGGATTCGAGGACAGTCCTTTTCATCATCCAGTCAAAAACCGAAACGGTTGGTAAAACTATTATGTGTTCTATTCAGTGCTAGACATCATTACAGATAGTGCTTAACCAAATCAAGATGTCAAACCAAAGATGCTGGAAGTGGTTAATATATTTAGTGAAAGAACTGAAACTTAGTAATGCATCTAATTTTATATGGCGTCTATTTATTTATCGGTCATTAAAATTAATCGTCACTTAAGTGACCAGAAACCTTTATCAATACACCTCACGACCTTTATCAAGAGATATCCAGACATTCACACGCGGCATCTTTAGTATCGTGGCCAAAGATAAAACAACGATCTGCAATTGTGGAACGAGGCAAGGGAGCAATGAAAAGCACTCCAACCGGAGTACCTAAAAACTGCGACGATTAAACATATCTTCTGCGATAATAGGGTTATAACTCAAATTCTTATTTGATTCCAGATAACCTTGGTGGACTCGCATCAACATGATCCTGATAAAGGTGCCTTCATAGCCATCACGAAAATACCGAAGCTAAAGTACCTCTGCAAGTGGTACAGCGACGTCCTGTTCAAGTACTACCATTCCGAACCTCAACTGTACGAACTGTCATTTTTATTTTTCAAAAAAGCTTAAAAAGTACGAACATGATGTATCAATCCTCACGACGCATTTATTCGTATATTGATTAACCAGCATTCCTAGTTTTCCATAGTTTTCTTAGGTTTTCTTCAGAACATAAATTATAAAGTGTAGGCGACAGAAGGCAATCAAGTCTTATCCCTCTTTGAATTTCGATTTCTCCTGATGTGTGGCTCTCAACGAATATTGTAGCTTTTTCGGTGATCTCTTAGAAGATTTGCGCGGGTGTAGACAGGGCTTAAACAAGTACTGACCTGCGGCAAACTCCTGAATTTGCATTTAATTATTGAAAAGTGCGCCGTGTAGCTGCAGAAGCGGGGTGTATGTAGTGGAGGGGGTGGTAGGGGTAGGATGCGTTGACCTATTTCCGTGTGGGCGCGAGGGGTAGGGAGGGAGGAGGGATGGAGGCTCGGTACGGTAACAACTGGGTCACGCTGATCGGCCTGGCCTGGCCTGGCCTGTTCTAGGATGCCCCCCAATGCACTCCCGTCGCTGTGCTGGGCCAAGGACAGCCCATGCACACTTTACCGCGGTTCACCTATTCTGATTTGGCTGCTATTATGCCCAGAAAATATTCTATACAGCTGAATTCCCATAAGCCTAAACGGCGGAGAGGTAAGAACGTTAATAAAACTCCGTCTATTGGCGAGATTATCGCTTCGTTTTGGGTTAAACAGCCTATGTTTGCTCAAGGATTGATGATCCGATGTATAACATATGTATTGGGTAAGTAATTTGTTATGAAATTATTCATAATGTCCTCGAAAGATTTAAAAACACTTAATTTTCACTATTTTTTTACTCAAAAACAACTGCACATATAAGGCAGAGAAATTTTGAAGATGGTGTCTATGTTTTTCCGAGAATTTAACATGAAATTTCGACAAATTTTCGAAAAATGGCCAATTTATTATATTTCATACGCGAGAACATTTTTTTACGGAACGTAACTGAAATTTTGAACCCCTAGAAGAAGCTTAAGGTTGTAATATTACGAGGTTAGGGTATTAGGGGGCTATAGGTTACCAATTTGGGGGATATTGTGAAACCCCAAACCTTATAACACCATATCCTCAAAACCCCTTAACCTCGTCATCCTGTTGTTGTGGAAACAAGCAAAAAGAGTTTTGAGGTCCACGGACTATGGTTGATCCCTCGTCATAGTCTGCACTAAGAAAAAATATATACATCGTGATATGCGCCCCAGAATTATCCAGGAATCGAATTTTGATAGGCATAAGTGCTCAACCTCTATGGGGAAAGCAAAACAAAAACGATCTCAAAATGTGTCTACTTCAACCAAGTCCAGCTGTCTAAGGAATTTTGCGGTAAAAAGCATGCTCCTCTTTCATGTATTTAGTATGCTGAGCTACGCTGTAGGGGTGAGAGCGAAACCACTGTAACAATATTCAAAATATCTGTTCCAATTATGCAAGTTTACTGTTACCCAGACGTGTCAGAACACTACGAATAATAATTCCATATTTTCAAGTCCGATCACGTATGGCTGGAAATCTTTTGTCAGTTGTCCATTTTGGATGTTTTCTCTCGGCTTTGGATCGATTCGGTTTTGTGTTGAGAGAGGAAACACACATTACACGTTTTGTAAACAGGAAAAACGGAATGCGAAAATGTATACCGAAAGATAGCGAGGCATTTGCGTTTTACTGTAGGTAGAAATGGAGTGGAAGCTTCCCACAGGTTTATTTATAAGGTCATCATAAACTATGACTTCCTCTAAAGTTATAAATGCAGTGTTGATTATCCATTATATAAAATGAATAGGACCCTTTATCTAAAATAAAAGGCGTTTTGCAGGGATTTCCAATATTTCGTTTCCAGCACTCATTTTTCAAGATAATGGAACGATTTTCTGCAAATTATAGAAAAAATATGTTCATGTACGGTGGCACAATATTTCGTTTGAAGCGCTTGATTTTGGACATATTGGAAATATTTCTTGTGCAAATCATAGAGGAAAGGCGGCTTTATGCCCATGCGAAGAGCTTTTCTTGATATCTCGGTTACAAAAAAGTCAAAAAACCATCCGAAATGAGTAAATAAAAGTCAATATTCATGTGACAATATCTGAAATTTTGCTAGCTATTAGTCAGTGATTTTTATGTTGGTAACTATTATTTTTTATACAATACGGTTGGAAAGTTGGCAACCCTAGTCATATATCTGTCAAGAATTTGCTGCAAGACTCTCGTTAAAAACTAGCTTTTATGATGGAACATATCTACTAGACGAACCGCATATCTTTATGTGACGGTGAAGTATCTACTTTCCAATGACTCGCTCTTCTATATTCTTCATCATTGTCCAAATAAGATAAGAATAAATCGAAAAAGGGGTGTATATCGTTCGATCTCGGATACTGGGTGGTATGAAATTGTAGTCCGGGAGGCGGTGTTGGATTCGTCAACTAACAATACAACTTTTTTGTATCTTGATTTTGTTTCGTATCTTGCTTAGTTTTCAAGAAAAAAAAATCCACTCAATTGCACATCCTTGTCCACACAAGAAACATGAAGAGAAAAAGGAAATAATCAAGTGGTGCCTTGGGAAACGATTGACGCATATAGTAATAAGTTATTTACCAAATGCTGCAACTGTTTTCCAACGCAATCCCTGATTATTTTCTTTTTCTCCCCATGTTTCTTATGTGGTCCAGTAAGGTGGATTTTTTCTGAACAACCAAGCGAGATACGGATAAAAAAAAGGAAAAAAATGTAGTGACATCGACACTCATCTCCAAGCGTCCCGCACGGTGGCGCTGCACATTGACAACTTACGAAGTCAAGGTTCTAATATTTGTCGTCGTAAATTTCCAATAGACAGCACCACCGTGCGCGACGCTTGGAGATGATCGTTGATGTTGCTATCAGACCCTTGACTGGGTTACCGGATTGCTCTCTACCTATTAGACCGCCAGGCTATAAGGACGAGTCTAGGCTAAAGGCGAAACACGCATGTCCATGGCAGGTCTGATGCATAATGGAGAGCATACAATTAAAAAAATTTATTTTTAGTTGAATAATTCGGAAAAAATATGAAATCTGCAAAAAAATCCAAGCAATTTAGCGGTCTTGAACTCTTGTCTACCATTTTCATTAATCATCATGTATTTTAGTGAACACAAAATATTTGTGACAGGACAAATGGAATGGACTTTCGTCACTGAGACAATGAATTAATTCATATATGCCAACTACGAAAATAGAAAAAACACTTTCTCTCGCACTATAGAATCTCCGGAAGTGGCGACTAGATATCCTGGGTATTCGGGATATTTTATTGCTCATAGTTTATAGTAAAATTGTTTACCATTGGGACGGATGCTCCGAGGATTTTAGTGAGGGAAAAACTCGCGTAAATTCGTATCGGAGACTGAATATCTGACTCGCATCATTCCGCATATTCCAACGAAAATTGAATTTTATTTCAACGAATCAAGTCAGTCAAAACTTTTCGGTATTTTATTTGAGATTAGCGAAGTCTCTGTGAATATGAAAGGACTTTTCTTACGAACAAATTGTGATATCAGTTTTACTTCCCACACTGAAAATAATTTTAGTCGTTCATATACAGGGTGTTACCTAGTGATATGTTGTAATTACAAAGATCCGTTTCTGAACCAGATTCAAGTATAAAATACCGTGTGCCAATTTTGTTGTAATTTATCCATGAAATACACAGCGAAATCGATGAAAAGGTGAAAAGAGAAGCCCCCATTTTACGCAGAACGACACCACCCTGTTGATGTGAACAGTAACTAGTTTTGAATAATTAGATTGTAGATGCTTTTACTAGGTGACACTTTTTCATCATGCAGATGAAAAGATCGTATACTTAACACACAGTTCCACAAAAGAAAGTTTGATTTGTGAAACTGTGTTTTAAGTGCATGATCTTTTTCTCTGCAAAACCAAATAACCTTCTAAATGAGCTTGAAGCATCCATCTTAACCACAAAACCTCGAAGAATGTCAAGAAATTTGCCATTATAACCTCAAACAGCTGAGTTTACTTTAAATCGTCGTTAATGGCTAGTTAAGGAAATCGTAAGTAAAGAATAATCTCTCCTTATCATTGATGCAACTGAAAATGTGCATTTCAGGACTTCTTAATGCTAAGAAACGTTTAATAATTCCATAAAAACGTTGATACAATTGGCCATGCGAATAACGTCTGACAAAACCAACCATTTCCATATTCCACCGAAATAACTCGAGTTCAGCAATAAGCTAAAAGCAGTAGCGATGTTCTACATTTTTACAAAACAGTACAAATAGGTATTATGCTACTCGGAAAGAGTTTCATAAATTATAACAATATAGATATGAAAAAAAACTGACGGAATAGAAACTGAGAGAAGATAGTATATCATGGCACGCTACAATATTTCACATTTTTTCGTCAGCTGTTCTAGGCGAAACTTCTATTTATATATTATTACGTCGAGATACAGCAGCTAACGTCAATTGTTTCGTATAATCGTCGTCAAAAGCAGGAACGCAACTGATTTTTTTCATTTTTATTATTTTTAATAAGTGCATACTAAAGATTGATAGATTCAAGGCCTATCATAGAAAAATGATAAAAAGAATAATTTTGTTATTTTTCAGTGCAATCATAGTTTAGCTTGGTTACATTTAACGATAATTACAAAATGTTTTTAACAACCTTTATTGTTATAATATTGTTATATATCGTTATGCCAGTTTGTGGAATTTATTAAAAAATTGATATAATTTATTTTATTAACAGAGCAACCAAAATTACAATGTTCACTAAACAACAAACTTATAAAAACATACAAACTTAACTTACAAATTAAAGACGTTAAAAAAATTAAAGAAAATTTCTACAAAATCCCAAAAATTAATATTTATTTTATAAGTCTGCATAAAACATTAGGGTCAAATGTTGTGGTTAAACAAGAAATGAAGTGGAATATTCTATAGTCAATACAAAAAAAATTGATTCGATAGATAAGGTACATTATTATTATTATAAAAAAAGTGTGTTTAACGAAATATTCAATCATTTAATAAATTGAAGTAAAATGTCCTAGACTCTTAAAATTCAAGTCAAGTAAACTGGTGTTAAGCTTTGGTAATTTTATGGAGATGGCAAATCACCAATTCAAGCACATCAAAAACGAACGGCTGACCCCAAAGGTATTCTGGTCTTGAATTCGGATATACGCGGTCCGTTTCACAATTGAGAATCAGATTGCTGACACTGTCGAATGTCGATATTGATAGAAGCGAGCCAAATTCTATCTGGCAGGCACCTGGATCAATACTTCACCCAACTGCCCCTAATAAATCATATCAATCCGGCTATTCACACTACTTGTAATCGCAATTTCAGTCGATTATTATGAGCTATGGCCACTACAATAATTATGGATTGAACATGAAAATTTTGAAATGATGGCTCCATTGAAAAATAATATATCTTCTAATCGGCTTGAAATATATATCGTATATATGCCTCAAAAAAATTTGATGAACTATAAGGTAGATGATCAATTCAAGTTCGATGGGTCTGTCTTCCATATCGAAAGTCAGTGATTTCTCTCAACCATTTTAGTGAAAAGATGAAATAGGTAATTATTTATTGTGCTATTTCTTACAGCAACCATACTAGAAGTCTTCAATCCTATTCTAGTTTGTACACTTCCCTGCTGGTACTATACTGAACTCTATTAGTTCTAGTCTAGAATTCCTAAAGAGCTTCAGTTTCCTCGTGTGATCTGGTGTATGACAGTCACAAAGGACTTAAAAGGCTGATTCTTCCTTCCCCGCATTATTTATACCTAAGGATTCCGTTATGGAGTTCCTTCAGACCACAGTATCCTGCAGGGAGTCGAGTAACTATACGGAGCTGATTTCTGTTTGGACTTTAACCCGTCTGTATCCTTGATCATGTCCCCTTGCAGGTTTTGATTTGCGATCTCTAATTATATATGCAAATCTAGAAATTATGTGCATCCAGTACAGTGCTGCCCACACATTCCTCAACGTGGTACTGTACAGGATACTTGCAGATTCCTCTTGGTACTGTTTGCATCCTGTAGTAACGCATTCTCGCCTCCGCCATTATTACAAATTGAATTGGTGTCAGGATGCGGTACGATGGGGTTTCAAACGCAATTAACACCGCATTGAATCGCAAACCATCGTCGCGCATCGCGAGGCCAGAATTATTATATCAAACCCTCTCTGCGGTGCTCTGATGTGTCTAAACACTGCAATTAAATTATCGTCTACTGCCAGCAGCCCTTGTTATGACTAGGGATGGCGATAGCAGAGTTTTTCCTACTCGTCTCCTCTCGTTCGCTATTAGTTTGCCTACATGAAGTGCAGGATTGGTGGTACAACAGACCCTAGGCTATATATGACTTAGGGCCCCTATAATTTTGGAGTGTATGTACCGAAAAGTACCTTTGACCTGTCATAATATTCTCTCAGTCATGGGCCTCCTCAAGTCTTGGATCCTAGGCTATAGCCTAGGATAATCAGGCTTTGTCCACATGTGACCATGAGATATTCTTAATGTTATGGAACCATAATATAAAAAATCCTAATCGAGGAACATTACAAAATATTATATTAGGGTACCATTTCGATTCGACTTTACTCCAACGTACACCGGAAAAATACCCTAATAGAATTTTTTGCAATTGCAGCAAGTGGTATAGTGGGAAAGGACGAAAATGACCGCATAAAGATTGTTAGAACATTCCAACTAATAGCGTTTACGAGTTGTAGCAAGCTTATTTTTTAAGAAAATAAATACAATAATAATCCGGAACTTCTATAAAATTGATTGGAAGCATCGTTTTATCCATCTCTATCCTCCACATCTCTAACAAATAGCAGTAAGTTGTCAGACGAGGCCCGACGGAGTTTGAAACCGTGCCAAAAAACGGCACTAGAGTTTCAGTTTGCTCTACTACTTATTGAATATTATGTCTAGACTAGAGGCAAGTGATGGAGGGCTGTTCGGACAGAAACTTCGGGATTTATAATGACTCCAGGATGAGATTATGAGATTATCCAAATGGATGGGTTGATAGAATTACCATCTTACACTTTAAGTGAATTCAGATGTTTTGATTGTTTGTGGAAGTATCACTAATAGGGGACTTGTTATAAGAAGCCAAGGAACCACGCTTCTACATAAAATATAAAAAAAATCCCTGGTAAATAATATTTTTTTCATATTATTTTATTTATGTTCGACCGAGGTATCTCGCATAATAGCATCCAGAGTCGCCGGTACAGCAAACACTAGAGGGTTCCCACAGGCACATCATTCCAACGCCGCAAACGAGCCTTTTTCAAAAATCGTTCTTTTCTGGGAGACGCTTGTGGCATTGTGAACTTTTGCAAGAAATGGCTGAGTCGATTGATTCAAAAGAGATCGACTCCAATATTGTCAAACTAACTCATTTCATAGTGTCGCCCTCTATGGGGACGCCCATTGGCAACTTACAAAGTCAAAGCCCCTAACACCTGGACTGCTTTGAAGCGGCAAAAGATGACCAGATGTTAGGAACTTTGACTTCGTAAGTTGCCAATGGGCGTTTCTTTAGAGGGCGATACTTCCAGATGAGTTGATGTTGTTATTACAGCCTTGACTGTGTTACGTATATGTCACCCTATTGCTCTCTACAGTTAGACCGCCAGGCTATACAGACGAGTCTAGGCTAAAGACGAAACATACATGTCTATAATAGGTCTGATGCATAGTGGAGGGCATACACCTAAAATCTTACCTTAACTAACGCGTTTTTTAATATTTTATATAGCAAAAACGGAAAGTGTGTATATCATACTCTCATTTATGTAATGCGCATATAGAATATTTTTTTTATAAAAAATAATCTGCTTACATTATTATTATATTTCGTTACAAACTGTCCATCGTTAGCTGACATCGATCCATCGGTGTCTCTAGCGTGCGACGCCTGCATTTTTGTTCGGCTTGCGTAATTGTGTGTGTGCTTTTATATGCTGCCGTCCAGACTGTTTAAAAATGTATTCAAGCTTGAATATTTTCCTAACAAGCTGACGAAAATATTCCTTTTTATTTTATAGATTCGCATGTAAATTGTAAGATGAATTTTTATATTGCATGATGATTCATGAAACTTGAGAATAAAAAATAACATTCAAAGCTATAGAAAAAAGTTTCCAAAATAAATTTTTCCAAAACTATATTCGTGACAGTATTAGTAACTGAATCCTGTATCTGCCTATAACAATGTAAGAACAGAACCCTTCAAAAATAAAAAAATCTCACCACCTTCTAATACCCCCACGGGTTGCCAATGTTTTGATCCTGTACTGAGATATCCAGCACAGCTGCGACCCTTTAAGCTAAATCACTGTTTACTAGTTTACTTGGAAATTCCGCTGATGCCTTCACTTCTAATGTAATGCGGATGACAAGTTTGTGGTTGCTGCTGAGATGCTTAAGCTGTTTACTCTATACGTCCCAGCTTGGAAGGGAAAGAGAAACTGTCTATCATGACGAGAGTGCACATTGAAGATCGATAGAGAAGCGATATTAATTCCATGAAAGACTAACTCTTGGACTCAGTACTTTTGGGTAGTTGTTAGAATATGAATACTTGCTTCACGTATGTTAGAAAATATATAAGATTACAGAGTGGCAATCAGGAAAATAATTTGCAACATGACTAAATGGTAAGGGAAACAGTAGCTGAATACAGATGATATAAAAATGAGGTGAAAGCTCAAACTGCCTGAATTTGTATTATTACAGACACTTACAGGGCACCATCAGATGATTGTAAACAATCACTCTTAAGAAAAACCACCTGGCAACGCCGCAAGATTTGTTGATTGCGGTAAAAAAATGTAAAATGTAAAATAGAAATATCTTGCATCAGTATGAGTAACTTCCAATATAAATGTCCCACATGTGACGAAACCGAGCCGAAATTGGAAACATCAGTACCGGTGCTCCCACCTTTCTCATGCGACCTGTTTTATTTAGTCAATAGATATCCCCCCCCCGCTCCGCCATCGCCCTCCGATGCCCTTTTAAAAAGGGTGGAAGGGATGGCGCGAAACGGCGAGACTTATTCGACAGCGCGCGCTACAGGTTTCTACTGTCTGACGGCCTTGACCAAGATTTCGACTCTGGTCCACCGTCCCCTTGCCGTTAAGGGAAAGGGGGGGGGTAGCACCAAATCCACATAAATCACGGATGAAACTCCTGCCTGGAATATGTAACTTCACTTCGATCATTTATTACGGGTGATTGAATTTGAATGAAGTGGCTATATTTTGGGTAGGTATGTGGAGCGGGATTGAAGTTCAGTAATAGATTCTATAGGAAGAATTGGTATGGAAGGTTTTATTGGTGTGTGGAGGAGGCTATTCCATATTCAAGGTTGATACGTGACAGAACTTTATGTGAGCATAATTATGCATTTTAGATTCCCATAATAACTATCACTTAACTACTTTTGAGATTCAACTTGTCACTTGTCACTTCCGAAGGTAATCTGACCCAGCTTGTGACACAAAAGTGCACGTGTGGTTCCACACAAATAGAGTATATAAAATAATTTTTCATTTGATATTTCAAGTTGTGGCAAAAGGATGTAGACTGTACCTGAATCTAGACATCACAAATAAATATAGAAACCAATGATAAAGATGCATGATCTCGCTGATACAAGTTCTGTCAGATCAGATCGTGACAAGAACATTTGAAAGTGATAATTTGGATTTTAAACTTGTACTTTTACAACCATTGAATATCTAACTACTTCAAGTTGTGATTGAACGATGACGATTATATGAGACTATCCTTGTATATTAACAAAACTACTATTTACTCCCATTTTGAGAAAATCAAATAAAACTGTTTTGAAGGAAAACAGGTTATTCAGCCTAATTATGTGTTGCGAAGTTACGCTAACCGATAGTAATCTGTACATAAATTTAAAAAATAGTCAGTGCAAATTTGAAAAAATAACAGTCAGGTATTTTCATTCCATTAAGGAAAAAGAAGCTTACAAAATGATCATACCTTTATTGATTATTACTTACTAAGCTTATTTGTAATTTGAATGCAGAATCTTAATTTTTCTACCTTCCCAGGAATAATATGGTGGCAAAGCCAAAAGGTTTCATCACCCAAGTAAGGTAAAAGTTGCTTAAAATCGGTTAACTTCTTTATTCTTATAAGAACAGCTTCTGGGTATGCCTTTTCTGTAGGTGAGAGTTGGCAATAAGTTTGATCATTATGAGAATATGCGACAAAAAGCCATTTATAAAGTCACATATCATGAAGTTTCACTATACTCACGCATACTCCCGCCTGATTTGACGTGGAACAGCTGATTAGTAAATATATTTTGATTTTAATTTTCCATCAAAAATACTATAGACACTGCCAACACATCCGAATAAAAGGTTTTGCGTTTAATAACCTTACAAATTAACTGAAAAGTGCCACTGGATAATCAGCTTTTTCACGTCAGATCCAACAGAAGTGTTCGCGAAAATAGTAAACTGCCTGAACTGCGAAATTGTGTAATTAACTTTTTATTCATAGGCTGAATCATTACTTTCATTTGTCAGATTTCGAGTTCTATGAAACAATATGGAGGTTGAGTCAAAAAACGGTACATTCGACGAACGTGCACTATTCTTTCATTCAACCGTGAATTGAATAGAGAATGCTGTTGAACATACATTATTTTACTAAGCGATAGTCCTAGGAGTCTTTCACTATTTCTCAGATGAATTTGACATTTTTGACATTTGTATGGTTTGTATACGATTATCTATATCAAGGTATAAATAAAGTACACCATTTATGAGACTATCCGTGTCCACGTATATTGTGCATCATATAAACTAGTGCTAAAATGCCTTAAGCTGATGCATAAGGAATAGATATGCACCGCTGCAGACAGAATCACCACATGTCAACAGTTTAATATCTGAAGCTACCTCAGAGATGTGTATTCTGTCAGGTCGGATCGTGACAAGCAGCTGATATAGGAAAGCATTCGCAGACGTGCAGCAAATGTCGGTTTGAGTCGCAAACTGCATGGTGCGACTGCCTATCGATGTTGAAAATTTGAATCGGACGGCCATGAACTATTTCGAGTGGCGACCTAGATAGCAAGGGCCGCGGCCAACTGTACCGAGCAGCATCGTCATCGGCACGGCCCAAATATATGGGTTACCGCTACCGATGGCGATGCCTGCCCGGCCTGCTATTCAGGCAGCGACTGCAATTGTTTTAGTCTCAGATACGACATCCAACAATCTGATTCTTGACGTGCCTATTCGCTCCGTATGCTGGCAGCCATCTTGGCTATAGTGATTTTGTTCACTTCAGCTCTGAAAAGACCAGTTTTAGCTGTTCAGAACCAAGTCAGCAGATTTTTCAGCCATGGGATACGTCTACGTCGCGGTCCTCTTTTTCCTGAGTTTTTTTTTCTTAGAGTGTTTGTTGTGATAATCCATATATGTTTGGGCTTCTCATGATGTCTCGAATACTCCAGTTTTCTTGCTTTAATTGTTTTAATTGTTTCAATGATTTGTTTTTGAAACTTCGCCTTCCGAACTCTATTACAAGCCGAAAAAAGCCCTTTGCCCTTGAAAAATTATCTGCTGAATCGAATGGTGCATTTAGATTTGCGATAGGATGTACCATTCTTAGAGGAAAAAACGATCTTCAAAGATAAATCCAAATTTGTGGGAATCAAAAAAGTGTGTTTCTTCAAACTGGACAAAAATTCGTTTCTAAGGTAATTTGGGGACGCTGATTACGAATTCGGAATATTTCTAAGAAAGTGTCCCGGAGTGCCATTTTGATGCTCCGTCCTCTCGAAATCGACACCTCACCACTCGTTAGGCTTTTCTAATGGACATTTCCGGTTTCATTGCTCCAAATACATAGGTTTACCGAGTTTTTCCGATTCTTGCCGTCAGTGAACCAGAATCAGTAAATTTATGTTCAGGAAACTACAGGGTCAGCCTTTCACGCCCTCTGTGAGTGCCATGCACTAGATTATAAGAGAAATCGGCAAGCCCAGGCTAATGCCGATAGAGAAGATAATTTCAGTACAGTACCAACAGGATAGCTCTTCAAACTACTGGGTTCAAGACTGCTTAAATGGTTTATGTCCGCATTACGAGCAAAATTATAAGCCTGAAGGCTGAAGTGCTAACAGAGACATTAAGTAGGAAGGCTCCCAGGAAAGGAAAAGAACACGAAGTAGTACATTCCGATAGTAACGTAGCTAAAAATAAAAACACCTCCAACGGGAATGTACCTCCAAACCGCACACCAGATCGACATGCCACCAAGCATTATTTATTCATCTAATCAAAGTAGATTAGTATGTCACTATGAGAGTTAAATCTCAATAATTCCATTGTCCTATATATAGACGTTTGCAATGTGCATTTATAGATTTGTATCTGTCCCAGATAGGAGAAACACATCTCGTGAAAGGTAATAACGACTGTCCCTTTGCCATCCTTTTCCGTGCGGAAGTTCGGCAACGCCGCGCGACACGGCCACATTGATTTATTATTATACCTGCCTGCGACTCCTTCCTTACTACTCGAGACCTTGTAGTATGTATATGAACCCCAGCGTTTTGCGTTGGCCTAGTACCAGATAAGGCGCACCTAGGTAAATACTGCACTTTTTTGTCTTATGGCAATATGAGGGAATCTATAATTTTTAGACCGGGTCCAGACCAAGACGAAAAACAACGTCGAAACAGAAATATTCATTCAAGTGACGACAGATCCAAAACGACATTTTTGTCTCATTTTTGTTTTGTTCTCAATTCCAGAGACTTTCGCAATTTACGTTTCGGGTCGGTCAGGGTCGCTGTTTTGTCTGTGTATGTTACACTTATAGTGTTTAGTATTAGTGTTTATATCTTTGGGCAACTACAGGACCAATACGGCATATCAGGTATTCGAGATATTCAGTGGAAACTCTTACAAAATTCTAAAAAATTGAGGTAATCTCATCACGTAGTACAATAGTTTTTAACGTAAGGTACATATCAATTCATCTATGGAGTAACAATCTCGTTTTTATGAGCTTTGTCATCCCAAAGTTTGCATTTTGTTTTTGCAAAATTGAATCACGATGAGAGAAATATAATAATGGCAACTAGCAATAAACGTTCATCTTCTTTCTGTTGAGAGCGCCACATGGTAAAACACTAACCATATAGGTTGTAAATACTCTCAATCACTATACCATAAAAAAATTGACACTCTCGACCTGTCTTATTTTAGAAATTGAAGCAGATATCGACCAATAGTCCTATTTTCTCAGCAACTGGATAAGAGCTTTCAAGACCGGATTCAAAAGATCTCGTAACAAGTTTCATTTCAGTTACATTGTAACATAACGGCGTTAGTTCGAACGGCCCGGATTCATCCATAAAACAATGAATCGTCCTAGAAATCAGGCATTCAACCCTCGTCGGTTGCTACGGAAATATAAAAACGAGTTCGCTCGATTTTTTAGGCCCCAGTCCGCGTTCGCTCTACCCTTTGACCCATCTGCGTGTCTTATGTAAATCAAATCATCCGGTTCCAAGCAAAAAAACGGTGTGCCAAATCGCCCGAAAAACTGGCACATTTATCAACATAATACATTTCACCTAACGGGAGATCGCAGACTGAGTACGAAGGTCGTTTTTTTAAAATTGAGAGAGAAAAATATTGGGAAAACTTGGGTTTGCAAGTGATAAGAACTGTGTAGTTGTAGTTGCTACACCAAAAAATATAGTAAAACATATTAACCCTTGTCTTATTAAATAGGTGACGTCCCGACATCCAGTGCCTTGAAAGGTTCCAGAGTGACATCTACACCTGTTTGGGAATGTCAACCAGGACTAAGTAAACTGGCGGTACACAACAAAGTAATTTTGGAGAAAATCAGAGCATTCAGAAATTATGATTCATCAACTCAGAACCAGCCTTGGAGGTTCTTAAAAACACAGTAGGGAACCAAGTCAATGAATAGGTGAGACTTCAGCGCAAGGAATAGTGGAGCTTGATGACTATAGCAGGCATGGGAAACAATACATTGAAGCACCATACGCAAAAACAAAATTACAGGACTCTCAAGACAGATTGGCCTGTAGCAGCACCTGAACAGACTAGGACTTTATAACAGCAGACAATGTTAGGAAGGAATTGTCAGCCTTTCACATGATCTGTGAATGTCACAAGAGGCAGTAGCTCATCAGGTTAGAAGCAATAGAGTTTAGTACAGTGCCCGCAGGAAAACTGTATAAACTAGTACAGGATTTAAGACAGAATATCTGTTATAAGCAATCGGAGCAATAAATTATAGGGTGCATTGTGCTCAAAACGATATTGCGTATAAAAAGTATTAGTCGATGGATTTATAGAAGGAAAAAGGTGTCCAATTTGAGAATCGAAAAATGCACACCGGAAACCTGTCTATACTGCACCGTAGCAGTGAATCGAATTCCTCTCATTTCCTCCTCCAGCGTTATTAGCATATTCTGAAGCCGGATACAATCTATGGCATTTAGGAAGTTTTCACCAGCGAGTTGGCTCTTTCATCGAATTTTTATGAGCTGAGTTGTATCGACCATCATAATGGGCAAATCGAATCCAACGGCGAATGGCGAACATATCTGACTGAAAACGAATCTCGAGGGCAGATTGAAGACAATTATGGAGGGAAAGAAATGGAACCATTTTTAAAACAAAATTATCGACATGAAATGGAGTAATTTTCATTTTTTTCCTTGAAATAGACATAAGATATGAAGAGATATCAAGATACAAATAGGTTATGTTAAATAATTTTTAAAATATTTATAATGATGGAACTTGTCACATGCTTCATTAGGGTCGATGAAACACCCGTAAATGTCTTTGTTAACGTCGATAAATCTCTGGATCAACAACTTGAATGCGAAAAGAGCTTCGCAGGTTCCTAATCCCTTTCTTAATCCAAATTAAGTGTCATTTATATACATATCAAGTTTTTGATATTAACGGTTATGAATAATTTTGAGAATATTTCCCAATTTTTGAAAAAAGCCGAGAGAAAGATCTTTGAGATAGGCATAAACAACTGTTTTCTTCAAACTCTGACTTCCTGTATCTTGAAAACCAGACTTCTTAGGACACATGCTTATATGAAATGTTCTACTTGAATGTACCCTTGTAATTACTGGCTACAATTAGGCTACATCCTGTATAGAACGGTAGGTCCCAAACTTTTACCCATTCCATCTTCGTAACGTGAGGCCTATAGCTTGAGCTAATTTCCCAGACGAAGTAGCTTCCTTTCGTCGGCGGCCAATACCCGTCGCCCTATATTCCGTCGGTTGCCATCGCGAGAAAAAGGAGTCGGTGTACAGGTAGTGTGCGAAAAGCAATAACCTGGGAAGGTGGGGAGGTGCGTGGCCGGGAGCGGGATGGGGAATGGTGGGAAGTGAGCATGTGTCGTGACCCGGCCAGGCTACTGACCTGGATACCACTGCAACCGGCTGATGGTTGCTGACACAGCTGCCGACGACGTTGCCACGTCACCTGGTTTGTCTGTGCAGTTAGGGAAGGACTGTAGTTAAACATTAGAAGTTTCTGTTCATAAAGCATAGTAATATTTTAGCTTCTGGTATGGCTGATTCCAGAAATGACATCAAAAGATGGATATTCAACAAGGTGGAAGGTTTTATGTACAAAACGATTAGATGGACTGAAATTGAGTCTGAGAGGGTTGCTTAGCAGAACAAGGATTCCGGATCTTTTTCTTGTGCATTACAAAATTCTACTGTCCTAACATTGATCGTATTGCTTCCATTTGGCAGGATCTACTGAGATCACACATTTTTTAGAACTTCCAAAATTATTCAACATGAAAGTCATGAAAATAAATAAACGTGTAGACATTTAATACTAGCAGCTGTTAGATATGTGAATATTTTACCAAAATCTCGCTTAAAATCACTCGCAGCATACCACCACGCAAAAAAGCAATACCATAATTACATTATTCAGTACTAAAAGTAAAAAATAAAAAAATGCCATAAAAACGCCAAAAAATGCGCTGAAAACCAATTGCGTTATATAATTATATTATTATTATTTTTGGAGTAAGTGCCAGGCAAGCATATCAGAAATTGGATATTTCCTGAAATTGACCAAATAAGAAAAAATATTAGCAAAACGGAACCGACTCCAGTAACATATACTCTGAAAAAAAGCAACAAAAATTAAATAATTGCCTTTTTACAGCACAAATATATTTCACTTTTCAGTGCATTTTCCGGTTTCATTCATTTTGTTAAAAATTAGTTTCGCATGATGCAATTGTCACAGACTGTCACTGTGAGATAGCTTTTGTGTTGATGTTACCAGAATAATACTGATTATTCCGCTATTCCAGACTATACAAAACCCCTCCAACAAAAGATAGCGGAAACAACATAAAGACTGATAAACTGAAGGATCATTTCACGGTTCACCCCTATCTCTTTTACATTTATCATTCCATCTATTAATCTTGCGTGCCTTTGTTATCTATGACAAACTCTCCCCTTTATTAGACATCATAATAGACCATCTGTTGCTGATTTCTATTCTCCCTAAGAAAAATATTCTTCGGATGTGAGGCTTTCCTTGCGATCGATCCTTTTTCAGCTTCAGCTTCCGGAATGAACTCCAAATGCAATTATTAGTGAAAAAGTTGCCATTTTCGTCGACAGTCGGTGGGAGAAGGAAATTAATCATTCGAATTATCGCTGCGATGGAAAAAGTAATGGAATCTATCGTTGGTTTCTTTTTTTTACTCTTAATAAGGTGGTCCATAGATAACTCTGATTACTTTTTTCATAGATAATCTCTCGCAAAGGCAGGAAGCTTATCGCCCTTCAGGAGCGCTGCGAGAGGATGAACGTCCATTCACATTAACCTCAAAACACTGTAAATTGTATAGATGCCCATTTGCATGGTAGGGATTTATAATTATGGGAGCTCGGATCATGCGGTCTACTGCCATTGGCGACTTAAGTGACGTGGATTATCACTGATTACAAACAATTATTTAAAGCTTGGAGAAGCCAAATACTAGAATCGTCTTCCATAAAGCTTTTGGAGGTTAACATCTTTAGATTTGGGGTGTTCCCGTCCGCTGCAGTTGATTTCGTCCACTGGAACAGCTACTGCTACTCTACAAGGCTCAGATCAGACCATCTCTGGAATACTGCTCTCATATGTATGAGGGATGTGTTCTGAAGGACCTTCTTCAGCTTCTGGACTCAATCTAGAAGAACGAAATACGTCTATAGGACGTGCTTGATATTACAAAGATCCTCCACAGTTTGCAACAGTGAAAAAAAATGCCTGACCTGTCCATATTAGTAAAGGATCAATACAATGGACACCTTAGAAGCTCAACCTTACCAGGTCTAACTTCCAACACTACTTGAAAACCACAAAAAGCAATTATATATGATTTTATTTGGTCAAGGTTACGTAATCATACGTAAGCACTTGCTTCCAATATTCTATCCTCATTGGAAGACGAATCCTACAGAAATCGCTTCCTTGAAGTTTTGGTACGAGGACAGCAAAAATGTATTAACACACTCCGTTTACCACCAAGAGGGCGGTTGAATACGTAGCCTATATTTTCTGAAGCGGAAATAAGGTTAAGTATAAAAAGTATCAATATCTAAAAATACTAAGGCGACGCCTCATTTTTGTCCATGAAACACCATTTCGAAGGACCTTACTCGGTCCGTACCGATCCAGTCCAGCGTAAAATTCTATATCTTTCACCCATAAAACACTTCGCTGGGCAGTAGCAAATGCCAAGGTTCCGCTAAACAGTGAAAGTTATCGTTCTTCTCAATTTTATAGTCTGGTGAAAGTAAATTGAACAATGAAGGAAATTACTGACGCACTATAAATTCATAAAGTGATTCGTCCTATTTTACTATGTTATTAGTTTAGGGTAATTTTTAGAAAGGCATATTTTTAATTTTTCTTAAACCCCCGGTCATTTTGTGCTCCACACATACGTGGGAAAACTTATGGATTCCAGCAGCGATTCTTTTTAGAGGTACTGATTGTTTCGGATAAAAAAATAAAATAATTTCCAGTAATATGTATGTTGTCACGGCATAATATAAAGGCTGCCGTATCATAAAAAAAATTGCTGCTTAATTTTAGAAAATCGGAGTATTGACTGCAAAGAAATTAGCAAATTAAAGAAAACATCACATTTACTCCTTTATAGTTCTTCATCATTTTTCGACGTAGTAAACACATCGTCTTAAAGAGGCCAAACGTTTACGGTATGCTTTGTAGGGACTTTCCTCAATCCTAATATAAATGAAGTCGCTGAAAAATGCATTTCCCCAAAGACACACACAAAAAAAATTAAATGGACAATAGCCATACAGGATAAATAGAATGCTAGGCCTTTGTACTGGGTCAAATTTAAGTCTGACAATAATATGAAGTTTACACGAGTTTTACTTGTGAAACCTTATCGAATTCCACTGTAATCCATAAGAGGGACTGAACTAATGATTAGGAAAATTAGAATAGAGAATCTATCGTCTGAGGATCGAAACCACCCAGACACTTTAAACCATAAACCAAGCTATGGTGAACTGCCACGAAGAACGGCAAATACGCTATGGGAGTTACATCTCCTGCACAATTATTCTTCCCAATTTTATAGCTTGTACAGCTCGATCTTGGTTAGACATCTAGTGCCAATGACTGGTACTATTTTCAATCGAACTGAATTGATGTAACCATCGCTGAAGCTAATACGCAAAAACTGCTGACTTGAGAAACTACTAAGTTATAAAGAAAAAAATGTCTCCACCGGGAATTTAAAGTGCCTGTCTAGAATGCAAGAGACTGTGTGTTCGATCACTAGGGAAGATAATTTTTTCTATCTGATTTCTCTTGTTATTAGCTTGTGTTTAAATTACACAATTCTAAAGACGTTTTATTCACATCGATCAAAGTTGACTGTGCTATCTTGCGTGCTCAGCCCTGATTCGGTAACTCCAGCTGCCGTTTACAGGGCCAGGTCGCCCGCGTAAGGCCATCGCAAGTCACCGAGCATATAAACGGATTCGATCTGCGATCACCAAAGACAAATAAACGATTAACCAACATCGATGTCCTTACGGAGAAACGAGCCGATCCGTCCTCTATAACGACACCGATAGCCTGTTTACTGAACGATTTGCCCAGCAGCGCAAGGCTACTCGACTCTCAGTTTGACTGAAGGTTATCGATGATCCTGTTGTTGATGCATTCCACTGCGCTACATTTGATGCAGCCAGTGGGCTGGAAAGAATTGAAGTCACGCGCTATTGACAACTGGATTGTTTCAACGTGGTTTCAGTGTAATATTTATTTTTCATATGAATCTTCTTCAAGGTGCCGCCTTCGAGTCGAAGGTTGGCAGCCGTAACTACTTTGGTTGCCGCTGCTTTAAAATGTTTTATGCGCTGCGAAAAACTCTTCGTTTTAATGACGTTGTATCGATATTTTTCCATTCTTATTTTTATTTCCCGGTGAGATTTGTGCAGTTAACTATCACTCCAAGGTAGGCATGCTGCCCTACTCTTTCTATAATTCGTCTGTCTATAGTTAGGCTAACATTTATCAAATTTTTCTTAGAGAACACCTTAAATTTTGTCTTTCTATGCAATCTATTCTCTGAAGACATTCAATACTCTCCGAGATAATATCTTGAAAAGAAAGAGATGGTGCAGAAACATTCAACTAAAAAACGTAAAATGAATCTCATTGGCCTTAGCGTTAGTCTCGCATTTGCACTCAACTGTACTGATTCAATACGAAAACATCCTTGTAGAAAAATCACTACCCATAAAGTTGTATGATTCCAATGCACTTTAATTCAGAAAAGTCAACGATGTTCTCAATCATTAACATTAACTAGGTCATGTTATTTACGTCGAATATAATAAAATATATCCCACGCTTTATTATTAGCCGGGATCCGAATAGCGAGAAGTAAATGTAAGAAACAAGCAAGGTCGATTGCGCTACGTTTTCTGTTGGCCAAGTATAACTCAAACGAAGCCCATTCAGACGATTCAATGCTAGTCCTCCATTATATGGTTGCTTTTACTACCCACGCCAATAGGCTATGAAATTAAAAGCGCCTTCTTGGAGTAACTCCTTAAAATTATCTTTATACAGGGTTCTGCCACAGATATCACCTATTTGCAAAGATCTCTCGGAAGGACAAAAAGAAACATATATTTTTCATCGGGCTAACTTTGGATCCAAACACGATTGCAAACTCTGCAACCCCTAAGAGAGGATATCATCCCCAAATTGTTTCAAACGGAAATTATGGGGTCAATTGATAACATACTAAAAATCCAAAGACTCCAGCAGTATAACTGACGATGATTGTTTTACCTTCACCTCTGTGATTCAGTCAGGTTGAGGATACTTGATACAGTAGAATGTAAAGTATTGAAGGTCCCATTACAACTCAATATGTATAGCTGTTTGCTATATAAATCTCAACACAACTACTACTACTACTACTGCTGCTACTACTTCTACTACCATTGCTACTCCTACATTTGTACCGCTTTTATAGCTATATTCTTTCAGTAATTCCAACAGTAGGACGAGGCAATATTACTTAAAGGAGGAACTGGGGAGTAAAAACCTATTTCAGACCTCTTAACAAAAAGGAAATTAGGAAACATAAAAAAATACTCGAAATTCCCAGCAATTCGTTTGGTACCCTGATCGCTGTCACGTTCTTATCCAAACGCTCTCATTTTCACGGGAATGTAAGGAATGTTAATCTACCTACGAGCCTTTTTCTTGCCTCAGTATCGTGATTATCGACGGTCATTGAAGCTTGGTTGGAACTACTGGCAGATTAGCTTGAAACTGGGCATTTTACTTTATAGTAGGGTAGCCCAATGAAGAATTTTTGGAGGATGTTTTCCAGAGGAAATAATTCAATGATAACGGGCAAAACATAATCAACCGATTTCCACAACACCGGAATGATAAAAATCGTCAATAAAGTTTAGCGCATGCAACTCCATGTATTTCCCATTTCATGTCTCTCTCCATTTCACTCTCCCTCTATTTCTCGCAGCGTCCTAACACTATTCAATTCCTAATTCAAAATAATATACTTTCCGTCAGCCATCACGCCATCACAGCTGATCGCAATACTCGTGGTGATATGTACAACGCAATGGCTTGTTTGTTTGTGTTGTAAGTTCTGTGAATTTAATGCGTTTTTTACATATTTATTTTGTCTTAATATTTTTTTGTGAATCTTGTAAAGTCATGACCTATCAAAAAAATTAAAAACATCATTTTTATCAACACTGTTCATCTTTTTTTCCTTTTATATATTTATCAATCCTAATTTCATAGAATATATATTTTTTAAATATCATGTTATTTTCTGTGCAATTTATTTGTCACATTTAGTGATTTCGAAAAATCCCATGAAAATTGTTAATTGAAACCATTGGTTTCAGAAAATCTCCCCCCATTAATCGTCTGATTATGGATCAGCACATCAAGCTAAACCATGTGTTTGAAAATTTGACGCTCTCGAGTACTTCTACTTTGATGTAGAAAATGACAATGAATTGTTTCTATTCAAAATATTCGGAAACCACTTACTAAATACTACTACAGAAAAGTGTTAAATTCAAAGTAATCCATCAACTCATCCCATCCCAACTATATAGTAATCGATAAAAGGGGACATCCCTACTCAATAATAAATTTCGGTCGCAGTGACCAGTGTAAATGACGTTAAATAAATAAATGCCGTTGCCTGCACCGTTAATTTTATCATTCTAAATTACTGGCCACTAGTCTCTACTGTTCAGTACTGTGTTCCAGAGTTCACTGTTAAGTTGAATCTCATTGACTCATTAGTTTAGAATATCGATAACTACCGGCATTTTTGCCAAGCTTCAGCATTCATTGCAAACAGAACAATTTGCTGTCAATTTTAGCACAATTTCAGAGCCGCCATACGGCATATGCCATTCCAATCGAAGTTGCATTAAACCACAGATTGAACGATGTCGATCAACGACCACAGAATTAACCTGTTACAATCACGCCGATGCTAGTGATCGACGGAAAAAGGCTAGTAATTAATCTCACCATTATGTCTGGTGAGTTTATCAGCCGCCTATCAGATTTAATTACATTGTCGCTGATAACGCCATAACGCCAATGTACGTCAGATGGGTCAATTTATTATCGCCCATTAGCAATCGCTATACGTACTGTCATTATTCATCGTGGAAATATTATGGATTGGTGTTGTAGTAAACAAACTGAAGCACAGCAACATTGTGAGCCTGAGCTTCAAAGAATGAGTACCTCATATACAAGGTGTCTGGTATTCTGTAGTGTGTGTAGTCTGCCAAGATTGAAGCACTTAGTACCTGGGTGATTTGTACGTACCACAGTTTTCCCCCACAGTTTAGTTTGGCTGTCCCAGTCGTTTGCGACCCATGGGAAGGACGTACAACGACCCAATGGGGTCTAAGTGCTATGATCATGGCAAATTATCCTTTCTCCTATACAGAATACAAAACAGGCTGTCCCTAGTATGCTTGAATGAATCCCTAACTGAGTGGCAAATAAACAAAGGCCCTAGACGTCGAAAAACCGCCGCCAATGTCAACACCGACGTTCTGTCACGTCCCTTTGAAAAGTAAAGAATTCCTTTTGAAGCGCGTCGCGTTGTATAACTGGTTCTCGTCGTCGTCGTTCGTTATCTTCTCTGTGCGCCCTGTTTACTTTTCTGGCAAACGATTAAGCAAGATGCCTGTTTATAAATAGGAATATCCCACTCCTCCTTTCATATTTCGGCACAGCAGTGCCTCTTGTTGTTGGAATTTAATATAAAGCCCCGCTCAGCTCACGCTTGATCGAACAGAAAAGCCTGAAGATTGGCAAAGACAGCTTGGAGAGTCGTAATTTCATAAGATTGAATGACACTTCTGCCTTGTCCGTTATAAGTTCAGCCGAATCATCCAACCTCATTCAGTAATTAAATAAATTATTAAACGATTTGAAAAACTGCATTAATAATTCAGAAAACTGATGAACATAATTAAAAAGCTGATATTAGTAGATTATAGTACATCTTTCAAAGGTCTGATTTCGGACTTCCATTGTCTGTAAAATTTTTTAGTGTCACGACGTTTCGATTGATATGCTATCTTCAATCGTCTTCAGGTGAAAAGAGCTATAGAAGATCCAAGCATTAAATTTTGAAAATTTCTTTACACAGATACCGATAGTATGATAAAGTGAACGACCTTCGAGAAATTTCAATTCATGCCCTTTGTCATTCATATATTAACAGTCTGAAATTAAAAATCAAAAGCATTATATGATGATTTCAATTCAAATCACTCCTCATTATCAAGCGTTTTTTAACAATTATTTGAGAATTTACTTTTTGGAATGTTCCTAAAGTACCACGTCCTAGCTTCAAATACATGTATCTCATTATAAACTAAAACCAATTTCCATGATCGAGCATATCTAATTGTGAAATATATAGAATTAGATACTATCTTGATTTCTAACATAGAAATAGACAAGCTGAGAACCACAGATAATGAAGACAATATAAAAAATTCACATGTAACAAAACCATACTTTTTCATTTCTCGATCGACTGGTCTATAGGTGAAAGTGCTGATGGCAATATCGTCCCACTTTCTCCGTTTGAGGTCAAAAGCCCCTCCAGGTTTGATGGTATGCGCATATTAAATCAAATGCAGTAGTAGCAGCAAGGCGAACGGACCTTTTCACACGATTTACTGGGCTCAGGGCAATCCACTAAAAGTGCCGAAAGATTTAGTAGGGATACGATAGCCCTTGTGCCCCTTCAAGATGGAAAAAATGCTCTGAAGTTGGTGCGAATGATGTGATACTGTGCCTATAGGCAGTTTTCTCAGAAGTTATAAGGTCGTGTTTATAATCCTGACAGATGTGCTCTTGCTGAACATATTCATGTCACAGATGAATTTCGACTTAGTCAAAGTTCTTGGAAGAAATGGTCCACGTTCATCTCTCGGATCATTATAAATGTATATAATTGTACTCTGACCAATGTTTTCACAAGACTCTACTTGCTTTTCATTACTTGCTGTATCAAACTTAGCCACTTCCTGGTGCGTGTTATTTTATAATCCCATTTTCGATGTTACTGAGCATTGTTTATTGTAGCCCTGATGATGGATGTATACCAAAGCTTGGATGAATAAAGTGAAAAAATTGTTAATATGTTTTGTCTTTAGACTCGTCAGTATAGCCTGTCGCTCTAGCTGTGGAGAGCAATCGGATGGTATATACATAACCCAGTCAAGGGTGTGATAGCAATATGTCCAAGTGTCGCCCTCTATGAGGATGCCTATTGGCAGTCCAGGTGTTGGAACCTTTGACTTCGTAAGTTTCCAATGGGCGTCCCCATAGAGAGCGACACTTGGAGGTGAGTTGATTTTTAATTCAGTCAACACTAAATATACAGTATTCTTACTACAAGATTATTATAGCTCTGCGTATATAGGAAACTATGGCATACTAGGATGAAAGCACAAATAATCATCTGAGAATTTATTTTTATGGCTGTAGATTCAGAATACATTGTAATGAATGAACAGACTAATCTAACAAACTAAATGTTTACCAAGATGCTCTAGTTTTCCAATTCATCGTATCATGAAATGACTTCCTCGGTGAAACGTCTTGAGGACGACAAGCTAGCGCATCAACAGTCCGCACACAAAAAATAAAATCTATTTACCTAACCCCAAACAAGAATCATAAAATAGATCTGTAAAAAGACGTCCTGCTAGTCGACCCTGATCTCTTTCGCAACGAAGATACAGCGACATTGTTCGCCGTCGTAGTTTCTCTGTTTACAGAACTTATCAAAGTCAAGTTCAGAACATCCGGAGAGGATTAACGATCCATTCCATTCGCTGGCGACAATGTCAATCTCCAATGAAAAATATTTTCATTTGCTCTCCTTGCCTCTTCTTTTTTATGCCGTCCACTTGCAGCTGGCTTTTTGGAGGATGTTTCATTTTGTCTCATATTTCGTCGGTTCATTTTTCCTGATTGGTGCTTTTTGTGTACTGCGTCAGTAATTTCGATTGTTCATATCATATCACCATGAGTACTGCGATCATCTGTAATGGCATGATGGCTAACGGAAAGTATATTATCTTGAATTAGGAATTATAGTGGTGTGGGGTCAGGCGAGACAGTGAGACAAAGAGATTTTTTTCTGCACGTTTCCCTATCAAAAGATACTGTTTCGACTTTATGACTTCTAATATCGAATGACAATTGCACTCCAGAATATAGTATGCCCACTTAGTAGCTAACACTCGTTCGAAAAGTTTCTTTATGATGAAACTCCTACACGCGGAACCTTGAACCGGCATTGTTTCTAGAGACTGGCTGTTAACGCCAATCTTTATTTACGAGCCTCAGAGACAACAAATTTTATTTTATAAGGCATAGTTTCAAGACTTTGAGGATATATCTATCGAAACACTACTCCCACACTCTTCTACTTTAAAATCAAGATGTTTTGAACGTTTTTAGACTAGTATATCACTAATATACAGCTCCCAAATCATATCGTATATTCGTATCATAAATCAAGATTGCCACTAGATGTCAAACCTAAATGGTAGCTACTTATAGTTATAAATTCGGGATGAAGGTATACGTGGTGGAGTGAACCTGACATATCCTCTTTGAATCCATGTGCTACCAAGATAGTGTGGTCTGATAACTTAATACAAGATTTTTTCAAGGGTTTTTCTAATCATCTTTGCCTCTATACGATATACGTCTGAATTTTGAATTAAGTTCCTTATACCTAGTTGCCAAGGCAAACTACCCTAGATATCTTCCGAAAAATAGCATTTGCTGTAAAAATAAGACGCCTCAACAGTAAATTCGAGAACAACCATTGTTCTTCATTAACTGGGAAGATGGATTCAGTTCTATTTGGATACTGATAGTGGATGGAAAACTAGTGAAACATATTCTGAAAAAGTATCTGATTAATGGAACAAAGATCCCAAAAATATAAATTTTGAAGGAAATTCTGTTCAAGGTTTGGACGCCCAAACTTTCACAATCTATAATCATGCCTTCAGATGGGGGCCTTTGCCAACAACTATTAGAGGGTATTAGTAAGATATTTTCCTTCACAGCCAGTTTTGGCCTACTTACGTCCGACTTTGAACCTTCATGTCACCACAAGAACTTTTTCAATAGTTCAGGATATGTATCAAGCTTTCAAATCGAGATGCGACGTCGCGAAACGAATTTTTTGCTAAGAATAAAGGACAGTTCATGGTATACGACCATTTGTCTTTTGGAATTAAATGGCATTAGTTTTGCAGCATACAAGTTTTTAAAGGAAACACAAATTTCCCACGAATGTTTCATTTGAATAGGTAGTGAAAGCGGATTTGTACGTAAAATATAATGAATCAAAAGTTAGAGATCTCAAGATTTAGACTTACACACCCTCCTAACTTGAAACACCCTATAGGAAGGGTCGGTATGCGACAATGCACTTGAACAGTGTCGATGCGCAAAGCAACGCGACACGACAACTTTCGGCCGTTTCACATTAACCCGTTTTCGTTTCATGTAGGTGAAGGCTAATGGGGGAACAGATTATGCTCGAAATTGAATTTTGCCACGTTGTCTCAAGGACGCACACGTCAAGCGTTTTCAACCACACTGCGACTGCATACATTCATGTATGGATATATTGCATTGCCATCGTTCACTGGTTGTCTCGCTTACAGAGACAACCAGTGAAGATTGTAGACTTTTTGTTTTCTTCTATATTACGTATATAATTTTCAAATTAAATTTTCAATTTTACATATCAAAACACTCTTTGGTTTTTTATGTTTTAAGTGTTTCATTAATTCTGAATTTAGAGGTTTAAAAACGCGAAGTTGTTAACATTTTAATTGTTTACTAATTGTTCTGTCATCTACGTGCATTGCTATTTCAAAAAATAAAGCGGTTTCATCTGTTTAAGATTTGTTGTTAAGATAGGTATAGAATTCTGGATTATTTTGAACTTAATTAAACAAATACTGAACTATTGAACGACCTTAAAGCTTCTATGATAAAAAATTCCAGAATGTCAAATATTTCCAAAACTTCTAAGAGCTCATAAGCTAACTTTAACTAGATTAACAGTTTTGAAATCAGATACTACCTCACGCTATTTTTTAAAACTGAACATGAACTTTGTAATTATTTATTATACTCAATAGATTGCAGTAATCTGTAGTAATAGCAGTTTTTGAAACAACTAATTATTGCCAAAGTAAACGTGGCAAACTGACACTCCACAAACGTTTACCTGCTTATGTTATAATGCAGACTTCTAGCACGACCGTTCTTCAGTATCACTTGAACGATTGACTGGGAATATTGATCATATATGTATATCGCGCGTTGTTATATGCATACATAGCTTTTATGATACAATGTATTACCAGAGTTAATATTTCTTGGATTATAGACCGTCTTCTACCAACAGCTATTTCCTTTTTAGATCTCAGCATCTCCACCCTCAAGCCTAATTTCAGAGCCTAAAATTTTTTTTAGAAAATTATCATGGGCCTCGGAAACTTCCAAAAAGCTTAAGCATTTTTGTTTTTTGACGTCCACCGCCACTAAACCGTTTGTGAAAACTACCAACCTGCTCTCAAAGATCCATCAACATTAAAAAATTAACAGTAATTAGCGAATAAAGTGTTTCGCGATTACAATTCAACCCTACCAGTTGACGACGAGAGCTGAACCGCAAAAATGAGTGAGATCTCATTGCCGAAAGAATTGTTTAGAATTGTTCTTGAAGCGGATACAAGCAGAATTCATAATACACCATTTTAGCTGTATATTCACTATACCTTGAGTATCAAAACTTGGTCCCACTGGAACCTTTATTCCCCTTCTTTCCATCAACCAAGGCTGCGTGCATTTGGAAGTTTATTGAAATGATAATAAAAGCTCATTAAAACTTTCTCGCAACACAGGCGAGCTACAACTTTTTGTCTAACTCCCCAAAACAGTGACGTTACAAGAAGTTTTTCACAGCAAGAGTAAGGATATCTTTATCTGAAGATTTTAATACTTAATGTAATAACTGAATTATTCATCATAAGGATTGAGATGAAAAGTTTCATAAACTAAATTGCTCCTGATCTCTGGCGCGTTTTGCTTTGTTTAATATCATCTTCGGACTGTAAAATGGAGTGTGACACTATTAGGTGTATATCATTTTGATAAGTTAATATTCATTAAAGATTGAGGGAAGCCCCTAAATTAGCACAACCATCAGCTATAGAATTACAATATAAAAGTATACTGAGAACTATATCAAAAGTTATGGTAATTGCCGAAAATTGTAATACTGTTTATACAGGTCAAAAAGAAATTCAACACGCTGCGAATATAACTTTAAACAAAAAACATCTGAAACGCGTTCTTTTAACAAACACGTACGAAGTAAGTCAACCTATTTGATCCTAAATCATTCATAGACAGATCATCGTGCTATTATTGGTTTGTTTCATATTAAAAATCCACCTTCCAATATTTTGATCCTGTACGCAAGTCTGAGTAGGTCACATTATATGTTCCCCCCTCTGCGTGAAAACTGATCCGCATTCCAAATGAAATTATAAACTTTTTTTATAGTGCCCCACGTGTACAGGAGATAAGAGCCTGAAAAACTTCTATCATGCCAACATGTGCAAGCCGAGTTTAGAGCTGCTGAGGTTGGGGTGTTTTACATTAACCTACATCCGGTCTGAGAGTATGTGTGGGGTGGCCGCCAAATTTGCACGACCTTGATCCTCCGGTTGCGGTTTTTGGGAAACGTCGGATGCTGGCAGGGAAGTTTTTCTAATAGAAACTTTTGAATGTAAGGTAGCAGCTGGTTTGATAGCACTGAAAAGCCCTATTGGATCTGGGAGAATATTTAACGAACAGTAATACTCTCCAAATACGAAAAAGTGTGGTAACTCTATTCCCATGTAATGGTATCAGTTTATCATTAATGACTTGGTTAGGATTTTAAAACTTTGTTGGTTGGAATTGAATTTGAAAGATATTGAAAAACTAAATCTTCGTTAACCTCATAAATTTCTATCTTACGGGTATTTAAAAATTTCCAAAATTTAGTTCGTAGATTAGCAGATCTAAAATCCGACATCACTATTCACCACCACATCATTCCTTGAGGAACACCCTTGCTGACGTTATAATAATAAAAACGAACACAATTTTTAAATCATAATGATTCCAAGCACGTGTCATATTTAGCCTTATTTTTGGGTGTAAATATTGAGCTGCAGTACAAACTTGGCATCCTCAGGATATTAATCACAAAAGCTTAAGGAACAATTTTTTGCTAACGTTCTTCCGCCATCTTCAAACAATCGACACCATTAGAAAGATAAGTGTGCAACTTGGGCAAAGTTGTCTTTTTGCAGGCAGACAGGAATAAATGTTCCCCTCATTCAGCCAGAAGACTAATTACCTTGAAAGTTTCTGAGGAACGGCAACCACCTTGTTGCCATCTCACCGAAACCGCTTGATTTATTAACGATAATATTTCCTTGTTTTTGTTACTACCTACTCAACAGAGGAGTGTGTCATATCTTACAGTTCTGTGAAGTGGGACAGATTTGGGTACCTAAAGCAGAAAGTAGTGAACACTAGCTCACACCTATTCGACAATTTCCATGTGTGAGCGGGAAATTATATGTTTTGAAAGTCGCTCTCTACACTAACCTCCAAATTGATGGTAATTAGATATTTCTCTCAAGGATAGCCATACAACACCTGTCAAGGTCAGGTGTAGAACAGAAATCCTAAATTTAATGAGAAGGACTGGCTTTCATTTACTATGGCGTCCTTTGAGCACCTTCCCTTTGAGGTTCCCCAATAACTAAGGCGGCTAAAGAAATATAGTATATTCTGGGAGTAAGATTGATTTTCTTGTGACGCTAGCTTCAGTGTTCGTTCTCAATTTTGTTCTGCATTGTATAAAAACCAGCATAAACTTTTTTAAGGGTTTTGTTTTTCAATCATCCAAAGTTGGAAGCAAGTAGCCTTGAAATTATGCAGCTAACAGTAGGTCAAGGAATATTTCATATTTTTAATCGTCCTTTTGCTCATTGCGAAATGGATATCATTTTAAAACTCCCCTCCAGAGGGCAGAACGTTAAATTCAATCCTCAGAGATATATAATATTTTTCTTTCTCTTGAACTAAGTGGCCATTTGATCCTTTATTGCTCTGGAGTTTCTTTTTCATTCAGAGAGACGCACTATCGATTAAAAATGTTAAGTTTTATAGAAAGATTCTTAATGGTTAATATCAAAAAGTATTCACAGTTATCATTCAACTTTATAAAAGAAGATTCCTGTTTGTTTAAAAAAACTCACCTTGCGTAGGGTGTCAAGGGTGTGATAGCAACATCAACACTCATCTTACTGTTAGAACCTTGACCGTCAGATGTCAATGAGCAGCGACATCGTGCTGATGTCACCCTGTATAGTCGTTCATTAAGTTTGTCCCTCAAAGATAATTAACCAATGGGCAATATATCCCCATCCGCTATATTCCAAGGCCAACCGATGGTGAAATAACCGTCCAATGTCTACATTGGATTGGGTCCCATCCAGGATCCGGTGAATGAGACCTGTCCTTAATCAAATTTTATGTACCGGACAATCAATTTGCACGGGTCCGGCAGCTCAATTTGTCTTGCCACTGTCGTCGTGTTGGCATGCATCAAGTCCCGGCACTCATTCAGCCAAACAATTTCCTACGTTGTAAATTACGGAAAAGAAGGCCACGAGCCATGACGCGATCGTAGGTGAAGCCTTCAGAACGCATTGTCTTAGCTAGAGGAAGAAGGTAATAGTAGGGGAGTCCAATAAGATGTTTTAGGACTAACTCTTCACCATATCTAAGCCTCCTAAGTCTAGAGACGTAAGGAAGTAGTAAGGTAGCAAACCAGCACTTGAAAATAAACTTTCTCCCTTTTACTCTTCCTATATCTCTCACTCTCTCGCATTATCCCCACACTACACTCAAATTACTAATTCAAGATAATATACTTTCCGACAGTCATCACGCCATCACAACTGATCACAGCATTCGTGGTGATATTTACAATGCTAAAAGTCAAAGATCCTAACACTTGGAATGGCTTGAATCGGCGACATATGTCTCTGACGACATCTGTCAACAAGGGTGATTTACAGCGACATCCCTTGTTCATCGTAAACACTAGTCACGTTGAAAGATGAAACATGCATGTCTATAGCTGGTCCGAGGAATGGTGAAGAGCATTCACTCAATGCTCTGGCTTGTTTTTTGTTTTTAAGTTCTGTGAATTAAATATCTGAATTTAATATCTTCTACGCGGATGAGTGACAATATTATGAAGTGTGTTTGTTGTGGACAAAATGTATCTCAAAAATTGTTTGCTTTTAACATTTCTATTATATTTTATTACTCTTTGTGTAATCTGTTAAGCTATTGCCATAAACTGAAGCAATTAAAAATTTAATATTATGGTTTTTTGTTTACATATTTATTCATACTATTTTATATTTATCATTTTCAATTTTATCGAGGAAAGAGATTATATAAAACTTTTTATTTTTGACATTCAGTTAAATGAATCATAAATATTGTTTTTCCAAACCTTCAGATTGAGAAAATTCCTCCAAATAATTGTCAAATCATCCATCAGCACTGCCAAGACATCAAAATGAACCCTTGTAATGAAAATCTGATACGCTCGAGTAGTTAAACATGACGATTTTTTGCATTTTTTACAAGCCATAAATAACTAAGTTTCTTCAAAAGCCAAAAAATACTTTCTGAGCTCTAGATGAGCGCCAAGGATTACAGAACAGTACAGACAGAAACAGACTGAGTCAAACTTCTTGACACATTATTTTAATTTCAAACTGTGAGCCTCTGCTTTCATAAATAGTCAATAATTTCCAAAACAATGACTGTCGTAACTGCCTACCGAAACAATCTTTCCAATTCGAAGTATACGAGAAACTAAAGCAAACAACTTGACTTACTTTTCCTATGACTTTCCTGGATAACTTGCGACACGTGGGATCGGAAAATGTGATTCCGTTTAAATGTGCACCCGAATAGAGTGAGGACGACTGTCAGATAGAATCCTGTAATTGATTCTGAAGTAAGATAACGAATAGGAAGAAGTAGGAATCTGGCGATGGTAGCATTGTACGTGACTATCGTCCACCGGCAACAATTTCCTGGATTATTTGCATTTCTGTTCGGATATCCTGGAATCCCTGGATTTGAATCGTCCGGCATTCCATCTAACAGCATTCATGATTTTATTTAATCCGTCATCGTATGCCATCCAGTGGTGGAAACAGTCTATGTTTCTGTGGAGGTTTGAATATCGTATACCTATTCCATTTGGACATTTTTTTAAAGACAACCTCGCGCAAACGCAGACAAGCCACCGTGCTGACAAATGTCATTACCTCAGTAAGAAAGTCACAGAGATCAGCATCAATATCATAATAGGGGTCGAAGAGGCAAGTCATTCACATATATTATAATTATCGGTGATTCCCTCCTTGAGGAGGCAGATTTTGATCTAGTTCATACAGTTCATCGTCAAGATCAAACAGTTAGGTTATTTTTTTCATTCAGATATTGGCATTGACCTTCAGTTCATTTGCCACAGAACCTCAGTTAGGTCAATTAATATATTAAATAGGTGGTCTCAATACTGAACCCTGTGGGACGCCGATGTGAGCAACTCTCCTCCACTTTGCACTGACTGTAAACAAGTCTTAAGCCCGTGTCAAGTGATTCAAGTAGTTCTGAAACTGTAAAAGCAAATCTTGGATCTGTTCTTATCTTCCATTACATGAATCGGTCGATTTTCACGGATGAAAAGTTGGAAAACATCTACCTACCGATCACCAGACGTGAACGGATGTCGCAGTCGTCGGGAGCTTTCAAACGGTAACTTCGGAAACATCAACACTCGAAAAAGTAGGTACATTTCCTGTCGAATGGCTGTGAGCTGTAAAAAGTCTTCAAGAACTTCTAATGAATCGATTTTCAGTTAGTCGTCTGAGTGAAAGAGAACAAAAGGACACGATTTCCGACGTGAGGCACTCCCGTGAAATACGAAGTATCGTCCAATATGCCTGCATGGATTGGTTTACATTCTAGCTTACAAGATAGGATTTTTCGTCCATAGGCGATTCTAACAAAAAGCAAATTATTGGACAGATTCAAGGTTTCTAAAGATTTGGGAATGATTTTCGACCCCACAATGTCATTTGTTGGTCATGTAGCTCGGGTATTCAATAAATGTTACAAGGTCCTAGGTTTTATAATAAGAAATATCCGTGAATTCACTAATATGGAACAGACCCCAGCTTTTTAAAGATCTGGGAGCGATTTTCGGCCCATAATGTCATTTTGAGAACGTTTAGTGCGAAAACGGTGAGTGTTTTTATGAAAACCTTCGTTTGAAAGTTCTTGAGTGCAATGGGGGAAAGTTAATGATGACTCTTATTTTCGACATTGACTGCGGTTTCAAGGATGTTTCCAAAGTCAACCATGTTTTTTTAAAGGAAACATATATTTTTATTGCAGAATCTTAATCTACGGGAAAAATCAAATACCGTTCGTTCACAAATTTTTTTAGATCTGATTGCATCCCGATATATTCTCAAATTTTTTTAAATACAATTTCAACTGTCAACAATTTCAAAATCTCATCAAAATTCTTATGCATACACTAATACCATTTTTTCGATAACTGTGGACTTTTAAAAATACCTCCGCCTTATGAACATATTAGATCTTGGATGCATTTACAATCATTGTAAACAAGTCAATTTTGGCAATATTCGAGATATAAAATATTTGGATCTTCAATATTCTTTAAATTGAATTCTATCGACAGTTCCAAAATTTGAAACAAATCCTTATTTGTAAACTGATGTGAATGGTATCAGCTACCATTACGCGGGAAGTACAGAGTCAGCCTACTTGACACCATTATTCCACTACCGTTTGCCATGTACCACTTGCTTAATCATAATATATGCCTCATTACTGGTACATGTGTATTTTCCCATAAAGCTTCGAAACACGACTGCAAAATAGCTTAACAGCGACACAAATTACTCATAAACGAATTGTGGTTTATTTGCGGTGGTCTATAAAAACCTTGTCGAGTAATATAATATAGTTAGTAGTAATGCAGTATTCTTAACATTGTTGAGAGAAAAAATAAAACAAATAATAGAACAATACGTAGGCTGGATAAATAGTATGCTAGATTTGAGAGTTCTAGTTTTGTTTCCATGATAGGATCTAGTTAGCTAGTAGTCTGGGTAACCTTTTTGAATAGTCCAATCTGACTGTCCGACGATGATTTAAATATAAATCGAAACACGTCATTGAAAGAAAGAATATCTTATTTGTGATAGTTAATGTTCTAATACACAATGTTTCATCTGGACTCAGAATGGTACAACTACAGTTTGCTTGACTTAGGTAGCAGATGTGAAATTGCATTGAATGTGGAGAAGAATACTTTGAATATAAACAAATAAAACGTGTTTCACTTTACTAGGCTCAGCAGAAAGACAACAACCCTCATATATCAAATCATATCGTATCCACAGCAATCACGAATGAAACATAAACATTTAAGTGTATGCTCTCCACTATCCATACAATATGCTATAGACATGGATATTTCGTCTTTAGTCTAGACGCGTCAGTATAGCTTAGCGGTCTAACTGTAGAAAGCAGCTAAAGGGCATATACGTAAACCAGTTAAGTGTGTGATAGCAACATCAACACTCATCTCCAAGTTTTGCGCTGCCCATTGTCATCATACAAAGTCAAAATCCTAACAATAATTGGACTTGCAAGTCACTATCAAATTACCCACAATGTGATTTGCATCTTAAGTAATAGTCCGATGGGGACCGTCCTGGCTTTTTTCGGCACAGAATGCATTCACCAGATCCATCTGTGGCAATCACTTCGAGGTGCAGCAACTGTCCAGAAGTACCCATAAAGAGAGCGCCACTCTCGACTTTCCAGGTCGTCGTCCCAATCGTGATTTTTCTCAATTTCCGCGGATTTCCTGCCCTTGGCAGTAGAAAATGCGACAACCGGCGTTTAACGATTATTGTATGCTTTGTTTTTCTCTACTTGTTGTCTATGTATTTGATCTTGGGGGTGATATTTGTATACAGGATAGGCCGTAATATCAAAGACGCATTCCTGAACCCAATTAGAGTATAAAATTTCATATAAACGTGTGTCTTCAAAAATCTAGTTTTCAAGATAAAGGGTGTCGAAGTTTAAAAAAAAGATCTTTATGGTTATGATTAAACAATTTCGAATAGATTTTTAAAAAATAATAAGAAATTAAATTTGATATTTTCTCGTTTTTTGTATGATATTTTTGAAAAAAAATAATATCCTAAATTGATTGGAAATAAATTATAGTTTGAAGAATATGCTTAAGGGGGAACTTAAAAGTAAAAAAATATTTTTATTAATAAAGATTTTCAACTCATCTCCAAGTCTCGCCATCTATGCGGACGCCCATTGGCAACTTACGAAGTCAAAGGTCCTAACACCTAAACGGCCTCGTCGTAAGAGACATCTGTTGCCACTTCAAGGCAGTCCAGATGTTGGGACCTTTGACTTCGTAAGTTTCCAATGGGCATAGAGGGCGACACTTGGAAATGAGTTGATGTTGCTATCACACCCTTGACTAGGTTACATATATACCTCCCGATTGCTCTCAACAGTAACACCGCCAGGCTATACTGACGAGTCTAGGATAAAGACGAGACATACACGTCTATGGGAGGTCTGATGCATAGCATAGCATACATTTATTCATTTGGTAGCTATTCCTAAAAGTATAAGAATATAGTAAAACAATTTCGTTTTTTTAACTATTATTTATTCGTTTCGTCGATAGCCAGGCGATATGAAAGATTAAAAATATTAGCATGGCCGCCATGGCCATAGTAGCTTATTTTCAAAGTTTTCCAAGAACTACCACACAGATGACAGGACTACAAAAAGAAAAAACACACGATATCTAATTTGAAATTGTACGCTGTCACTGCGCGTCTACCACCTTTTGGTGTGGGAAGTAAACAAAAAATGTAGTTGCTAACACGTACGTCACTGTAAAGTTGTTGAATCTTTCACTGTTTTCTCAAGTGGTATCATTTATAAACGTGGCTAATCCCTTTAGTTCGCTTGCACGCCCGTAGTTGGCTGAGATTAAATTAACGAGTGCTGAACGTCTTATTCCCGCGGGATATAAACGATAATAAATAATCAATTGTAGACATCCGGAATCCTGGCCAACTTATCAGCTGCACCACTCTCGAATGCTCTCAGACTTCGTAAATTGTTGTTCTTTGAGATCATTTACCAGTTACCTAGCCCCCAAAGGCAAAATATGGCCTATTGGATTTTAACGTTCAGATAGCGCGACTTCAGAAGTGGGATCCTGAAAAATTTACAGCAAGATTCTTATCGTCTCGGAGTACTTGGCTTCTTTTTCAATTAAAATAATATCATTTGGAATAGATATTATATTATTTATTATTTATTATATATTATTTATTATTTATTATTTATTATTTATTATTTATTATTTATTATTTATTATTTATTATTTATTATTTATTATTTATTATTTATTATTTATTATTTATTATTTATTATTTATTATTTATTATTTATTATTTATTATTTATTATTTATTATTTATTATTTATTATTTATTATTTATTATTTATTATTTATTATTTATTATTTATTATTTATTATTTATTATTTATTATTTATTATTTATTATTTATTATTTATTATTTATTATTTATTATTTATTATTTATTATTTATTATTTATTATTTATTATTTATTATTTATTATTTATTATTTATTATTTATTATTTATTATTTATTATTTATTATTTATTATTTATTATTTATTATTTATTATTTATTATTTATTATTTATTATTTATTATTTATTATTTATTATTTATTATTTATTATTTATTATTTATTATTTATTATTTATTATTTATTATTTATTATTTATTATTTATTATTTATTATTTATTATTTATTATTTATTATTTATTATTTATTATTTATTATTTATTATTTATTATTTATTATTTATTATTTATTATTTATTATTTATTATTTATTATTTATTATTTATTATTTATTATTTATTATTTATTATTTATTATTTATTATTTATTATTTATTATTTATTATTTATTATTTATTATTTATTATTTATTATTTATTATTTATTATTTATTATTTATTATTTATTATTTATTATTTATTATTTATTATTTATTATTTATTATTTATTATTTATTATTTATTATTTATTATTTATTATTTATTATTTATTATTTATTATTTATTATTTATTATTTATTATTTATTATTTATTATTTATTATTTATTATTTATTATTTATTATTTATTATTTATTATTTATTATTTATTATTTATTATTTATTATTTATTATTTATTATTTATTATTTATTATTTATTATTTATTATTTATTATTTATTATTTATTATTTATTATTTATTATTTATTATTTATTATTTATTATTTATTATTTATTATTTATTATTTATTATTTATTATTTATTATTTATTATTTATTATTTATTATTTATTATTTATTATTTATTATTTATTATTTATTATTTATTATTTATTATTTATTATTTATTATTTATTATTTATTATTTATTATTTATTATTTATTATTTATTATTCATTTATTTGATTGTGTTGTGCATTCAACACGTGCCTACCCTTACTCCCTCATCAAATAAGCTACATTCATTCCTAAAGGCGACCTTGACCCGTAAACATTATTCACCCCACATCTGAATTCGCTTGCAAAGGCTTCCCTACCAAGCAATATTCCGTTTTACTTGAGAATTTCGCTTAAAATAGCGGTAAAGCTCTCGCCCATATAACAGTTGCTTCGGTACACATCCTGAGGGATGCAAATCTCCGTCCCTTATCCCCTACGGGGTGGCTGCGATAAATACCGTTGACGACTTTGAATTTTACCGTGAGATATTTCCGTACTGGTCTTGGGGCTTGCAACATTACCACACGGATTATCAACCTGGGGTACTTAACTATATTAAATAAAAAAAGTGAAATAAAGTGAGGTTGGCACAAATCTATACAAATTTCGAGTCAGAAATGTGCAAAAATTTGCTATAAGTGGCCACAATACTTTGCTGATAATGCGATGTTGCTATTCTGCACATTTCCATTATCCTGGCTGCGAACTTTGCTTTTTCGCAATGTGTATATACATAACTGTCAAACACTTACGGACAAAGATGTTGGACATGAGAGTGGCAGGCAGACAGAAGACGATGACCAGTATGTCAGCGATGGCCAGATTGACGATGAAGAAGTTGGTGACGGTGCGCATTCTGGGTGATCTAAAGACGACTGCGATCACGAAGAAGTTGCCCACGATGCCCAGAGCGAAGACCAGCATGTAGGCTACGCAGTACACTGCTGTCATCGCCATCGAGTGTCTGAAAGTAATATACAAAAAGAATAGATAAACAAATTATATAGATTGTAGAAGCTCTTATCACTTGGTAAAACTCTTCCATCATGCCGATAAAACACACAGTTTCAGAAATAAAACTATTTTTCTCGCGCCTCGATTTATATTTAAATCATTCAGATTTTACTTGTAATAAATGCTACCCAGATTACTTGCCAATTAGCTGAGTAGATATCATGGATACAAAACTAGAACTCTCAAATCTAGCATACTATTTATCCTGCCTGTTTCTCTTGGCGACTAGTGTTAAGGGAAACCCCTACAAAATCTTAACCATCGCCGTCAAAATGTCCTTAAGACATTTCATGTGATAAACTATTTTATTTCTTAAGATATTTCACGTGTTTACCTTAAAACAAATGAAATATCTTTTATCTGAATGATAGAACAGTTTCAACAAGTAGAACATCTAAAACCTACATGATTATATTTTTACAGACACCAATGTATATGCTTTTAGTTCATCCCATACAAAAAAACCTTCAGATGATTATCCGCTTTGTTCTCCGTTTGTTCCGAAAGAAACACAAATATTCCCTCGATTGTCTCTCAACCACTCGTTTGATTTCCTCGATCCCTTTTCTACGAGGGGATATCAATATTAGAATATCTAGGAAAGCAAATCATATACATATATTTTTGACAATTTTAAACACACTTTTATTGGCTTGATCTGTATGGATGTGACGGATTATTACAATACAACCTTCGCCGATCTCAAAACGTTTGATTACTTTTAAAATTGGTACACATTGAGGGAGAATAAAGTTCGCTAGCAGAATGACTGAGTTATGCGGAACAGAAACGTCGTACTGACTGAAGTTTATTTACCTCCCAGTAGTGCGATGTTGCCATTTCATTAATTCTGGAGGCGAACTTTTTTTCCGCAATATGTACTAAGGGCCGATGACAATATAATGATTTGAAACAAAAAAATGCCAAAAAAAATCATTATAATGAATTGATTCGGAATTCTAAGAAAACTGGACTGAATCCAAAAACAAATAATATATAATAAATAATTTGAAATTAATTTCAATATTCAATAATTTTCTGAGCTATTCGGTGAACGAAAAATCGCATTTTCTGGTTATAATTATATTTGTCCGTTTATAGACTAAAAGAAAGACTGTAATGTTGCATTTTTTGTCAATTAACTAAATAGCAGATACGTTTATATCAATTAAATCCTATTTTAAAGCTCACCTGTAGAAGAGTTCTGGTACCAAAGTAGCATCTGTGGTGTTTAATGAGGCGTTCATGATGATAGTAGCACCGCCTGTCTTGATTTTGAAGAATCCAGCGGCGGCTCTGTGAAGGTCGCTCTCTTCTGTGGTGTACGGTTGAATTATGTTATAGAAATTACGAGGGTATACCATATCTGATTGCCTGTAACAATCAAATCAAAATTAAAATTTGAAATTTTTAGATCTTAACCTAGAAATGCTTCACGCCTAAACCTGCTCGATTCTTGTCAATTCGAATATGTAAAAATTATTCATTCGTTTGTTTTGTTGAGTATAACGATGCAGATGAAATGATTATGTTATAAAAATCGTTTTCTTTCAGTGACGCCTTTCGATTGATGTTTAAATCATCGTCGGACTGTCAGATTTGACTTTTAACAAAGGCTACCTAGATTACTTTCCAAGTAGCTAACTAGATCCTATCGTGGATACAAAACTAGAGCTCTCAAATCTAGCATACTATTTATCCCGTCTAGCTATTCTTTTATTGAATTTTGACCACCGTCAAAATGTCCTTAAAATATTTCATGTGATAAACTATTTTATTTCACGTTTTTAGATATTTTGTTCCTTGAGCTATTTCATTCTCCTCAATACATTCTATGATTTAAGGTATTTCAAGAGTAAGTTAACATAGAATAAAAATAGATGGAAACTTATAATGGTGATAAAAATTGAGTTGAAAAGATCAGTCTGTTCATTTACTACAATGAAATATGGATTTCGCAGATATTTTTATAGTAGTTAATATAGAGAGGTGAATATCGGTGTGCCGCAAGGCTCTGTTTTGGCACCTTCACTGTTATTTGTATACATAGATGACACGTTTGAATTATGGAAAATGTTTTGTTTTTTTTTTTCTGATGATACCGTTGTATTAGGTATAGGAAGGAACTGGAACATTGCTAAGTGAATAATAAATGAAAAATATGAAATTTTAACATTTGGTGCTATACTGGCAGTTTGCCTCGAAAGCTTATCATAATAATTAGTGAAGTGCGAAGATATAGGGTAGAAAATATAAAATATGTAGGTTTGCTAGTTGATTATTACAGAAAATGGGATATATCTTTATATTGTGTATATCTTCCTATAAAAGTTTTAAAAAACTATATTATTATGCGTATGCTTATAGTATTCTCGATTACGGATTATTGATATAAGAAGTTACATATAAACTGAAAATGTCTTAATGTATCTGAAAAGATAAATTAAAAAAAAATTTCATCATATCCTTAGATGTGCCTATTTCAATAACGATAAAACACTGATCTATCGTCGTTGGCCTATTTTTACCTAAATTTCACCGTCATGTGACCAGCAAACATTCTATAAGAAGTAAACTTAAATACTTATATAAATTCCAATATGTAGTTCCAACTGCTACAAAAATCAAGTTAACTGAATCTTTAATTATGTCTTCAGTGCAATATAGTGATGTTATATATGATCCTTGCTTGAGCAAATCTGAAGCATACAAAATTCAAAAGACTCAAAATTCTTGCATTAGGTTTTCTACCATCACCCCCAGATATCGCCATGTTACTCCCTTATATTAGCAATATGAAATTCTTCGTATGAAAAAACACGGATCTTACACCTTATCTGCTTAGTGCATCAAATACTCAAAAATGAGCTTCCATCTTATTTATATAATAGACCTAAGCTTAGAAATACTCTACATTCAAATACTCTCCGTTCTGGAGTTACCACCCTACACATCCCACAACAAAAAACTGATTTTTATAAGGAATATTTTTCCTGCACTACTGTTGACTATTATAATGAAATTCCACCAAAGATTAGAAGTAAAAGTTTCAAGTGTTCAAATGAAAAGTAAATGGTGTTTTATTAAATGACTTAATAGAAGTATCGAGCTGTGTGTAACCGCATATTTATGATTATCTTCTTTCTCATTATGATATAATTGTTTTTTTTGTATTCTTCAACTAGTTGGGATTGATACTTCGCCAATATAAATAAAGTTTATTATTATTAAAATAAAAAATCATGTACATATATTTTAATTTAAGTACCTACAGTTGATAAAATGTAATGAATACAGAAACAAATGCATCGCATATCCATAAATGAAAAACTCTTTAAACATAACTATGAGAAATAATTCAGGAAACTGGTTTTTAAGCTTTAGTTTATAAGTTTCACTATATTGTAAGATATGTCAATAAATTCAATTCAAATCAATTGAATTATCATACAATTATAATAATTGTATGATGAAAAAAAAGACGTACCATAAGCTAGGTTCCTTGGTAGTCTGTAAAAGAACAGGCTGTGCTTGATAAACCCGCTGCTCATCAGCTAGCAGCGACTGGGTGTCATCGTAGTCGCCCAACATGTCGCGCGCGATTTGTCGCGTCTCGATGTCCGGAAAGCGCGCGTGTGTCGTGCAATTTGTTGACTAGGTTCCGCAACGACGGACGCGCGTCGAGCGTCTGGAGCGGCGTCGGAGGCCGCGGAAGACGTCGCGACGCCAGCCGGGCTGCAGTTGCGTGGGAGGGAAACGCGCCGATCACAGGGAGAAACCAGGCTGTGCGTGTATTGGCTGTCTTTTCTTAGTTAGTGGGAGGTTTTTTTATAATCTTTCTCAATCGAAATTTGCGTCTGATTTCTCTATCCGAAGTGTGAGACTCTTCGAAGTTGCGTGAGGGAATGCACCCCTATAGGGGAGAACGAACCTCTGTATCTTGATTGCTTTCAGTTGGAGGAAAACTCGTGTAGTTCTTATAAGACGAAATATTCATCTACCTTCTCTGCTAGGAGAGTGAGACTTTCCTAAGCTGCTTGGGAGTTCTTTTTTTCTGAGCCACGGGGGAGTTGTTGTAACCTTTGTTAAACGGAATTTCAATCTATTTTCTCCACACGAAGTGTAAGACTCTCTGGAGTTTCGTGGGAGGGTTGCGCTTCTGTAGGGGGAAGTCATACTCTTTGGGTGGGTGCTTTAGCTTTGTTTTTTCAATTAGGAGAAAGTTTTTGCTGATCTTGTAAGACGAAATACCTGTCTGCCTTTTCTACTGGAAGTGTTTGACTCTCTAGGGTCATGTGGGAGGAATACACGTCGATCATAGGGAGTAACCAAGGGTTGCTGATTATGCGTCTATTGAATGTCTTTTCTCAGCTTGAGGCACGTATTTATAACCTTTGTCAAAAGGAATTTTCGTCTGTTTCCCCTACTTCAGGTGTGAGACTCTCTAAAGTTACGTGAGGGGATGCCCTCCTGTTGGAGGAAAGTTTGTATTGTATTTTTTAGACAAAAAATCCATCTTTTTTTTGTACTCGGAGTGTGAGACTCTCCGAAGCTGCATGTGAGGGTTACTCTCCAATAGGAGGACACGACGTTCTGTTGATGAGTGCTTTATGTTTCTTTTTTTAGTTGGAGAAAAGTTTGTATAGTTCTTCTCAGACAAAAAATCAATCTGTTTTCTTTACTCGAAGTGAGAGACTCTCCGAAGCTGCACGGGAGGGTTGCCTTCCAATAGGAGGAAACGAGGATCTGTTGGTGCGACTTTATTTTTCTTTTTTTAGTTGAGGGAAAAGTTTGTATAGTACCTATCAGACGAAAAATATATCTCCTTTTCATACTCGTAGTGTGAGACTCTTCAATGCTGCATGGGTAAGCTACCCCCCAATGGGGCAAAACGAGACATTGTTTGTGTACTTTTATAATAAGGAATACTTTTGCAAAGTTCTTGCCAGGCAAAATTACCATCTGCCTTTTGTAATCAAAGTGTGAGACTCTCCGAAGTTACGTGGGAGGGATGCGTTTCTACAGGGGAAAACAAGATTATGTCATTGACTTGAAACACCATATATATCATGCGAAAATGAAAACCACCAACGCAAGGTATATGACTTCAAAATGGCAATTTCGGCATTTCAGTGGGTTGCTACCAAGACGAACAACAAAACAACAAAACCCGGCTCATCCATGTTCTCCATGATTGCGAAACGCCACAAAATGGAATATAAAGTGGAGAATTGCGTCTGGGAACACTTTCACTATTCGAAAACAAAGGTTGAAGCACTACGTTATACGGCACTCGTATAATTTTTCAGATAAGTTGCTGCGTTTGCTTTGAGAAATGTCTTGTCATAAACTGGATATGAATTGGAATGCATGCATAAGTTTATTAAGATACGAGGGGGGAACTAGGGAGGTATTGTGATTCCGAAAACTTTTTAATTTGAAGTTATACATTTTTCTGGTGCTATTCCGGTCTCTCTGAAGCTGGAAATCATTTTGGCGAATTTTCATCGATCATAATCATTCGACACTGTGTACACCCGTTCACTCGGTACAGTGCTTGTTTTGTGCAAAGCCTTCTGTTTGGTTACACACAAAATGATCATTCAATACTACGTATGCTGTCTGTAAAAGTGGGCTGAAATTTTACCAACCCAAATACTGGCACTGCTGTACCTCGAGATACAAACGTGCGCAGTTTGAAATTCAGAAGAAGAAAAGCTTCCGGGGGAGTGAATCATCAACATTCTTGATACAGTGAGGGGAATTCCTACTTGGCTCAATTGACAGAGCGTCTGATCGGCAATCAGAAGATGTGAGGTTCGAATTCCGCATTAAGCCAAATTGCTTACGAGTGATTGATAATAAGACGCCAACTTAGCACCAACTAGAAAAATATGAATTCCAGTAAAGTCTTGGGTCTCACGATTAATATCAACTGAAAAATATGTAGCTACGCTGCTGACTTTAGAGAAAATATGTTTTTTCGAATAAATCTGCTAAAAGACAACTTCTAATCTCTTTAAATATCCTCGTATCTTACTTAATTTTCGTGTAAAAAAATAGAAACCACTTCATTGCATGTCAAAAAAAATGTTAATACTTTGATCTCTGCTAGAGAATGTTGTTTTTTTATCAATATACTGTTTCTGACCTTTGGTGACTGGTTATTATTATTTTTACTCTCGTCAGGAAGTAGGTGGTGCTATTAAAAAATGTTAAATACTTATTTTAATTTGGAGATGGTACAGATACGTTTCCTAATTACTTTATTGAGGATTTCATTTTTTACCTCGAAAACGGAGTCAGATCAACAAACAAATAGTATTTTCATACCATTAATGCGAAAAAATACATATTTTTCAACTTCTGTGGCGTACATTTTTTTGACAATATTATTTTTGGGACTGTTCCCTCGAGACGCCACAAGAACTTATTATCTTATGATGAACGAACAACATTGCCAAATTTCAACAAAATTGGCAGAAGGATCTTTGAGATATTCATAAGTAATCATTTTTTTCAAATCTTCTGCACCTTGTTTTTATGACTTTCTATAACAAATGTTTATATGACCTTTTCTACTTGAATTTGATTATGGAATTCGCTTTTTTAATTATGGCCTATCATGAAATAACAACCTGTATAGGTGAGTAATATTAATCGATCCCACCTCGTATGAAGATATCTTTGAGAGCGCAGGATGTTTTTTCAGCGAAGATTTAGGAGCAACGTGCCAGACATCGCTCTGCAGATAAGAAAATCATATGTGAGCGCCTGTATTACCCTTGACATAGAGGCGTTTATAAAAATGATACTGCGATTTCGACGAGCGAACTATCAAAACGAGGAAGTGTTCTTTTTACCTCGCTTCACGCTACCTTTCGGATTATCTTTTCCGTTCTGAAGCTATCAGCATGATGGTTTTCCAAATGTTGGTGTAGGTACTTGTTTTATATGGGGAATATATTCAAATTCCCTATATTTTTGCTGCGACGATTTTTCTCATTGAGATTGCGACTCGATATGTCAAGCAAAATAGCAAATGAGACTTTGACAACTAACGAATTATAAGTGTGTGCTCTCCACCTGCTATAGACATGCATGTTACGCCTTTAGCCTAGAATCGTCAGTATAGCCTGGCGGTCAAACTGTAGAGAGCAAACGGATGCCATATACGTAACCCTGTCAAGGGTGTGATAGCAACATCAACTCATCTTCAAGTGTCGCCCTCTATGAGTAGGCCCAATGGCAACTTTGAAGTCAAAGGTCATAATACCTGGACTGCCTTGAAGTGGCAACAGATGTATCTTACGACATCTGTCAACAAGGGTGAACTGATTTACAGCGACATCCCTTGTTCTTCGTAATATCAGTTATCAGCTTCTGATGTGAATGAGCTGAAATGATGGTACATCGTAAGTAGTGTATACGAAGAAGAAGGGATGTCGCTGTATATCAGTTCACACTCGTTCACAGATGTCCTAAGGGACATCTATGACCCTTCAAGGCAGTCCAGGTGTTAGGACCTTTGACTTCGTAAGTTGCCAATGGGCGTCTCGATAGAAGGCGACACTTGGGGATGAGTTAATTAATTTTGATTTATGAAAGCTCAACAAAAAACAAGCTTTAATAGTACGGTGCTAAGCAGTGAAACATGATTTTCCATTGTTAAGATTTTATTCTTAATGTTATTGCAAGAAACGCAATGCCAAGTTACCTCCATATTCCGCAGAACTTATACCTTTCAATCACAGATGGCGTGACAGGTATCAAATACAAGTTCAAGCCCTAACAACGTGGCTGAAATAAATTCTGTACAGAAATTTGAATTAAAACACTAACTTAAATATGCTTCATCAGCAAATCGCTTCATAAAGTGAAAAATAACTTTTTATTGCTAAGATTTTGTTATACATTTTATTGTGAACAGAAGCAAGGCAAGTTACTTCTATATTCCCGCAGAGCTCACACCTCTCAATCACAGATGGAGTGACTGGCATCAAATACAAATTCAAGCCATAACAACCTGACAAATGAATTTTCTCCGAAAATTTCATTTAAAATTCAATTTCAAATTATTTTACTAACATCGTGTTCAAATTCGTCGTCTTGAAATTTAGGAATCAATCGCCAACGGTTGGAAGGATCTATCCGCATACCCATTGCCTATCAAGACGATCGAAGAAAAAGTTAAAAAAGAGAACGAAACATCCTGAACGTAATCTTTGCTTTTAATGGATTATCAAACTTTCACTGCAAGTAACAAAAAATTCGCAGCAGACACCGGAAAAAAATTCGAATGCAAATTTAAACAATTTTTGAGTTAAACGAACTGCATGAAAATCCGTCTGTGGACCGTCCTTCTCGATTATGTCTGTCGTAGATCCTGTCAATGCCACCCCCTTCCCCTCTTCTAGCACTCCCCCCCAACTTCCCCTTACGGTTGAGGCCGTTGACCGGTAGAACAGCTTTTTCAGGCATTAATTTATCCAGACAGGGATAAAGAGGGGCCTACCGCAAGTGGCTGCAGTACAGTCTCGGTAGAACTATACTGAAATTATATAAAAATCATATATACATACATATTTGACTCTTATTTTCCTAAAAGAAGTAAAAAATTGGTAAAAATTTGGTTATTAATACTCATAAGCTGACTGCATTGAAGCCTGTGAGGAAAAAACCAGTAGAAAGCGTTTAATGTTAGGTAAGATAATGCCTATTATAGTTGTATTTATCAAGCACGAAATGAAAACTCAGACGCCGTTCATGTTCCAACATAGGGTGCCTGATGCGAACTAATAAACCAATGGTGTTCCTACAAACAAAAATTTAGTTTTGAATTGATTGGGAATATTAGACCCAATGCTAGGAAGAAATAAGCGCAACCCAAAAAATCAGCATATTAATTAATCATCTATCATACACATTCTGTGAACGGAGGGCTTAGATAGAACGTTCGTACGGCAAATCTTGCGGTTAAATATTGTGCAGTAACGGTTGCCTAAGCGAGGAACATTTAAACTTAAGCTACTCATGATGTACGGATAGTCAGTTTTATTATTGAGCAAATTGGAGAAAAAAGTCAAGACAGAAATATATCTGGGCACCTCCTAGTCAAATGCTTTGGGTGAATCTTCTTTCTGGATAGAATCCATTACATTTGAAGATAAAATATTTCATTGCTCTGCGTATAATATAAATAGATGCTCCATCCATCAGTAATCGGGGTTGTTTTGCGTCGAAGCATCGATAACTTTTCTACCAGCGTTCAATGATTATTGTGTTTGTACGATAATTTCCTTCACAAAATTATTGTGTTATGGGGACGCCCATTGGCAACTTACGAAGTCACAATTCCTGAAACCTGGACTGCCTACAGTTTGACCGCCAGGCTATACTGACGAGTCTAGGCTAAAGACGAAACATGCATGTCTATGGCAGGTCTGATACGTAGTCGAGAGAATACATTTAAACAGTTATGTGTCAAGATACTCGTCACTAAGTCATGCTCACTCATTACTAATTACGCACGATCTGGAGAACACACCACCCAGGTCAGTAATTGGCTATTGAAGCGAGCATATGTATCTCCGTGGTGCGGTGTCACGTAGTTCCACCACTTGGCTACCTGTGTGAAAACAGGAAAGGGAGATTGAAAAATAATATTTCTAAGCTCCAATCCGATGGACCAGCCGAACGTTGGAGAGTTTTCTCATAGAGCTTACCACGCTGACTGGGCTGTGACAAAAGGCATACGATTATGTTTATATAAGATCCGACGATTTATATTGAACAATCCTGCCCTTGGTAATATCGGATGAAAAAAATGGCCGTCACAGGATACAAATCACTTAGAGTTTTTCATAGAAGGCAAATTAGTTTATCTGAATTTTTCGGAGGGGTAACATCTTCCGTGAAAATTGAACACATCACATCTGAGCCCTCGAACGATAGCTTCCTTTATTCAAAACAGAATCGTGGCGTCCTCAATATAATTGAATCGAAATTTAGAAATTTGGATGGCTTGGAATCAAATTTCAAAATTAATACAAATATTGTAAAACTTTTTCAATATTCACAAAATTTTCATATTTCCGGAAATGTCCATAATTCCTCACTATTCTAAAAACGCATGCTTCAACTGGATTAACAGTCCTGAAATTTGACCGAAATGTTCAAGACGAGCTCATTTTGTGTTTTATTCACTATTCTTATTCAATTAAAATGCCGTAATCTGTTTTAGTAGTAGTAATTGCTAAAAAAACTGAGTATTTGGTAACATCCCTTTTACTCATTCCGTCGCTGCCGCAGTTCGGCCTAGACGTGGAATGTGGTGCAGAAGTCTGCGTCCTTAATCATAGTTATTTACGATAGGCGCTCAGTGGTCTACAAATTGAATGCATGAAATTCCATGGCTTTTTTAAGGATATCTAATTTTTAAAGCCAAATTTGTGAACTATAGTTTGTGTCTAACAAGAAAGAAGAATTACTGAGGTCTACAGTCTATAGATGATAGAACATACGTACGCAAATAAAAATCAAAGCAGCGTTTTCAAGGTCAATCGTGTTTTTTAGCATCATCATATCTTATTTATTGTAGCAAGTTAAATGGACAACCCGGCATACCATGAAAGACCAAGAAAACACAATATCACAAATTGGGAATTTTCGCTATCAAAATACTTTTCCTCCCATTTGCGTGGATAGTAAATAAAATATCGTTCATGCTTATGAAAAGTCATCGCACTCATTCAACCGTCCTCTTCCTGAAAACTTCTACGAAAAAATTACCTTTGGCGACCCTCGCTCCAAATATGCAGACAAATTGCAAACTGGCACATTCACTTTCTGTATCAGCAGATCTCATCTTTGTCGTATCACTTTCATAATAGTTCAGGCGATATTTTCAGATGCTAAAATTGTGTATTAAAACGCGTCTTTGAACCCATGCATATCGGAATTTTGATTGCTGGTAATATTTTGGACTGAGTAGAAGAAAATTTTGGATCATAATATAGTATTACTATAGTAAATTCTGCCGGTACTGTTTAGAAAACCTCCAACCCAAAACAGATACTGCCTGGTCTATCACCAGAAATAAACGTAACATCACGCGTTCTTTAACCTCACATCCCATACTCCATAAAGGGTGCACAAATGTGAGGCCGCCAATCTAGTTGTCGTTTACAGAAACGAAAAGTGCATCAGAAAGTTTTGTTGACGATGCTAGATAACGATATCTAATTCTCCTCTGTATGGTTATGGACACAAAGTTTTCTGTGGGATGCGGTGAAAAACAAGAGACTATGCAACTAACGTTGGATAATTTCCGCAATAAATTTCGAGTATGTTCAGATAAACGTTTGTATCCACGAGTTATTAATCCGTTATATCTTTGCTGTTTCGGTAAATTTAGTTGGTATCTGGTGAACTGTTTTGTTTTACTCAGTAAAATGGCGTCAAGTAGATGGTATCTGTTTAATATTTAGTTAATGTTTGAAACGAATTTATATATTTCGTATCGTTTGGAATAAAATTTGAAGAATATTGCAGATATTGAAATAGTTTAATACTATTTCAATTTTCAAAATTTTCAAAATTTCCGAAAATCTCCATAATTCCTTATATTTTATAAACAGCCTTAAGATGGATCGACAATACCAAAAACTGACGAATATTTCAAAAAAACTGAGTCAACCGACTATGTTCTAGTCATTATTAACACGCATTTTATTAGCTTCACCTGTATATGTGTATATATGTATGTTTGTAACGAAATATTCAAACGCTATTACCACCCACTTCAACACGTCATATCAATTTTAAATTTTGCATACTTATTAAAGACTGATGACAATACAATAGCTACAATAAGTTTGTCCCATTATTTATTTCTATAAAGCAATACGAATTAACAATGTAATTGGATTTTTTACCATCCCTTGCACTTTTAAAAGGTGATAATACAAATATCATTCAATAGTTCATCCTAACATACTTTTGTTTAAACTGTATCTATAGACAGAATCTTTGAAATATAACCATACCTGACTCATTCGAGGCCCCGTAAACGGAGAGAATACCCTTCAGACCCTTTAATTCAGATCCATTGAAGAGCAAGTCTCATTCCAACAGCCACGTAATTGCGACTCCAAATATCAAAGTACAAGAATAAATTCGTCAATGAATAAATGATCATTTAAAAAACCAAATTAATATGCTTTCATATTAGATCCAACTAAAAATTGAAAAATAAATTATAGTTTAATACAACTCGTCGTTTTATAAAACCGAGCTGTAATACTTAACAAAGAAAGGTACCTAGCTTGAACTATGAAATTATCTGTGCGTACTTTTCAAATCGTAGCTCGAGTAATTAATACGAGGTTGGATGCTGATTTCAACAGTTAAAAAATATTGAATGTTAAAGATCGTGTATAAACAGTCCCTGAGTTGGCCTCATTACGTCCAGCCAGTATGACGAGACACGTGGGAGGGCCAATTAAGGTCCCTAATTTGTATAATGAGGACCCGATGAAGATATTTTGGCAATATGAAAGGACGAGAGAAACGAGGTTAATAGTTTAACGGATCAAAATTAATATTGCCTGCCTGTGTAGCAATTTGGCCGGGTATATGTCTACCCAAAATCTCTGAGTAGTAGATTTCATTGAAATAAATATACCATATAGCAATTCCATGCCTAAGCCGGGAACAGTTGCCCCCACAATATACCCGGTGGTGCATTTAACTCGAGACAGTCGTATTGCGCAAAAACGATGAGTTTTTTTATTAAAACGTTCAAATGAAGGTTCTTGAATGCAATGGGCGAGAGTTAATGATGACTTTTATTTTCGACATTGAGAGCGTTTTCAAGGTTTTTTCAAAGTCAACGACGTTTTTTTAATGGGAACACAGAATCTTATTCTACGAGAAAAAAAGTACCTTTAATTCAAAAAAATCCGCTCGCAACTTAAGTAGATAAAAAACAAAACATTTGTTTTTTTTTCGAAACGTTTTCATATCGCAACGGTTGACAACGACGTTATCATTTCTTTGGAACATTATTGACTGAGTCGTATTTTCTCAGTGGGCAAGAAATTGAATAGAATTAAATAGAATTATTTTCTTTTGTTTGTTATTCTCAGATAAATTTGGTTTAACAAACCATGATGAAGTCAATCGAAATAATATGCACTACTGATGTGTGGAAGATCCGCGATGGTTGACAGAAGTGGAACACCAGCGCCCTCTGTTGGTGGATGTCTGGTGCGGAATTATTGATGACAGGTTAATCGGTTCATATTGCGACTTTCTACAACACCATTTACCGCAGCTAATAGACGATATACTACTTCAGGAAAGGGCAAGTATTTGGTATCAACATGATGGCTGACCTGCTCATTATGCCATAATTTTCAGGGAAGTGCTGGATCAGGAATACCCTAATCGATGGATCGATTATGGTGATCCCGTTATATGGCCTGCTAGGTCGCCAGATTTAACCCCTCTCGATTATCTTTTAATGGGCCGTCCAAAATAAGTTGTTTATTCTAGAAGCTCGCACTACATTGGAATATATCAATAAAGAAACTTTGCCTGGGTACTATGAAAATTTTATAAAATGGATTGATAAGTGTATTGAAGTTGATGGGCATAATTTTGAACATTTTTTCGGTTGTACTAAAGTCTGAAAGTGCTTCTCACTTTGGAATCATCATTTAGGATTTTAGTTATGTCACGTATAAAACATCATAAAATTGCGATTTTATGATGTTTTAACAGAAACATAGGGTGTTCAGCAAAAACATTTATTTTTTAACGATTTTTCCGATGAAACATTCCACCACCACCGCCCATGGTGAACCACCTTTGATACCCTGCCTATGTGCATTGCCTATCCATATAGTGCGGGAGACAGTGACATTTTTTGGTACTTATTTTCCCAGTCGGATTATATTGATTAGTTTGTTGACTGGCATATCTTTAAAAATTTCAAGACGGAAATAAGGGTAATTGTTTAAATTTTCCCAGGGATTAGCCTGACTATTATTTTTTCAATATCTATACCTAACAATTGAAAAAAAGTGCACTATATATTTCTATATGTTAACACAGTTTCCGCTTCAATCCATCGAAAACTCCCCCCTCCAGATATATATGCATATTGCTTGAAATTAGATCAATCTACGCTACAACAAACTTACTCTTTGCTTTGACTGGTTCCAGATGATATAAATGATACAAAAACATTAGTTTTAAAAAATATGCCAATTTATTTGATCAAAAATAGGTTTGACTAGCCAAAAGAATTGAAATCAAACATCCTGAAATTCCTTCTACTTCGATTCCTGATGAATTTCAGGCTGTGTTAGAAGAAGCAGATTTATGGTTTCTGAAATAAAAAACATTTCTCATCATACTACTGAGCAGGGGATTTGAGCTGACGTCTCTATTACATCACATTTTCTAGAAATGTCTTGTCTATATACTCTAAAATTCTCACTACCGAATGTGGCATATGCTTTTTGATATTTTTCTGTACGTTTTGGGCTGATCGTGAACGATAAACATCTTGTTTAAAACCGCAGCGAATTCTTTCTGTTTTTCACTCTTTTCAATCGCTTCAAATGAGCATCCAGTTTATGAGAAAAAATAAATAAATACGGAAAACAATCACCGCCTCCCGGACTATACAGTGACCTCGCGAATCCCGATTACCTGTCGGGCTGCCCATACAAAGTTGTTCACCTGTTCCTCATCTAGAAGGCCCCGACGCAAGCGCCAACTGCTTTTAAAATACTAAAGACAAACGAACCGTCGTCGCTATGGTAACCGTTGTTACGAACACATCGCGCGGTTTGACAAGTGCAGATGATTTAGGTTAACCAAAAACGTCCCTTTTGATAGAGAAAAGATGCGGTTCATACCTACATGGGTGGACAAGATACAGGACAGTGAGAAAGTCAGTCAAAGGTAAGGTTCAATGATCTTTTAAAATCTGTTTTATGGACTGGGATCATGCTGCTCGTTGCTTCCGGTGATACAAATGTTTGTTTGAAGTTTGTGATACATATACGTATCGTTTAATAATTGTATCAAAAACAACATATATTTATGAGTTCTCGTGTATAATATATCGATAAATAGGTACTATGAATTATGCAAACTATATTATTTTTTACAATTCTGGTAATTGTCTAGAACAGCTACTTTTATCAAAAAGAAGAAAAAAGAAATTTGAAATTGACCAAATTAATGCTTTTAACATAAAACTTTAATCGCAAATCTCAGATAGCGCGATTTAAACTATTTTTAATCGGCTTCAAAAAAAGGGAAGGTTCTCTATTCGATTGTTTTTTCATTATGTGCATATTGGCCCCGTTGTTATCAAAATGCAATTTTGATGAATGGCTATAAGCTATCTGAATCGAGAAAGCTAAGCGATATGATGAAGCAAATTTGAACAAATGCTCCTGATGCGAATGGTAACAATGAACTGCCTACCTTCCGACTTCATAATCAAATTGGAGAGTGCACAAAAAAGTGATTGAAAGTACCTGTTCTTTTTTTGTTAATTTTTTGCATAAACAAACGTATTGGTATTTCTAGGTTAATGCAAATAGACATTTATCCTCTCACACAGCTTCTGGAGTCCTACACGGATCAGTTCTAGAACCAACAGTATTTTTAATTTACGTTACCGATCTACCGAACTAGAACCAAGCTAATAATTTGGTTCTGTTTATGAGACTAGTTCCTAGTGCCAGAAGGCATGAAGATAATATTGTACCTTCGGACATCTCATACTATTACTTTCTATAGCATTCATGATCTGTGCTTCAACCCAGATGGCACGCAACTGATAGTGGCGGGAGGAAAACATGTGTTGGTGTACAACACTAGCGATGGCAGCCTAGTGAAATTACTCAAAGAACACAAAGATACAGTGCACGCAGTGTGCTATTCGAAAAACGGTAAGTGAACGTCGTGTTTTGACTGACCCGTATTTAAAAAAACATATAGTTACGGAACAAACTACATTCTCGTTTCGGCTGCCTCGTAGTACATAATTTCATTTCGAATTTCAAATTACATGGTGATTGGTCATGAAAAAGTTTAAATTATATCAATTGCGTACTTTGAAAGATGTTGCAGAAGCAGCCGAAATGTCAGTAGAGTAATTAATTCGTCGTTTTATTGAAGAAATGTTATAGGAGGTTGATTATAAATCACACAAAACTATCAAAAGTGGACGCTGGAAAATCGTACAAAAAGTTGCCTTGGAAAATTTTTGAGGACGAAAATTGGAATTTTTTTAACCAAGACAAAAAATCGTTTAAATTTCCACTCCTATGCGCCTTCCCATTTTACCCTCGTTACTCAGATCGACCATATTTCCTTCAATTTCCACCATGCTTTAATTAATTTTCAGGACATTTTGCCGTTTTGAAAAATATTCACTTTCCTAACACATCATGAATAAAAAGTTTAAACACTCCAAGCTAAAATTCTAAAAAAAACACATAACGAATCTACAAAATAAAGAAAGAGAAATCAAATACGAAAGCCAAACAGAAATGCACGCGTTGCACGCTAGAAAAATTGCCATCGCCTGACAACTTAGACTCTTGTGCCAAGCCCTACAGGAAAATTAATTTTACTATATTACATTGGTAAATATATTATCATGACATCGAAATTAATGTATGTTCCTTTTTTCAGGTGAAAAATTCGCAAGTGGCAGCGCCGACAAAACAGTGATCATATTTTCAAGTCGATTGGAAGGCCTGCTGAAATACAATCACAGTGACAGCGTGCAATGCCTCGCCTTCAACCCTCTGTCTCATCAGCTGGCTTCTGGTTCCTTGTCCGACTTCGCCATCTGGAGCACCGAACAGAAAGCTGTACAGAAACATAAAACTGGAGCCAGGGTAAACGCTTGCTCTTGGACTAACGATGGTATGTAGTTAGCTGGATTTTATGTTCTATTTGAGTGATGAGGAATACATATGATTAGTCATGCTTTTTTGTATTCATAATATTTTTATTATTTAAACAACAAAAGTACATTTTTTGGCGCTCTCAACTATTCAAAATTAATTATTTAATTATACGTAACATATTACGTATACTGTTACAGGTATTTTTTTATAGATAACCTCGCGCAAAGTCAGATAGGTTATAGCGCTTCATAAGCACTGCGCGAGGATAAATGTCTGTTCAAATTGACCTTAAAACGCTGTAAATTATAGCCATCTGGGTGAAACGACGATTAGAGACTCTCCATGAAGCTCTATTGGTCTGCTCCACATATGCGTGAAAAAAAAAAATTATTTTTTTTATAAAGGTCAGTACCTGGCACTGGCTTTGAACAATGGCACAATATCCATCAGAAATAAACTGGGAGAAGAAAAAAGCAAAATAGAACGTCCTGGAACAACTGCGATATGGGCGATCAACTGGAGTACAAATAAGGTCAGTATTTTCATCATTTCTTCTTCCACGCCAAGTTTTGTAGTGTTTGAAAATCGCTGAGGGATTATCATTAGGGGATCCCCAGACTGCTAGAATGGATGCTCTAAGTATTAGAAATCAAAGGACGATAAGCCTGAAGGCTGCAGTGCTAACGAGGACATTACGTCGGTCGACTTCTAGGAAAGAAAAAACATTGTCAAACCTACTTGACGTAATTTTTCATGTATGTTTCAGGACGATCAGAATGACACATTATGCGTGACAGATTGGGGCAAGAACATGTCGTTTTACACCTTGGGAGGAAAGCTAGTGGGCAAAGAGAGGAACATCGGCTATGAGGCGCTCAAAGTGAGATACTTTCCTCACGGAGACTACATCCTCGCCGGAGGTCTGAACAAAGCATGCGTAATGTACACCAAAGATGGGATAAAATTGGGCATGGTCGGTGAACAGCAGAATTCGTGGGTTTGGTGTTGTGACGCGCATCCGTCTGGAAATTTTGTGGTAGGCGGTACTTACATTCATTTAAAATGGGGACAGCGTTGCCACATTCATTACCGACACCCAAAAGTGGTCTACTTTACGTTTTAAAAAATCAGTTTATTGTCATAATAACAAATCTGATGTAAATCATGAAGCACTGGATTATATGGACATTATTTCTAATTCATCCATGCTAGTTTTTTTCTTTTTGTAGGCAATAGGTTGTGAAGATGGTACGATTTCCTACTACCATTTAGTATTCAATATGGTACACGGTTTATACAGAGAAAGATACGCATATAGAGAACACATGACAGACATCATAATACAACATTTGATCACGGAACAAAAAGTCAGAATCAAATGTAGGGATCTCATCAAGAAGATCGCTATATATACAGACAGGCTGGCGGTAAGATTATGAAAAATTACAATAACTTAGTGAAAAGAAGCAGTAACAATTTTATTTGATTTTTTGACTAGGTTCAATTACCAGAACGAGTTGTTATCTATGAGCTGTACTCCAAAGATACGAATGACATGCATTATAGAGCTAAAGAAAAGATCATGCAAAAACTGGATTGCAGTCTATTGGTAGTCTGTACAGATCATTTGGTCGTATGTCAAGAGCAGACCTTGCAGAGTGTTTTCTTCAATGGCGAAAGAGAGAAAGAATGGAGGTTCGACAGCCCTATAAGGTACAGCTTGAATATATATCATGATGTATTCATTGTATTTCGGACACTTGCTTGAATGACTATGTTTCAAGTGTTGTGTTGCTAAGGATCCTACTTAGATATACACTGTTAGAAGTATTGAAGTTATTCCTGCACGTGTCCACAGAATAGTGATAAAAACATGTTGAAGGTACATCAAAAATATTGGAGGATTGCCCGGCAAGGAGGGAATGTTGTTGGGACTGAGAAGTGGGCAAGTTTGGGAGGTGCATTTGGATAACATGCATCCTATGTTGAAGGTAATTGCTATGTTTGCTTCCAATCCCAAACTCCTGAAACTCTTGAATATATGAAAAAAAATATTTTATTCTTTTTTAAATTCGATTGTAACAATGTCCTAATCGCTACATCTGTGAGAAATTAAGTACCGCCCACCAGGGCCATGCGACTGAAAATAGCCAATTAAAGGACGAGTTTAAACGAGTCAAGGCAGAAGCTTCGAAGATGTTTCACAGTGTTGCCGATAGATGAAGAATTATCTTATATTAAATACTTTTAGCCTCTTCGGGATGGTCTATTGTTTCTCAGGGATATCGTGTCAATGTTAGTTTATTTGTTATATAATAGTTAGCAACATACTAATAGAGATGACGTTGGTTAAGCATTTTTCTCGTACATTTAGTATAATTGCATAAACATACTTAAATCAAGGAGAAATACGTAAAACGTTTGACAACGTCAGATTATTTTTTGCCCGCATTCTTAACAGACGTTATATTATAATTTTTTCCTTTAGCCTCCATTTTCTGTTATTAAATATACCCATCAGAATGTTCTTGCATGAAATGTGTATATGTTTTTTCTCACTTTTCAGGTGACTGTCAATGAGAGTGTGAGATGTTTAGATATGAGCCAAAGAAAACAGAAACTGGCTGTTGTAGATGACAACGGTTTATGTCAAATATTCGACTCAAAGACAAACGAACTGCTGTATCAAGAAAACAACGCAAACAGTGTCGCTTTTAACAGTTTATTCGAAGACATGCTAGCTTTCAGCAGTTGCAGTACACTTTCCATCAAAGTAAGATCATATTTGAATTAAAAATGCTTTTTTGAAATATTCAGTAATGCATCTTGATTATTTAGACTTATCATTCGAAATACATGAATGAAAAAAAACATTCAAAAATATCAGCTTTTTCTTTGACTTGTTTTTTCTTGATAATCCTTGACAATACCTGAGAACATTTTGCTTTCCTAACTTTCCCAGACTTGCCAGAAAATAGACACCCTGATAAATACTGAAATCGATTTTTTAATGTGATATTTTTCCTAGGTATCTGATTTTCCATCTCACACTCAAACCATGAGTGGTTTTGTGGTAGGTTTCATGGGATCGAAGGTGTTCTTCCTCAACGGTTTCTCCATGACCACTTTGGAGATACCACTGAGTGCACCCATGTATCAGTACATCGACAAAAAGATGTTCTATGAAGCGTACAGAGTTGCGTGTCTTGGAGTAACAGATGGAGATTGGGAAGAGTTGGCGTATGCCGCATTGGAACAGTTAGACTTTGACATCGCCAGGTAAATACGAGGACTATTCCGTTTCCGCAATATAAAAATGTTCAACAAGAAAAGAATGAACTAAAGTTTAAAAAACACGCTTTTTCAGGTGATCGAACTAAGAAGTAAAAAATTATTCTCAATATGAGAATAACATGATAAACGAGAAAATTTAAAAAACCAAATATGTTTAACAGAAAGAACGATTTCAAGAAAACCGTTTGTCATTTAACAATTCTTTTTTACTTTTCAGTGCATTTTTTCGGTTGTATTTTTTAAGGTCGATTCTGCTTGTCAAAAATGTTCATACAACTTGTTGCATAGTCTAAGTGAGGCTTTAGAATGAGAGAGAATTTTATAATACTCAACAAATATTTCTATCAAGGCTCCTGTTACACAACGTACATTAACTGCCCTAAAACAGACCCACATTGTGTAACTCAAAACCACAACAATTCATTCATTTGATTCTTGATGAGGAATTATATCATTTAAAAGTAAAATGATTTAACCGTTTAGTCTCGTATTAACAATACAAAATAAAAAAATATATAGGTTAGCTTTCGTGAAACTCCAAGACTACAGCTACCTGGAACTGATCCAAGAGTTGATGGAGCTGCAACGAACGGGAGACTATCCGAGGGAAGCTATGATTGGAGATGTTTACGCCCATAGGAACAGACTGAAGGAGGCCGCAAAGATGTATCAGAAAGCCAATAAAGAGTACAAGGCTTTCGCCATGTATATGGATCTCAGGTAAAATGGACTTGCAATGATAGATATTTTTATTTCTAAATATAGTTTTGAATTTATACTGTCAGATTAAAAGCAATCAGTTTCAATGGAGGTAATTGTGACTCCTGAGGAATATTATTTTATGAGACCTTCATTTTCTGTTTTCTAAATATTAGCATGTCTCCGGATCATTAAGGTCAGCGGAGAGAGATGCAGCAGTGTTCAAGTGCAAATGTTGGATAAAGCGACACTTATGAGGTTATGGTTTTGTTCACAGGATGTTCGACGAAGCTCAGGAATATCTGAGCTCAGGCGACAACGTTGATCTGATAAGGAAGAAGGCAGATTGGGCGAGGAACATCAACGAACACAAGGCGGCTGCGGAGATGTACCTATCAATCGGAGACATCCAGGAGGTCGTCGATATTTATGCAGAGAAAGGATGGACTGATCAACTCTCTGAGCTGTCCAGGAAGATAGAAAAGAGCGACAGAGCTGCCCTCATGGGCATTGCTAAGCATTTGGAGAGATTAGGTAACGATATACATTTAACATTCTTATATTAGAGTCTGATGCCATCCATAAAAGGAGAACTGAACACATATTTATGAAAGCAGCATGAAATATTCTGCAGCCGGCAGGGATCTAATCGACTTATCTTGCATTCTATCTGGACTCTTTCAGTTGATAAAACTACCCCCAGACCAAAGATGTTGCCTGCGGATTGCATTATTATTATCACTATCCTTCTTTAGGTCGTCCCCAAGATGCCATTGACGTTTACCGCCGCCTGGGGGACTCAGAATCGGTCCTCCGACTCCACGTGGCCGCCAAAGAATGGAAGGAGGCGTTCGCCATAGCGCACACCCATCCGCAACACGCAGCCGCTGCTTACGTGTCGTACGCGCGTTGGTTGGCCGAAAACGACGACTTCCTGCAGGCCCAGAAGGCGTTCCACAAGGCGGGCAGACAGCAGGAGGCGGCCAGGGTGTTCGGACAGCTCACAGAAAATGCTGTCGCTGAACGAAGGTGAGGAGGTGATTTATATACGTAGAGGCGAGCCAGGCCAAATAATGCTATACGGTTATGATCGTAAGTGACTTGAATATATAAGAAATAGTTCATAGCTCACTATGTATAAATAAACAATTTGTATGATCAGGTATAGAGACGCAGGCTACTATCACTGGGTGATGGCAGGACAATACCTTGACTTGGCTGCAGAAAACGAAGAAAATAAGGAAGGAAATCTAGAAAAGTTCCGAATCAACGAAAGACTTGCAGATATCTATTATGCGTATGATATCGTTCACAAGTATCTTGAAGAACCTTTTACTTCGTACATGCCCGAAGCTTTGTTCAACATCGCCAGGTTTGTCATGGTCAGAACTGATAAAAAGAGACCAAAAGGAGTTTCTGCTTTCTCAGTTTGGTAAGTTTTCCAAATGAATAAAATTAATAAATAAATACAGCCACTAACCAGTTTTATCAGTTTATATACCTTTCTCATATTTCGCCTACTGCTGTTTCTAGTATGTAGTCAATGTAAATGCTCCAATAAAACTGATCCGAACTGCAATTGTCTTCAGGTGAAGATGACCTGATGATGATGGAAGAGACGACATCAAACGCAACCTTGTGAAACATTTTCAAGCCAATGTAAGTTCGAAGCGTTTTTATTATAGGTTATTTTTATATTAACAGGTACACTTTAGCGAAACAAGCCAGAAAACTGGGAGCTAACAGATTGGCTAAACAGTTGCTGGACAAGGTCCACACTTTGCGGATACCAGCAAAGTTTCAGGAACAAGCCGAAATCGCTGCAGTGGCGTGCAGATCCAGACCCTTCAGTGACCCGGAAGAACTGTTACCGATGTGTTATCGATGTTCTACCTACAATCCTTTGATGACAGGTAGCATAAATATCTTTTCCACATCTTCTTTTCTTATTCTCAAGACGGGTTTTTCGTTGAAAGTGGTTTATAAGGGGTGAGGGTGAGCAAGTGCCCTATTAGACGGAATTTTACGCGATTATTGTACTTTCCCGCCCATTATTGGGGGTCATGATCGTCACATCTCGGATATCTGCTCCGAAAGTGTATGTTTACCAAAACTATTGAGACGCATTGCAGTATTTATGACTCAATATCAATGCGTTCAGAATATTGAGTCGAACTACTTGACTCGATTTTTTGCAGCTTCTGATGCCTGCACGAACTGCGGACAAAACTTTCAACATTCATTCGTCAGCTTCGAACCTTTACCGTTGGTAGAGTTCCGCGTAGAAGACGAGATCAGCGACGAGGAAGCAGTGAGATTGATTGAAGCACCTCCGTTACGAAAAGAAGAGAAGGAGTGGAAGGAAGATGTGGATGAGCATCAGCAAACTTTGAGGTTCGTTTTGTTCGTCACATTGAATTGAATCTGAAATGATATATACTACCATTGCAATTTTCATGTCCTGAAGTTTGACAGCAGAATACAGTATCACTACGCAACATCAATGCGTGGGAAATACTGAGTCGATCTACTTGACTTCATTTTCCATCTCTCGTCTAAGATGGAGTTGTACAGGCTAGAAAATTAGGAAGAAGAATAGTGTATTTGCGACTGCCTAGAATGCAGGAGGTTGTGGGTTCGATCTCCACTGGCGATAAATTTTACTTTCCAATTCTCCTGATTATTAGTTATGATATAAAATCTCTAAAACACCTATTATGTGGAATATTTCAAGAAGAATTGAATTCAGGACTTCTAGAGTAGATTGGATTTTCGAAAATTTCCGTAATTTCCAATACATTCAAAACTTACTTCAAGTGAACTAGCAGCTGTAAAATCCGAACACAACCTGCAATAAAGTGATACGTGAAATACAGAGTCAACCTACTTGACATCATTGTTCAAGAGAATAAATAGCACTTTTCTCATTATTCGAGATCCCTATTTAGTTCAAATTGTTAATCTCTAGTAAAAGTTGCTCAACCAGAAAAAGAACAAATTAGTCCTCTCAAGAAAAAACGTTCTGTTTTTAAATATTTAACAAATAGCGTAAAAATTGGAAGACTCAGTTGAAGCAGTTGTTTGTTGCAGATTATTCAGTGAATCGGAAGACAAAGAGGAAGACCCTTTCGCCACCAAAGTGGATAGAGACCACAAACCAGTTGTCGTAGGAAGGAAAACCCTTCTGAGCCTTGATTCGTCAGCAGTTTTGATCACTAAATGGCGTCCTCCTCTAAGATATGGATATTATAGGTAAATCGGGGATTTGTGATGGATTTTGAAGATTATATTGTCAACGAACAGGGTACTCTACAACCTAAGGAATGTACTCTCGAAAAAAATGCATTAGTAAAAGATTCAATCAATTAATTATAAGTTAGAAGCGTTTGCATATGAATATTGTACCTCGTACTTGTTGAACTGCGTCAACACTAAACGGCACCTTTGCTAAGCCGCAAAGAAATCTAAACAACGATGAGTTTCACTATATTCTGTATGATAATATCTTATGTCTCTTTTAGGAACTTGCTTCCTGACGTTAGAATAACATCGTGTGAGACTTGCTTCAGATTTTTCCACGTGGATGATTTTGAGCTACAAGTCTTGCAACTTGGACATTGCCCGTTCTGCAGGAGCTCACCAGATGGGTTGAACCATGCGGAAGATACTAGTGAAATTGTTATTTAATTCTTATGATTTCAATTTTTTGTAGAACGTTTCCGTTATACTGTTAGAGTACATATTGTAACATATTGTTCATATTTTGTCATAAAACTTTGGAAAATCCTTTGAGTTTTTTTTTGCTTTTATTCAACTTGCAATGTATGTAAGTATGGAAGTATGTTTGTTCGGGTGGAATCAACTAAATTTTGAAGCAGATATCTTCAACCGATTGGAGCTGAAATTTTGTATGCACGTTTAGCTTGGATGACAATGGACGGTTAAATGTGTGACGTCACTCTGAATCCAATATGGCGGAACACCTAAGATGGCGGACTAGTTATACAAGATTACAAGCTTTTATATCATATAAATTGTGTAAAGATGTTATAAGTTGATAGTAACAGTTTCAAAGGAAATGTTTTTTTAAGTTTTTAACTTTTTTGTCAGTGTTATTGTCCGAGTATTCTGTTAAACTGAATTCCACTTATAGATCCCCAATTCCATGCAGGAAATAAAAATGCTGTCATTTACGAAGCTGTAGACCGGACTGGATCTTATTCCCAATACTTCGTTGATGTACAGCAATAAGAGCGTTCGACATAGAACAGATCCTTGAGGAACGCCCGCGTTGATGGTAAACACATTGAAAGCATATCCATCCAGCACTACAAATGAGGATCGGTCCCTGAGAAAACTATGAAGTAAAAAGGAATCTCTGCACAAATTTCAGAAATGTTGGAATTTCCAAACTTGCAGCGCACGGTAATGAACCTTTGCCGCGTCCAAGAAAGGCTTAAATAGACCAAATCTCACGGTCTAATTTAATTTTTAATTTAAATTCATCGATTTTGCGGCTCTTCCTGGCGTTGGCGCGGGCTGCTATTGAAATCTGCTAAATGAGTTCGGCCGCACAACCAAATTGACTTTATTTCAAACCGATGCAGACGAATACTTTCGCACACGTTTAGTCCTGCTCCCGATGCAAAGACATAAAAAACGATAGACGTATTTTTTATAATCTAGCAATACGCCAATATTGAAATTCGTAGTCGAACAATGCTGTCATATTACCTAAAAAACTTGTGAACTCAGTTCAAGATTTGAAATATAAAACTACGTATCTCGAGGCGTAAAGAAAAAAGAATTCGTGCTACGACGTTTCGTTCTCCGGGAAAAAAAAATCTTAAAAAAGTCATATGCAAAGCCAAAAATCGATTGTCTTTCAAACTGGACAAAAACTCGTTTTCTGTGTGATTATGAACCAGTCTTGACACGCCACCACGTGCTGTTGATAGAGCATCAGAGAAGAAGTTAATTTCTTCAAAATATGAACCCGGCCGGGTCGGGCCGTCACGCCGTCACACAGCACACCACAGCTTCACGTAGCGTTTATCTCTGGAGTCTGGACTGGTTAATCTAGAAGGCTGGCGTTGTGGAATTCGTTTTAGCACCGGTGATGGATTCTTTTCTTCGCTGCTGTCATCGATTTCCGATTCCGCCTCTCGCGTACGTGACCAAATCGTTTTTATTGAACTAGATTTTTTCATAGGCAACTTGAATAGCTTGCAGCTATTCGAAAAAGAAAATATGAATAATTAAAAGTCAGTTCTTAAATTTTACAAGATGCTTCCCATATCGGGAGGAGGTTGGTACTAATTTCGAACACTATTTGAGTTTGTGAAAATGGAATGAAATGGAATCAAGTAGATTCACTCAGTATCCTTCGCTTAGTTATCCATTTAGAAAAAAATTCTTGGAATAATGGAATTAGAATTTTACGAGAGGTTTTCGTAGGTCCTCTAGCCCAATTTCCTATTGCATTTTTTGTAAATTTATTATTATATACATTTGACATAAGAATTGATTATTTGTAGGTATAACATAATACAGAGAAATCAGAAATTCACGAACTAAACGGAATGTATTTCAAATTTCTGATCATCTCTCTACGATTATCTGCAAGAAATATATTTACTCCGTTTACACTTTGTTTGAAACATAGTGGTAGGTACATATCAATGGTCCTTGAACATGACATTGATACCGCAATATATATTATTTAAAAAATACTATACTTCAAAATTTCATCCTCCATATGGCTTACAAAGATACGTGAAACTATATAGAGGATGGAAATTCCTAGTAATATTTTTGAAACATCCAGGTTGTCTACTATCAGGCAATGAACCATGGTAACTTTAACTCCCTCGAACGCACAGACTTCATCAAAATCGTCTCTGCCTTTACCGGCCACCGAAGGTTCTCTTACTCTGATTGGCCACCAACGTCGGCGTTTTGAGATGTTCACCTATCGATCACGCGTTCATCACGCACTGATCATTGTTTATAGTTTCTGTTGCGAAAAACGTCTAGTAGATAGCGTGGCATGGTCTAATTCAGAGACAAGTGTCTCTAGAGTACTCCAGACAATTAAACCTGTAATTACCTTACGCCGTTCTAGCTTCTATTCTATTCTAATAATTCTCTTATGACTGCGTAATTTTAGTAGTGTCGGAATGAAATGTGATTTCTGGGGATAACAAATAGATTTTTCAAGTTGTCAGAGCTTGTAGGCGTACGTAATTTGAAAATCAATTCATATTTATAATATATCAAGTTGATCTCTTTTTGAGTATTATATGTGACATGGGAGTACGCTTTTGTCAAGTTAATTTTATATCCACTGAGCGAATCAAAAAAAGGTAAAATATTCCATTATATCTTTTTTCATGACCGTAATCCAACTAGTAAATATATGAGATAATAGATACAAGAAGAGTCATGGTCAAAGCTTTAGGAGAAAGATTATGAAAACCTTTATTTGTGTATTGCTGCATTATTCATATTTTATAAGCCTCTGATTCTAAATTAGGCTACATCCATTTTTACTCACAATACGTCCCACAGCTGCATGCGTATATATGCTGCAAGTACTTGCATGAACTCTATTTAGCAAGATCGCAAGAATGGATTGTCATTAAAAAAATAAAAATACTATAATTAAATCCCAACCATAAAAACAAGTTTCCTGACATGAACTATTAAACTATTATACATTGGCTTCAATATTGCACCAGTTTGTAATCCTACAACATGGCAACCGTGCACTCTAGATCAACGATGCGCCAATTCTAGGAACCCATTGAAGTAGCATGATGAAAGAAAGACTAGGTTGGTGAATTGTTTTAATAATTCCATATTGATAAACATTATATTCCTCAAAGGCTTTATTAGGCTTTTAGGTATATCACGATAACTTATTATTTCATTCATTTTTCCCGTGTCTGTAGGTTTCACTATTCTTTATGCCCTAGAAAGTGGTATTTTATTAAGAAATATAATATGATTATATTATATATATATTTATGTGGGAAGAGTGAGATCTTTTCGTGGTAAATGTTAGTTAAGGTGAGATCACTTTGGAAAGTGCAGATCCGATTTTGGATCTCGCCTTTCTTTGCGTGTATATCGCGTTGTAATTGAAGTTGTCGCCTTGGCAGTGTTCTTTATCAGATAATTCGTCGGACCTCCTTTTTGCTTGTTTTTTATATTTTATACGCTACTAGTATAGAGTCTGTATATTTGCGTGATACTTTCCACTTAGAGTGAGATCCGAAAATTTGGGAACGCGGCGGATCTCATCTTTGCGATAAAATAATTTCATTGGTGAGTCATAGTAGGATATATATTATGTACTTGTGTTTTGCTTTCTGTGACTATGAAAGCAAGCGTATTCGGCCTGTTTTGAAGCGGCGGCTCTTTCCACTACAGCACGCGGTAGCAATGCGCTGAAGCATTTGTAGAGCAGATAGGGTAATTTTGTTAGATGGAATTGAAACAGGATCCAAATAAAATTTGTATACTTCTATTGTTTTAATCTGTAATTATTATAAACGAATACTTTAATTTGTATCCAAGTTTTCTCTTGTAAAAGGAGAGGATACTTTTTTTTAAATTCGAGGCATTTATCCTTTTTGGGGAAATCCTATTTTTTATGTGCATTTTGAAAAATTTCTTCATAGTAGCTTTTTGTTTTGGATCCCATGATCCTCGAGTTTGTTCCTTTTTTTACTTGACCCTTGTGGTCCAATATTTCCTGGAACTAAACAAAAGTTATAGGTCAGCAAACATTTTTGGCATCATATTGTGAACATAATTACTATAACAGTACTGGATCCGGCTGCATGATGTCTACATTCATCGCGTTTTTAATCAAAATGTAATTTTTATAAATCACTATTTATAGAGAAATACGAGTCAGTTTTTTAGATAAATCATCCATATATATATATATATATATATATATATATATATATATATATATATATATATATATATATATATATATACACCACTAAAATAGTTTTGGTTGCATTTACTCACCTGACCGCAATCTCTTGGCAACCTGGTATAAACAGGTACTGCTCCGTTGAGTTTTGACGTTCATAACGTTTTTTTAATCATTGATATTTCTAATTAAAGCTAATTTTTTCCTCTATACGATGGTATAAAGTTCCCAGAACTTTTTAAGTTGGGTATATATCTATCTTTGAAATGATTGATGATTTAATTAAAAAAGAAATGAATTTAATTTTTCCAATAAAATCAATTATTTAATTGAAAATACTTGCCGGTACATTTTGTTAACCTTGCGGACACGTATTTCTCTATGAATAGTGATTTATAAAAATTACATTTTGATTAAAAACGCGATGAACGTAGACATTATGCAGCCAGATCTTAGACTATAAGTACTGTTTTCTATTAGTAGTGTTTCAATAGAGGGAATATTAAAGTAATAAGGAAATATACATTTGTAAAAATCAGAATGATCAAGTTATAGAGGTATGTAGAAAAGATTATCATAAGTTTACCATTTTCTAATTCTTCTGATTCGGAATTTTTGCACCTAGTGGCACTCTGGGATAGTCCATCTCGCTGATGTATCTTGTCTATGTTGGATTCTGAAAAAAAAAACTTACAAAAATTAAACCACAGATAATAGAAACCTCCACAAAGCCTACCAGTATCTCTATCTACTTCTGCAGCCAGGATGTTATCTCTAACTGTTTTTTGAAACTTGTAGACAAGGTGGATTTATGAAAAGTTTGATTTCGGACTTCCATTGTCTATAAAATTTTGAGTATCACGACGTTTCGATTGATGTGCTATCATCAATCGTCTTCAGGTGAACTGGCGAACACGTTCCTTTCATGCCTATTTATACCCCGTCCGGTGACGTGTCGTTGTGCGCGGTCTGTTCTGATTGGTTCCCGATGCGCGGTACTGGAATAGCGCTCAATCGGGAACCAACTCAAAATTTCATAGACAATGGAAGTCCGAAATCAAACTTTCACATCCTTTTCCGCGCCAGATGTCATTTTACTGCTTGTCCCGACTTTCAAACTACAATTTACACGGTTTACGGTTAATGTTGACAAACAGGATACTCAGAAAAACAGTTGGCGTGTTCATAATAGCTTGATAATTCACTAACGCCATCTATTAGCAAACAGCGGTATCAGATCAGATCTGCCCAAAAACCGCTAAAAAGAAATGATGTGTAAACGAATGTAAGTATATCTCGGATTCCACTCCATGCACACTAAAATGCATATAAACAACAATGATTGTCCTGATAAGCCACCAGAAGCGTAAACTTCCGTATTAAAAAACATTTAAATCCAATTGTTCAAGCTCCGCCAAAAGTCTGCCAGTTACAACTTTTTTTATCACCACTAAAATCCTTCACAACGCCATATACTGTGTTTTACATACTTTTGAGTGAGCCAATTTTTAAAATACGAGGAGAATATTCGTAAGGAAAGGGTCGTTTTAAGAAAGAAATCTTTGTCAGCAAAACCATTTATTGACAGTTTTAGTTTGGTGCAAGCCTAGTTTACCGCTGCACTAGAGTGTTCAACCTCTCTGCAAAAAAGTCTTTTACTGAGGTTTGAGCTAGTTCACAGTTACTGAAATTAAAATCTTTTTCTTCCGATTGCTGACAAGATCGGTATACGAAATCTTCCGGACTCAAACCCTCGTATAATTTTGTCGACTGCAATCATTAAACATTTTAATCCTCCTAATCGCACTTTTATCGATGATATCTTTTATCGATCACTTATCTGGGATCATTGCATGGAATTCACAGAATATTTACAAGTTATTTCAAAAACAAAATACGAACCGTACTATGAAACTAAACTAAAGCACTATGACATTTGTAGAGAAACACAATAAACCACCTCAAACATTCACTGACGCCAAATTGTTGCCTGACGAGGCAGATTTCCCAAAAAAAAAGTTCAGTGTATTTGCCTGTGATTTGGTGTCCACTACTCCTCTCAAAGGATGGTGTTTTTTAGCTGTGTTTGCCATGATCGTACCTCTTTTTGTGTATTACTTGGCGATTGACAGGTAAGATCAGCCTGACTATCTGTTGAAGCAAGTTTTTTTAACAAACATCCAACACTAGGAGGTTATCAATTCGTCACGTATGTGTGTGACATTATTGGAACAAATCAGCACTCTTTTTATAGATATCCTGACGGTCCAGAAACGCTGCGAGAGGCCAAACATCTATTCACATTAAGTCTATGTTTCGTCTTTAGCCTGGCGGTCTAACTGTAGAGAGCAATCGGGTGGTTATACGTAACCCAGTCAAGGGTGTAATAGCAACATCAACTCTTCTCCCAGTGTCGCCCTCTATGGGGACGCAATTGTTATTCAGTGTATGCTCTACACTATGCTATTGAGCTTTATAGTGTTTGTTCATAGTGAGACAATTCAAGTTTTTGTGTTACAGAGCAACTATACCTTTGAGAGATAAATACACTTGTTTAGTGAAAGACTCTTACAAAGTTTCATGTGGATCTAATCTGACCGAGCATGATTGCGCCTTAACAGGTTGTTGTTACGACAAAAAACAGAAAAATTGTTATCATTTCTTGCCATCAAAGTATGGATACGTGTTGAATGAAAATGCTGACGAATCTGAACATTTTAGGTGAGTAGCACTAAGCGCAGATTGTTATTATCACATAATCGAGGACGTAAAAGAGGCTCAATGGGGCACAATTGCTGTGATCATAACAAATAACCCTTCCTCGCATACAGAGTTCACATTTTTCCTTTAACTTGCAGAACAACACGCGCTCAAAGCCCTTACAAAACTCCAACCCTATACGCGATGAAATTATCCATCAACGAAGTCGACGCTGATAGAGTGAACATAATCCTCCATAGACCCGAAGTCGAAGTTGCAACATCTAAAGTATCAAAGAAAAACTACAACGTGACGTCACTAACAAGTAAATTGGTCGTCGAGGTTTACAGGGAAAATAGCAGAGATTTATTGTTGTCCACTGCTAAAGGGCCTCTGATTGCAGCTGATCAGTACTGGGAGTGGACGGTTCAGCTTACTAGAGAATATCTTTTTGGGCTAGATGGTACCCTGATTGATACCAAGCACAATGAGACTATCACTAAGGTTTGATATCACAAGGACTGTTCGTGTAACCTATGATCATATGCCAGGTGTCAGTGAAAGTTAACACACAGTTGCACAAATGAAACTCTTTCTCTTTCAGTGACGCGTTTCGATTTATTTTTAAATCATCGTAGGACTGTCAGATCTGACACTGAAAGGAAAAGAGTTTTATTTGTGAACTTTTATCTGAATTTGAAATAACCCTTATATAACAAAACTCTAGTCTAAAATCAATGGTTTCCACAGTAAAGCCTCTCGAAAATATGCCATAGTTTTGATTCATTGTATGTTACGAAAAAACAGAGTGAGCCAGGACATAAACAATTAAAGCTATTTACTCCCCATTCAAGGCACACTTTATGGACCTTATCGTTGAATATTTTGTAGGTAATTTATAAGAACAAAAGGGACCACTCCTCTCTACCAACGTTTTGGGCCTACTCAAATGGCAAATTTCACGGCTTAACCATCAAGCACGAAGGTCCTCTAGAAATCACCGTACTCCCAGGAAAACTGATAGTTTTGAGAAGCATTTCTGGTGGTACGATTGAGTTACAGCTATTCGCAGGTCCTACTCCCAAACAGTTGCATGACCAACAGATAAGAGGGAAACAAGTTGGGCTTGATCATACTTGGCTGTTGAATACACTCGCTTGCAGGTAAACATCTCATTTTTCTTTATAATATTAACTTCTACTTTCTACTCATAACGACTGACATGGACTAGATCATTTTCATGCATTTTGTGATGGGTTGCTATATCTACTAATTACAACTCTAATCTGATTCACTAGAACCACGCGAGTGAAGTTTCCGCCTTACTGTCGATTTACACCACTTTTTTTGTATCCAAAGAAAAAGTAGACCACTTTTAGGTGTCACAATGAAATGTGGCAACGCTGTAAATCATAATCCCAAAATCCATTTTTTTATGGCAGCGCTGCATGTGTATTTCATTTTGTAGGAATTCCAATGAGCTGGATTTATTCAAAATTGTACAAAACTACAAATCTAACCTAGCGAACACAGTTTGCGTTGATAAAAACCTGCTGATGTCCATGTTGCTAACAAATGATCCAAAGGCTTTGAAGGAACTCAATGATCTTCTAATGGAGCTCAAACGACAAAATAAGCGGTTTTTGATTTCTGTGCCTCCTTATGTAAGTAAAACTTGAAATATGAATGTGAGTTCTAGTTTAATCTTTTTCGTAAGATTTTTCATAGAAGAACCAACTTTATCTAACCTTTGTAGTTACTGGGCTATTACAATTCTTTTTGCTAAATAAACATGATTCCTTGGATATTGTTTTAGGTACCCATGAATACGACTTTGTATGATTCAGCTGAAGTGTTAGACATCCTTTACAAGCTAAATGGAAGGCAATATACAGGTGTTATTTTGGAAAGGTCTGTAGTATATCCCGACTACAGTGCAACGAATATCGAGAAGTACATGGAACAGCTGGAGAAATTCATCAAAGCTAACATAGAAATTGAAATTGATGGATTTGTGCTACATGACAACTGGCCTCAGAATGACAAAATTGACGTGAAAGGTGGCGATTTTCCATACTTTCCTGAGGTATATACATATATATAATTTTTTCGATTTACGTCATTTTATCACAATGCTTCACAAATGTCACTGGACACCTGTACAACTGTATAAGATCCTCACAACAGTCACAACCCTAACTAATCAACATCTCATCATCCTGAGGGAAGAGTAATTTAAGCAAAAACCAATTAAAATATGAGACACGTACCGCTAAAATGCCGTTGATAAAAATGACGATGTGAAATAAATGATTCACTTGGAGCGAGTACTTGGAAAGCAGCATATATTTTCGTACCAAAACCACCATATTGTTAATGGAGGTTGTGCAATTTCCTCAACGTCTGTGTTCTTGATTGAAATGAACAGGGAAATATAATAACTTCGTAAGTTGCCAATGGGCGTCCCCATAGAGGGCGACACTTGGAGATGAGTTGGTGTTGCTATCACACCCTTGAATGGGTTACGTATATACCACCCGATTGCTCTCTACAGTTAGACAGGCAGGCTATACTGACGAGTCTAGGCTAAAGACGAAACATGTCTGATGCATAGTGGAGAGCATTCTCTTAATATGAAATACTTGTTAGAAAAGTATTGAAATCTTAGTTGTGAAGAAACTTACATTTTTCTTTAGAGTATATTTCTAAATGAGGATTGAACTCGAAAATATACTTTTCTTGGTTGAAATAAACCATAATTTCCTCATCAAGTAAATTGTCTAAGAGTAAGCACAAACTTTGTTGTCGTGAATACATGTTTAACAGAATATCGCAATACTTGAATTGAAAATGTTTTTTTATGTGTGCATGATACCCGCCCCTCCAATCGCAAAATGCTATCGACGCCACTGACCTACATTATTTCTTCCACATGCTACAGGATCTCCAAGAAGCTCTGTCCAATACCATACATTGGAACGCAACCCAAAACTCTACGCGTCATATTTTGGCTCACAACAAATATGGTAACGCTCAAACAGAGGCCTTTCAGCAACACTACCCGAATAAGGTGATTCTATCAGCTTCAAAATCTAACGACAACATCAACATACCCAACATCGTGGAAAACGTAGAGACTTCTTGGGAAAACCTACAAAAACAAATAGACAAAGTGCTGTTCAACAGCATAACTGGAAACCATTTAATCAGCATACCAGTTTGTGGAGATACGAAGAATTTCGATAAAGTCAAGCAAGAAACGTTGTGTTTGAGGTGGTATTTAGTATCGGCAACCATGCCATTGCAACGAATTTCTTCGGGAAGGGAGCCTCAAGACCTGCATACCGTCTTTGGACAAACTGTAGCTAAAAGAGCTCTGCAGTTCCATGACATGTTCAAAGCATATTTAACGCCTTTTCTAAGTCATGCTGAAGCTGCTATCAGACCAATGTTTTACGATTTTCACGATACCACAGCGACTTTGGTCATGAAGGAGCAATACATGCTTGGGGATAGGCTTCTAATTGCCCATCCCATGACATTGGGAAAGGGGCAATTGCAAGTTTATTTGCCGGAAAGTGTTGGAGTTTGGTATGAATTTTGGGACGGTGATGCTTATCAGATCAGAAAAGATCCGTTTGTCAGTGTAGCTGTTACTGAGACTGATTTGGTTGGGTTCATAGCTCAGGGAAGCATCATACCTTTGCAGGTAGGTGAGGTCACGTTGAAATATAGACTCAAGTAGGTTGACTCTGCAGTGCTGCAGAAACCAAAGAAAGCTGATAAACTAAGACAAATTATTATGATTTTACCTTAAAAATAAATGATTTTAAGCCAAAGAAAGATATGACTGATCTCGTAAATTATACCGTACTTTGATATTTGGAGCAATTATGTAGCTGCTGAAATTAAACTTGCTCTTCAATGGATATTAATCAACTGGTCTGAAGGGTATTATCTCCGTTTACGGGGCTTCGGATGAGTCCCATAACGTTATATTTCAAATATTCTATCGCTATAGATACAAGTCAAACTACTAAACGTGTGTTAAGAAGAAATATCAAATGTCATGCGCATTATCATCTTTTAAACGTATTACTTCAAGAACTGGTATAAAATTTAATCATGTTAATTCGTACCATAACTTCTAAACATATTGCTTTATAACAGTAAATGATGGGACAAATATTTAAACTATTGTATTGTCATCGGTCATTGATAAGTGGGCAAAATTTAAAATTAATCTGACGTTTTGAAGTGCGCGAAAATAAATAACTTAACAGAAAAATAGCAAGACAGGATAAATAGATTGAGAGCTCTAGTTTTGTCCATGACAGGATCTAGTTAGCTAGTCGGCAAGTAATCTGGGTAGCCTTTGTTAAAAGTCAAATCTGACAGTCCGACTATGATTTAAATATAAATCGAAACGCGTCACTGAAAGAAAAACAGTTTTATTTGTGAAACTGTGTGTTAAATACACAATCCTTTCATCTAAATTATTAGTTAAACTTTGAAACGCCTAACAGGCGAACGAAACGCTTTTGGTTATAGATATAGGAATTATAGAACACCCTTTATATCATTTACGCTGTAATATAGAAAGTTTGATAACAATGTATAAAAACCTAAGTTTTCCTCATTTTCAGGACGGAGACTTCATAAGTCTCAAAATAGCCTTGAATTGTACTTCTCAACCATGCTCAGCATATGGACAACTTTTGCTGGATAACTACGTGGACATTCAAGCAGATGAAAACAAAGTCCAATTCAATAGTTCTGGCGGAGACTGTTTCACTTTGAAAAGAATCAAGGTATATCACTACGATCGATCTCAGAATAAAAATAAGCAGTTTAATGAGAAAGTTTGTCCCAGAAATGGATATATTATAAACATATAGTGATCTGAATAAAACGTTTCACAACAATTCTGTGTTTTATTATGCAAATGGAATTTAGGGAGTTATCGATAGTTGTGCGAGTTGATGAGAGATTTTGGGGAGTTTTGGGAAATGCAGTACTTTTTGTTTGTTTGTTTTTTAATTCTGGGTTTTTTTGTGAATTTGGGGAATTTTTTGGATTTTGCTTTAGAGGATTTTCGTTTCTGGACCAATTTAATTTAATTTAGAGGGTTTTTGGAGGTTTTTCAAAAAATTTTGGGGTATAGGATTTTTTGTATTTTGTTTTTTTCGGACTATTGGGGAGTTCTTTTTTCTGGATTTTTGTAGTATATCTTTGTCTGATAATTTTCTTGAGTTTTCAATTTGGTTTAATTATCGTGTTTTAGGTTTTTCCAATTTTTTTGGTTTTGTTTTTCAGTTTTTTTTATAATTTAGAAGTTTTGGTTTTTTCAAGATTTTTGTAATGTATTTCTTGTGACCTTATAACTTTCGAAACTGCGGGCCCCCTCCAAAAGGAAATCCTGGTTACAAGCGTATGTAATTTTTCATTCAATCCAACATCATTTCAAATATCTGGATTTTTTTATTTTTCAATAATTAAGTAATGCACGTTTGCGGAGGATTTTCCTGGCAGACTTGGGGGTTCCATAATCCCTAATTCGCATACTAAACGCGTGTGCAATTCTTATTCAAATCCGCGATGTTGTAGGGTCGAGTGTCATTGGCTCTCATACTAATGAGTCGTCAGTAAAAAACATGTTTGATTCATCATAGAATTTAATAAAAACTATAAAATATAACAAATATATGTACAATTAGTTTAGACAAATACCGGTAGGTAACTCAATTTTGCCCATATCAAAAATATCTTATGAAGTTTATCTTTCAAACTTTTAAGAATAAGTCTGCAACGTACTATTGAGAATGATCAACTCGTGTTGTACAAATAATAATATTTTCTTATAATGTTTGAGAAATATTCCACTATAATTATCATATTAAATTTAATTTTAATTTGAGGTGAAAACACTCAATATACAAGAATCGATATTAAAAGCGACAATTTTCATGCTACAACGAGGGGGCTCAAAACAAAACACACCAAAACCATGGACGATCAACAACCAGTCAAAGTGTGCTTCTTGGGTTTACATCAAAATAAAAGAATACGTATCAGACTTCCGAATACACGGTTTACACACTTGTAGATCTCAGATTATCTTAGAAACAACAGCTAGTAAAAGGCATTTCCCAATATAGAAAATGAGCGATAGGTTACGGCCATATCTTGTTAAAAAGGTCCATGAAGGTCTCATAGATCATGAAAGTGAGAGCGACGTCCAAGCATACTTTTCCTAAACGGGGAACAGTTCCTTTGTAGAATGCGAATGGGCCTTCGTTCTTCAATATTTGCAGGGCGCAGTCCAGTGTACCTTTGTACCTTGCCGCTTGCAAACTCTGCATTCTCGTTTTTACTACGTCTATGGGGTTGTTACCGTACACAGAACAAGCACCTGAAGTCATAATAGCAATAATGAGAAATAGACAATTGAAATATTCATGAACAATGATTTTTTTTTCATAGTAGACTCATTCGGCTATCGAATTGTAGTTGACAAGAAGAGTCATTTTCACACTGATCTAAGATCACTTTATTGGAAAATCTTTTTGAATTACAACCCTTAAAACGAAACACAACATATTCGTAACGATAAATACTGTAAGTAGTAAAGCGATAAATCGTAAGTTTTACATACCAGCAAATGCTCCAAATGCCCCCACTACATATTTAGGAATCTTCTTATTCTTATCATCGCCCTTATACAGTTCCTTGAGCGTCTCCATTACAAAAAAGCGAATTCCCTGATTCGATCCTTGCTTTATTATTGTCGGGACTAAACCTTTGTATATCCCACCAATTCCTAGATTGAAAAAAATCAAATGCAATATTTAGTTCGATAGTGGAAAGATGTGCAAAAGTAGTTGCGCCATCTATCGACCAAAATGTCTATTAGACAAATTCGTATTTAAAAACTTGGAAAGAAACGAGTCCGAGCTATTTTCTATTATTTCATAGATGTACTACTAATTTTTTGAAAATGCTGCCGAGACAGCCGTAACGTTAATAAAGATTTTTCAGGCGATCATATTAAATAGAAAAGATAATGAATCAATTCTAGGAAGTTTATCATTGCGAAAAATTTACCTTGCTCCTTTATGATCAAGCTGACTCCGTGGATGAGTCCCTTGAACCTGGGATTCCCCGTCCTCTGATCGTTGATGAACTTCACTTTAATCGTCTCCATGGGCGTGACGGCGAAGATTGCCTCCGTGATACCGGCGCCCATACCACACAAAAACCGACGACCCGGTGTTAAAGTACCGTCCTCTCTCAGCATGCGCTTCTTGAAGCTCTCAAACGCACCGAATCTGCACACGATTAAAAATAGAATCCAAAAATGCTATTCACCTAACCTCCAGCTGACCGTTTTTCAAAAATATAGCGCAGTACCTACGACGAAACCGCTGCCCAGATCTCATCAAAACTGATGCAGAGATTACTGAGATTACGTAGTGACGACAAAAACGCCAACAGACTGACACAGGAAAATGATAGAGCGATGAAAACCAGTGAAAGTATTCTCGTCATATGTGTACCAAAAAACCTCAAATGAAGATATTACAAATTCAACGATGTTCCTTTCGTCTATAACGTGGGAAGTGGAAAATTTTTGATGTTTCATTTTCAGTTTCAATGGAATTCAAAAAAATATACACGTACTATGAGTCTTTACCTGATGCCAACTTTCGGGATGGATCCATATACTAAAATGCTAAGCCCCCTGTACAGCCCAAAAATTCCGTGGTTTTTGATAGTTTTCTTCACACAATCAACTACACCATTATACTTCTTGTTTTCGCCTTTTTCGTCTAGTTGCAATTGGGTCTTTATGTATTCTGTTGGATATGTTATGCATATATCTATACCTCCTGTCAAACCACCTAAAATTGGGAGGAAGTTTATCTTGACTACATCCATATAAACCGATGAAAATGATTAACTATTATATATTATCTCATCTCCCTCTATGGAGACGCTGATTGGCAACTTACGAATCAAAGGTCATAACACCTGGACTGCCTTGAAGCGGAAAAAGATGCATGAGACCTGCTATAGACATGCCTATTTCGTCTTTAGCCTAGACTCGTCAGCATTGCTCTCTACAGTTAGACCGCCAGGCTATACTAACGAGTCCAGGCTAAAGACGAAACTTCCATTTCTATAGCTGATGCATAGTGGAGAGCATACACTTAATTAAGGATCTTCCACCAAAATATTTCGAGTTCATGAGGTTCGACAATTAAATACGTTGCTACAATGTAAGACAATGCAACAGTTTCCACGTTTACAGTACAAATTCTAGTGCTTGTATGAATGTGTTTTTAAAGGATTAAATAAAGTTAATTTGTCGCCAAATCATGTCAAAAACTATTTTACTATAAACAAGGACTGTTCTCTTTCCGCTCAGCCTATCAAGTAGGCGATGGTATTTTTGTGCAATGAATTTTGTCTGACATTTCAATCTAGTTGTTTACAAGGTTAGTTTTTAGTGGCGGTTGTCAAACATACCTGATTATTGGTAAAACGGTAAGTGAAATAAGTTTTAAAGTAATCCTAACAGCAATCAAGTGATGGAAATGATCAAGAAGCATTATGGGGCTGTGATTTCTTAAAATTGCAAGGGTAGTTAAACCGTAAAGGATGATTTGAGTGAATCAATTTAGTGCATGACGACAGGTCGTGTTCCTTCACTACCATATAACGGTGGTAAAATTAATTTTAACGAGGTTATCTTTTCTAATTCAGAATGGTAAACTACAATTTGTTTGCCTCAGGTTCATGGGGAGATTGGTTGATGGAATTGATTGATGATATTTATGCAGATAAAAAGATGATTTTTGAGTAATATTGACAGAATTTCACTCGGACTCTTTGCAGCAGAGGCTCAAAAAGTCATCATTTTAAAGTTAATTCCCAAATGGAAATACGTACGTGTTGTTATGCTTCATTTTGTCAAATTTTCTTTAAAAATGTGAACTTCCTGTATTTATATCTGCAGTAAAATCAGAAAAATCGGGTATTTTAGAAACTTCGGAAAAAGGTTAGAAATATGGGAAAGTTAGAATTCTGTATATTCAGATGCGAACAAGATTGCGATGTTCCCAATTTTTGTTTGTTGTTAAAAGTGCTTTTCCTCACTATTTCTTCTAATTGTCTCTAAGGTGGCTCATTTTGACTCGAAAAATCGTTACGACTAAGTTTTCGTTCAATTATGGAAGGTCTATCTTATTTTGGAAGCTACTTACCAGCTATGATGCCTTTCAGACCCGTGTTTCCTCCCGGAGCCGCAGCTGCAGCCCCATTTTCCCTCATCCATGGTCTTTTGAAGGGGTATAAAACATTTGGACTACCTATGTTCATCGTGCTGCTTGTGCGTGTCCCTTTGAATCAAACTGGGCACTATAATCCCTTTGGTATTTCCTATTGTTATTATAATTGATTTTTGATTGAGATTTATACGTTGATTCGCTTATCATTTGCTTGCACAGTTTTTGGTAATGACAGTCATGAAGATTTTTGTCACTTTGGCGAACTTATGACAGAATCAAAGTGGATTATACAGTGTGTTTACACTTTTGTGACAAATTTTTCATTATGACAATAAATTAATAGTGTAACCAGTCTGAAATATCTCAAATTCATCTAAAGCACAATTTTTTTTGGAAAACGTCCATGGTAAAACGATTTTGGTGGTGAATTATCCATATTTTTTTCGTGACAACCATAGATATGCATCAAAAACAAATTTTATGGAAAAGAGCACGCGTCAGTGCGAAGTCAATTCACATCACCATTTTGTTATATTCAAAGAGAAAGTAGACCACTTTTGGTGTCACTACGAACTATGGCTGTAAGTAACGCCGTGAGCGGTGATACTAAATTTTGACACTCCATAATAAAATAGAATCAGGAGTAGCAAATGTCAGAGAGAAAATGAAGTTATGTTGGCGTGAACGCTAAGAGTATAGGAGTGATTGAAACATTACGATAAAAGACATCGCTATTTTGCGCTGCGTGTGGCGTTCTGTCAAAAAAACTATAGTGAATATGTGTCAAAGACAGACGCAAATCATGTTGAATTTCCCAAACGTGCCCCGTTAAACCCTATACAGTTCACACATCTCTGTAATCATGGGATGTGGGTGAAATAAAACAACTAGATCATAGTCATACTCCCATTTATTCTTAGCTTTTTATAAATAAACACAAACATTAAACAACAAATAGCTCGCAACAAATTCAATAGAAGGTACAGAAGACATAACAAAATATTCAAAAAAAATGAATTAAATACATTTTCACAGTTTCACGTCACAAAACAAATTCGAAATATACAATAATCCACCTAAAAATTACAAATGGCTTTGTATAAAAATATATAATCTGTATTAGGATTGTAGTATCAGTACGGAAAAATCCACGGATTTAAATGCAAAACGGTATAAAGTATAATCATAGGCCTTATGGACAGTAAAAAGTACTAAGAGAGGACCTACGTTTTCCAAAATCAATATTATTAATGCTATATCACCAGTAACACCATCAGGAATTTCCGTTACCATGATAAAGAAAAATCAGGCCCAATTACCCCGCCTCGATGGGCGCCAATCTTTAAGCGATCCTTAAGAGGGGATGCTACCTAAAACAAAAGGTAATGGACCTTTTTTTTTAAATGACAGATAAAGGTTGGTTCTATACCCGTGCGAAGCTCATTCTTAAATTTTTCATACAAAATTTTAGATATTGTCGCAAGGGCGCTCATATATCCGTAGAAATATGTTCACAATATTTCGTCCGAAGTGCTTGATTTTGAATATATTGAAAATCTCTTTTATGCATTTTTTCATAATAATCAGTGATTTCAAACTGAATTTTTCAAATAAAGATCTGCTATTTAGAAGCTAAATATCGAGTCTATATAAAATGAAAATGTTATTTATGGAATGTCACATTGTATAACTGAGGCAGGCTGCGGTTTGCGTCTTAGGTTTCAATTATATTAGTATTTAAATTTTTTTTTTTGAAATATCATCATTAAAAAAAAGAGAAATTTCACCATTGGTAAGTGAATCTATCTTTCATCAAATCATTTTTAAATGATTCGAATATTTCACTTGGATATTTATTAAAAAATGAGTACATTTTTCCACTGAATTAGTCAAAAAATATCATATACCTTACAGTTAGACCGTCGCCAAATAAAATGCTGTAATCATGATACGATTAAAAAATGCATAATAAATGCATGTAATAAATATTTTTATAAATAATTAATAGATAAAACTAATAAAATCACTAAACATAGGTAACATAATTTTCATCATTAAAAGAAGGCTTTACCAACAATAACAATTAAAAGAATATTGATCCATTTTTTTAACCAAAAAACCATGAGTCGCCAAAGTATAATTTTATACCAAATTAAGTAGAAAATATAAGAATTTGTTTTTAAAAAATCTCATAACATTATTCTGATAAAACAATGTGCCATTTTCTACCTCCATACTCTAGAATCAGGAATCACTGAAGTGGTCCTTAAGTACGTTTTGATTTGAAAACGTTATTTTTTGTCGACAAATTTTTTATTCATATAATAGCTCAAACTTGAGGACCATCCTGTCTTGATAGAAACCTTGGAACTCGCTAAAAGTGCGTTTCAACTTTAGAAGCCATGTTTTCATCGCACACTAAAACATAGCTCAAAACAAAACTATGCCAAAAAACATGAAACTTGCTAAAATATGTGCTTTAAAAATCACAAATAATATAATATGATATATATAATCCAATTAACCGGTTGTGGAGCACCTCTAGAGCTCAAATCGTACAGAGTTACAGTGGCGGTAGAGCCCGAAAATCTGTAGATTTTCATTGTGGCTTGATAAAACTAAGTTTTCTCTTGATTCTGTACCGCCTATACTAGCATCATCAAAAATGACAGCTATTAAAAAAACAAATATACACTTTCTAATATAGAAAATGCACAGCAGATTACGGCCATATCTTGTTGAACACCTCCATGAAACTGTCATAGATCATGAAGGTGATAGCGACATCTAGACACACTCTTCCTAAGCGAGGCACAGTTCCTTTGTAGAAAGCGGTAGGTCCTTCGTTCTTCCAGATCTGCAGGAAACAGTCCATAGTGTTTTTGTACTTTGAAGCTTCCAAGCCTTGCATTCTCGTTTTTATCACGTCGATGGGGGTGTTGCCATACACAGAACAGGCACCTGGGAATATAATGACCAATACATCAATGATTTCAATCAATAATTTTTTATTCATTTGTAATAGGAGGGTCCAATATGGGATTTTGTGACCGAATAACATATGAGGGATACCTTGCACTCTGTTGAATAACTCAATCATATCTAAGCTTTCTATATTGAGCCGCCCGTTTGGGGCAGCCGATTAGATTAGTAAAAAAACATAATAAGAAAAATTGAAAAGATTTTTTTTGTCCTCAATGGGGATCGAACCCACAACCTCTTACATTCTAGGCTGGCGCCTTATCCTTGGTCCATGACGAACTGGTTAAACAGAACGGCAAATACACTATGGAAGGTTAATCCCCCTGCGCGTCATAGAAGGCAGAGGTTGTGGGTTCGATCCCCACTGGCGAACACATTTTTCTTTCTAATTTGTCTAATTATTATTGCATTGCAATTTATAACTCAAGATAACATACTTTTCGTCAGCCATCACGCCATCATAGCTGATCAAAGTACTCGTGGTGATACGTACAATGCTCTGGCTTATTTATTTGTGTTTAAAAGGATCAAAAAGTTTAGAAGCGTCATTTTTTATTGAACTTACATATGTGTTAACTTTTATTTATTTGATGTTTCTAATTTTATGGGAGAAAGAGATTATAGAAAACCGTTCTACAAGCTACAGCAAAAAAAATTATTTGCATGCCATTGCTTGTGGCGAGTTGCTTTTTGTTTTTAAACTATAAATCGTTTATAAATTATTCATTGGTTGAACTGTACAGAGCCACGTTAATAAATTCATATATCGCAAAAATTGGCCGTTTTACTTACCCGCGAAGGCCCCAAATGCGCCCACTACGTATTTGGGAATCTTCTTATCCTTATCGTCGCCCTTATACATGTCCTTGAGCGTTTCCATCACGAAGAATCGGATAGCTTGATTGGATCCTTGCTTCATTATTGTCGCTGTTAGGCCTTTGTATATTCCACCAATTCCTACAAAAAATATGCAATAATGATTAAACCCAAAATGATGTTGTTTTTTCTATGTGCTTAAAAAACTGCATAATATTCCAAAATATCTGCCCGTCAAGGTCCTCACACTTGGATTGCCAATAGGCAGCGCCACCGTGCGCGACGCTTGCGGATGAGTGTTGATCTTTCTCACCTTGTTCCTTGAGGATCAACCCAGTTCCGTGGAAGAATCCCTTGAACCTGGGGTTGCCCGTCCGTTGATCGTTGATGAATTTCACCTTGATTGTCTCCATGGGTGTGACAGCTAAGACGGCCTCGCTGACACCGGCTCCCAACCCGCACAACAGCCGACCACCCGGCGTCAAAGTACCATTCTCTTGTACCATATGTTTCTTGAACGTTTCAAAGGAACCGAACCTAGCAGATAAAACATTAACTTAACCAAAAATATTACAATCAAAGATGCTTTCATTAAGGCTAGACAATTCACATTCAAATATCACGATCATGCACTGACACAGCTACATTTTTTAAATGTTTTAGGGAGACTCCCAGACCATTTTTTTGTTCCACCTGAATTAAATAAGTATTTTTTGCATATATGTACACAATTTAGCTCAGTAATAAAACTACGCTTACCTCACTGCGCTTTTGGGGATAGATCCATATAATAATACGCTAAGCCCCCTATACAAACCGAAGAACCCGTGGCTTTTAACAGTCTTCTTAACACAATCGAAAATGCCATTGTACTTCTTCCTATCACCTTTTTCGTCTAACTGCAATTGAGTCTTGACGTATTCTGTTGGGAATGTTATGCAGATTTCTATGCCTCCTGTTATACCACCTGAAAATCATTCGGTGAGTAGTGATTGCTTTTTTTAATTACAAACGATCAGATTCAAGAACTACCCCTCATCTCGGATTTGAATTGAATATTACACACGCCTTTAGTATGCGTATAGGGCATTTTGACACTCCCAAGTCGGCCAGAAAAATCCTGTGCATAAATGCATTAATAAATTATTGAAAAACTCCTGAAAATTAACATGAAGTCGGATTTCCTTTCTGATTAATCCGCTCAATTAAATATGTAGTCCGTCTACAGTGTCTATGTAGGTCATACACACGATTATCAATCCTCATAAATTCATGCAAACTGGTTTTAAGTTGTATGCACAAATTAACTTGAAGGACAATACCAACGATTTTTTAAAATTAGACAAACTTAAACGTTCGCCAGCACGGGTCTCATTGAAAATTCAAAACGAATTTAATGATGCATTTGTTGTAGATAAATGTTCTTGAGCAGACGTTATACCAAGTTGATGCGGATTCGGAAAGTTTCTAAGAAATCGATTTTCAGTGAAAATTGATTTGTGAAATTTATATTCTAGAAGGTGGTGGGGTTCTCTTCCGGAACAACAACTGTCACTCTACAATGCCCAGCGCACAGCGCCAATTTTCGGATCAGTAAGGATCTCTGACCGCGTTCTACTGAAATTAGTAGATATAGTAACATCTTTCGGATTAAGAAGTAAATATCTGTTGTCAACATAGAGCTTCCTTCGAACAAGTTTTGGTTGTGTTGTTCGCTTGAACTTACCCGCAATGATCCCCTTGACCCCCGTGTTTCCCGCCGCTGGAGCGGCTGCCCCACTTTCTCTCATCCACGGCCTTTTGAAGGGGTATAAAACGTTCGGACTGCCTGGGTTCATCGTGGTGCTAGTGTTCCGGTCTGCAAGAATAAAATGTTCAAGGGTTTAAGGCGTCACAACGCTGCATTAAAGTATTCAGTCCAGTCCGCACATAAACTTTTTCTGGATTTTCCTATCTATAAAGTAGTGTCTTTTATCTCCCTTTCGTGTATTTGCATAGTTAATCTAATCTTCAACGATGATTGTTTGTTTTTTGAGTATTATTCTGCCCCCAATGCACTGCTTTTAAAAAAGAATCCAGCTGAACCTGCTAAGTGCCCACTACGATAAAGGCTACCAAGTAAACCGAAACGTCAGTAAAGATTTTCATTTATTATTCTATGATTTCAATTAACGCCCAGCGAAAAATAGATAACCGCAGTATAAGTGTTAAAAATACATATATCTATATAATCAGAAATATAATTCCACATCAACTAGAAGCTCCCATGTATCGCATAGCATTCAAAATATTAAAATTTATTGAATAATAAACTTCTCAAGGTACTGAAAGTATCATCGAAATTAAATTATACACATCTAAAAAATTACCTTATGATATAAATTACACCTAGATGGCAGTGCACGGAACAATCTTGAAAAAATACTAAACGCGTTTTTGGTGCGTCTAGTTCAGGCACATTTGCATTGATTAGTGAAAGTGTCGTTAGCCTAATCACCACTCAAAGGTTAGCCAAGGTCACCATATGTTCACTTCCATAAGCGTTTGTACTTGCAATGATCTTACTGGGTTATGCTTAGCTTATCAAATGCGGGCAATAACGATCATAATAACACACACAGGAACGGATTTTAATATTACGATGACCACCTTTCAAGTTTTACTACCTCCCACGCCAATAGGCGGAGAAAGTAGTGTGATCACGAAAAGTGCGAAGTTAGATCATGTAGGTTATAGATGCTCTTACTTGATGAAACTCTTCCATCATGCAGATAAAAAAAGTGGGTTATTAACACACAGTTTCACAGATAAAACTCTTTTTGTTTCATCTACTGCTAACAAGGCTACCCAGATTACTTGCCAACTAACTAAGTAGTTCCTATCATGGATACAAAATTAGAGCTCTCAAATCTAGCATATCTTGTCTACCTATTTATTTTTTCTTTCTTTTGTCTGTCTAAGGCGAAATTTTTTTTGGCGACTGCATTTGCACTAATGTTAAGGGAAACACCTACAAAACCTCAACCATCACTGTCAAAACGTCCTTAAGATATTTCATGTGACTATTTTATTTCTAAAGATATTTCACGTTTTTATTCCTTAAGCTGTTTCATTCTTCAAGAGTAACTTGACCTAGAATACAAATAGATGTATGAAAAATAGAATCAGTGGCGTCAGTTATCGTCAACAAAACCAAAAAAATCATAAATCTTTTTTGCCATAATTTTTATGGGGATTTTTAAATTTGGGGGTGAAAGTGTGGAAAGGGGTAGCTATTAAGGACAAATTAGGTATTGATGACATACGTTCTATAATCTATGAAATGTAGACCGTGATGAATAGGACTTTTACTTAAAACCAACCCTGCCTACTTGTAATATCTTCCAACCAGTGATACGTCATTTTGCGTGTTACATCATAAAATTTGCGGCTACAAAAAATATCTATAGATATCAACGTTTCGACGATAATATAAACTTTAGGTTAATATTTAACAATGATAAGCGTAGGCCCACATTCATTGCAGCAAATAAATTTAAAATGTATGTGACAAAAATCGCTCAATCATCCTGAAAAATGAGCACTGGAAACGAAATATTAGAAACCCTTGCAAAACGTCTGCCATTCTAAAACTGTTCAATATTACAGCATTATACATTCATACTGTATAAACAGTTGGCTCGCCTTCAAAAAATTCACAATATATAATGTACGTCATTAAAATGATAACCAACAAGGAATGAATGCCCATAATTTCAGTACTTGAACGATTAAACGTACACAACCCTATACAAGCAATTCCGTTAATCTAAATGGCGAACGACCTAGCAACTCATGGAGTATTGATATTGGCATACTAATAATTCATTCTGGAGTGGATGATTATTGCTCGATTTTTTCATCAATGCCACCAGACACAGATGAATTGCAGAAATATATTAGTTCCAAATACTGGGAAAATAAATTGCTATATAGCGCGATTGAAATTCCATTTCTATTCAGTTCGATAACGATGTCGTTGATATTTTCATTTATTTTTGTTATTATGATGATAAAGGTGACATCTTTATATTTAGGCTGACACAAAATCATTCTGGAATCAGCTGATCTTATGTCGCAATGCGTAAACTATAGATATCAACAATATCCGACGAGTTTATCGATAAATCTAGTATAAACATAATTTATTTCAATACAAACGTGTGAGATTCTAGTATCACTACACTTTTACTTCCCATGTCACTGGGCGGGGAAGAGTTCTAATCGCGAAAAATTATTTTCCGAGGGGAAAACCACTGCCTAAATTTTGTACAATAAAATACCCTTTTCAACTAAAATTATCCAGAAATATCGTATTTTTGAAAAATACCATAAAAATACCAAAAAATGCATCCCTGAAAAATTTAAAAACTTTTATATGTATCTAATAAAGTTATGAATGTGTATTTTGAAAATGAGTTCATATAATAATGCGTGCAAAGTACCGAGTCAACCCACTTGACACAATATTTTTCCAAATATTCACCCTAAATTTTGATTCTGTGTAAAGCGGTAGTGAGGACTAATAGAAATCGAAAGGCAAAGTCCACCTCAATCACATATTTAAAATTAATGTAATCAACAAATACCTATAACATAGTCATTTTACCTTGAAATATTGACGTAATGACTTGATGTTATAAGATTCATTATAGTCTGAGGTATCAGGGTTGGAAGATGAAATTATAATAACGTATAACTGTAACTGGTTGTTTTTGGGTGACACTGGGTGCTGCTTCGCTTACTCAAATGTATGCTCTCCACTATGCATCAGACCTGCTATAGACATGCATGTTTCGTCTTTAGCCAAGACTCGTCAGTATATCCTGGCGGTCTAACTGTAGAGAGCAATATACATGTAATGAACAAAAGATAGATTTAAGCGATTTACAATTAATTCGTAGTGTTACAAGCTTTATGAAGATGGACGCTTATGAAAGCCTAGAGACAGCAAAGGGTCCTCCTAGGGCCAAACAGATTGCTTGTTTTCTTAAAGCTGACGAGTCCACCTAACCTGTCCTTCTAGCAAGTAACAAACTCTATCCACCTAATTGGAGATAAATGTTAAAGTTGGTAACAAAGGAAAAGTATATAACACAAAAACTTGACCTATCCATTGATTTTTAATCTTCATATGAAGATGCTACCGTAGTTAGCGAAACACGTATCTACTATTTTTTTTAAAGTACGTCGGCGAGTGATAAAGTTGTTTATCATTTGTAAAAAAGCTTCCTTAAAATTCAAGCAATGTCTATGCATACTACTCTAAATGTCTTGATTGTTGCTTGACTGCCATTGGAGAAAATATTCGTCAAATAGCCTCTTTTCAAAACCGTATAAATAATTGCTAGGAAAACCGTAGTGTACTTCATACTTCAAGGTACACTTGCGATGTGCTAATCAGATATTTTTTCCAACTGACATATTGTTTTGCTGATAAATCAATTCGGTATTATCAGTAATAACGAGGAAAATTGTGTTCCTCGCAATATACGTGCATAGACGGCAGAATTGGATCTAGATCACTTGTTAAAGTGGTTGGGAGTCGAAGGTGGCGAAACTAGAACTAGAATTTTATGTTGCCAATTTTTTACACGGCCAGCAAAATTTTCAATTTCGCTCTAAAATCTAATGAAATATTTCGCTACTGTTGTGCTGAATAATCCTCACATAATATACCTACATGGTGCCGGTAGGTGAGCAAACTTATGGTGTTCAACTACACCCCAAACGGAGCGATTCCAACAATAATCTCGCCTAAGGACGGTACATTACCATCTAGGCGTATAGCATTATTTGGCCTAGATCGCATCTACGGAATCGATAACTACACGTAATAAAAACCACTTGAATGAACTCGTTTTTCAGGCTATTCAATTCACTTTGGAATAGCTATAAAATATTAAAATATTTTATTATTTTTTATTGTTGGTATATAAAGAATTACAGATCACTGGTCAAGAGGGAACAGAATGGGGACGCTCCAGTGCTACTGTTTTTGAAATGGACAGATCTTCAATCTTTTGATTTTATTCTATTTGTAAGCTATACAAAAATAAATTAATGCTAACTAACCAGCTAGGTTTGTAACAAAAACTCACTCTATATATGTTCAGGATATATTTTGAATACCACTTAAAGATAGTATATATTTAAATAATATATACCTAAGCATTCAAAAATTATCACATTTACCAAATCTAAGTATGAATAAAGTTTAATAATTTTATGGTCTATTTTTAATCACACATGCAAATGATTAATTCACTGAACATATTGGAAAATATAAGTTATCTTCCGAATTCAATTTTCGATAGATGACAGAAACCGCAGCTATTACCAACCCAACCACCAAAAATAATCTTCTGAATGCCGCGAAATGCCGTTAAAATTAACATCACCCTGTAAAAGCGTAGATGCCATGAAATATTTATAAACATTCCGATGGAATGCAATTAAATAAAATTCAATGAAAATAGGCGTTAATTTATACTAAATGAAGCTGACTCACCGACTCACCCCCAAAAACGCTTCTTGGATCGTTAATGACAGTAAAATCCTGTGAAAACCATATCCGCTTGAACCGCGATCGCGAACGAAATTAAAACATTATCAAAAAAATGTGATCGGTGAGGAGCGTGTGAGAATCGTCGAATCGTAAAATTTGTAAACAGCCGATATACGTCATATCATTGAAGTAGGCTGGTAGACGCAAGTCGGCAAGTTTGCCATGTTGCCAGATCTTTACAGCTCTATATATATTGAAATTTCATAACCTGGCAATATAATGTTTATGCTATAGATTCAAGTTATTCAGTCTATTCAGAAATATGCGTGAATGAATAGATATTCGTAAATAAGATATGCTTCCTATATAACTGATAACCATGGTCATCTAACCGTATGTTCCTTTTCCATGTTCCAGTGGCTTGTGCCTTGCTCTGTTCTACTGATGAAAAAACAAGCTTAATCATAATTATTAAACTGTATGATAGTTCCAATTTCATGATGGAGTATTCAAAGTAATCTTGTTTATTTTCCAAACAACAAGAAGGCTTTTCCGATGTTTTGTTGCGACATGTAGAAAAACAAATCAGACAAGAAAGCGTAAATAATGTATAAAGGAAAATATATCATATCTAAAAGATATCTCGGGTTTGCCTGTCAGTTGTTACGATGGGACATTCTGACTTATCACTACAATCAGCTGTTGTCTACATTGCCACGTCAAGTCGTATTGTAACTGAGAAAATAGTATGCCGAGGATTAGAATAGCGAATAGGAAGTGGGTATTTGCCTGAGGTCCATTACTCTTCGAGGAACTGTATTATCGAATCTCCCCTTTAATGAAGGATAGACTTTGAGCTCGATGGGAATTATACAATTCTTCAATCTATGCTGATTTGTGTGAATCTGACAACGCGGCCTCAGCTCAGGTTGTCCAGGAGTGTCAGAATTATATATCTTGATACCTTACGGATATGTATATTAGGCAACCACGCTTACAGTAAATCCGTTTCAAGCTGGACCCAGATCCTCATATCTACGGATTTAAACTTTTATTTTATTGGAATAGTATAACAAATAGATTCTATTAAGTTGTTATCCTACTTTATTAGCTTTTATCTCCACTCTATTATCCCATCCAGCAAATACAACGAGCAAAACCAACTCATGTGATGAAGATATAAAAATGGAGTTCAGTTTAACATGCAGAAGGCAATGATCGTAGTTACCTATTATCAGTCATTATTGTGCGGATTTAAAAAAAAAATACATTTTGTAAAATCTTTTATTCAATTTTTCTGTCGTTACATCTAACAATGAATACAATAGCTTTTGAAGTTTAAATTAAAAAATGTTACATGCAAACTCATACAATGTCATTGTAACTTCTAAAACATGATCCTTGATTCATCTCACTTTTCCTGGACAACAACTAAAGCGACATACGTTTATCGAAAAACTCCTAACGTTTGTGCTTAATTGGCAGCATTATTGCAAGTAGAATATTAAAATCAATATTATTTTCAAAACTTGAATGACATCAACACTAACTGAACGACTGTCTATCTAAAAACTCAGGAGATTCTGCTTTAGTGTAACTCGGAGAAAATGTAATGTAATGTATTTAGAGAAAAGTGCGATGAACTGAAATACATTTTTTTAATAACATTGCTTTGCACTTCCATTGTCTTGAGAGTCTTGCGTCCATCAACTAAGAAATCTGGGATAGTGGATCATGGATATACAATGTGTAAGCAGACTCAGCGTGGACATCAAACCGATATATTACTGCCAATAATCACAACATCGATAGACTGCACTTGGATCGAGATGATTCAGCAGCGCTTACACATTCTCTATAAATTCATCCAAAAGGCCTTTCCCCTTTGACTTTCGAAACTGTTGCAATCCTTCCTTGAAGGGGGTAAATTTCGGATCAAATGTATCAACGTAACAACAATGCGGCCTGTAAAGACCAGCGTTCCTCAGGGCGCAGTGTTTGGGCCAATCCTTTATTCATTTTTCGTACACGATGATCTTTTCTCCGACAGCCAACGACGACTTGATTCGCTTTAAGACGATTCAAACCACATTAGTCGAAACGTTGTGAAACGCAAAATGCTCAAGACCATGGTGTTATTTGTCTACAAACTTCGAGCAAAAATTACAACATTATTTCCTACAATCTACCATCCAGGCGTGGTGTTAGCCAACCGTCTGATTCTTCTGGTGTTCCTGTCTTGATCTCTGATCTTCTTCTCCATCTCTGCATCGGTGAGAGTCTCCAGGAAGGGGGCCCACTGATCAGATTCGCCGGGCGTTCTGAAAGGAACCTCGACTGTCGGCAACGGGGCTTCGCTGAAAGCGTACGTTCTCTGGTGCCAGGAGAGTTGGCCCCTTATGGAGTACGCGATCGCAGTCACGAATTCGCCCCCTAAGCCTAACTCGGCGCACAGCTTCAGAGCGAATTCTTCTGGATTGTTGTGTTTCTCACTCATGTCCCATTCCACCTAGAAAAAAACCAATAAATGTAACATATGCTCATCCATCTGCAAGATCCCCAGCCGAGGCAAACAAAATCTTAGTGAAATTCGTGAGTTTCAAAAGTAACAATTGGACAGTATTACTGTCAACATACCTGATCGACTAATGAAGTATTTCCAACATGAATATTGAGTTTGATTATCACCCTTTGATCAGAATTATCCTCAAAAATACTTGGTGGTTCATTAGGGAATGCTTCCAGCTGCTGTCTAATTGCTTGTGCTATAGCAGGCACAAATGTCAATGGGTTCAGGTCCAAATCATCACACAGCACTTCGGCAAATTGTTCTGGAGTGATGAGACTCTCTAAAAGGCATAAGAAAATAAGTAGATTTTATTGCCATAATACATCTACTGTAATTTTTATGAATGTGTAATGTATAGTTGAACTACTAGAGTGATAGTAAAAGTATAGTGAAATAAACAACCGAACAACACACACAAAGAATCGAACAGTATTAGTAAGAAAATGAACATGAAGTAGTAGTAGCATCAACACTTCCTTGCCCAAAATTGACCCTTATACCACATCATATCCAACATTGTACAATATTCTTTACAAAAAACAACAGCACCTGTTAAAGGATGATCTACTTACATGGCTATTGGATAAACTACCTCAGTGCAAAAATCATAATCTGTATGAAATTCTATGTTGATCCTACGATCCACACAAAAAATCTGTCATTATATTAGATACAGATTTATGAGAAAGAATCCCAATATAAATCAATAAATAAATCTAGTGTAGTATATTACCATTTTTGTTCCAAGTGAATGTGTCCCTCAGCTTCTGTCCTTCAATTTCCATATCAAGTCTGATAGGAACCAAAACTTCTTGTTGGCATGAATTTTCCACATTCAATTGTGGATCTGTGTCGTCAAAACAAAGGGGGAATGTTCTCACCTAAAATATCATACACATTCATTCATGATATTTTAACCAGTCTTATCCAGGTAATATTTTTTATATTGGAAAGAATTAATGGGGTTTTCTTGTTCATAATAAATGAATGAATACAGACTGTTGATTAATACTACTCTTAATATTGAATTTTATAATATTATATCATTCATATATATCTTCGACCAGGATATGTTATTAGTGAAGCTTTTTCTTCAAACTAGGTCTTATGGAGAGACAGTCAAATAATAATTTTCAGAAGTTACTCTAAATATACCTTTTTAGCAGCAACTCTATTTCTGTTAATGGATGTAGCCTGAGGAACAGCATCCAAATGGCTAGAATTTGGTAAAGACGGAACATGCACATTTTTCTTGGATTTGCTTTCCCTGGGCTGAGGTGGTTCAGACGTATGAACCGATACTGATTTATATCTGAAAAATAAGGACATTTTTATTCATGTAACATATACCAAGATTGTGATTTCAAGGGATTAAAGTTCCTATTAGGATTTGTACAATGTAAAAAAGAGCCTGAAAAAACTTGATGGTACAGCTTATCATTCATCAAAAGGGGATGCCACTTGGGTTGCTTCGCATTATCTCAATCTTGCCAAATTTCATAGAAAACTAATGTCCTAATGATAAGGCCACTGTATACTTGACCACTTGTATTTGTGCATCTTATATGAAATAATCGAAATAAATCTTACTTCTCATCGTTTCCTTCAATAATGTCTTCAACTTCAGAAGTTCTGAGCAATGAAACACTACTGGCCAGAACATGTTGACTCAATCCTAACTCTATCAATCGCCTTCTTTCTTCATTTGTGATGGATCTCCTAAACATGCCAGGGTATTTTTTGTATAGTGAGCCTCTGAAGAGACGCAAGTAGTTGCCGACCTAATATTAGAATTGTATGAGTAGATAGTGAAATAAAATAGGAAGATGTGTACAAACCTCAGAGCCCACACAGTAATATTCCCCATTTTCCTCAAGCTGGAAACTTATAGGCTTGTCACCATATGTACGAAGTACCATTTTGATAGGATGTTACCTTCTGGAATCCTAAATAACCTAGAACTGCAGTAAACACCTTAAACTTATGCCTCAAACTTGCTCTATATGAAAAACCTGAAGATATCAAGCTCAAGCCTCAAGAATCACTGTACACGACGAGCAACAAAATAAACAACTTAAATAGAGATGGGCACAACATATTTAGTATTAGAACATTCATTGCTGATTCAGCACATATCAACTCTACATTTAGTTTGATGCCTGTGATATTATTTTGTACATGAATCTAATTCAGAGATATAGTGAATAATGACTATGTTGTAAACAGGAAAACATAGTATAAAAGAAACATACAGTCTCTTCGACAGATTCCCAGTAGATTCGATACAAAAATGTAAATTTAATCGATCCGTCTAATTCGCCCAACTCTATTCTAATAAGATGTGGTAGATCGTCGTTGGGTAGATCTAGGTAGATGTATCCTAATAGCGATGACAAGTTAAAATTATATAGTGTTAGAGATGGCAAAATGAAATGTGAATACTTCGTTACTCGTAACCTTAAAATTCCTACAGACACCGAGGTTTTATTTATTATTCATGTTAAAGTAATAAGAAAATAAAATAATAGAAAATGGCAGTGGAGAGGGGACGAATGAGAGAAATTCCTGTGGATGCAGTAATCCTTACAGAAAACGAAGCATTACATTACCAAACAAAAATTTTAAATAACTGGAAAAACACCTCAGATATGTAATAATATGATAATCTATCCAAAATTAAAGTTCATTATTCATTAACTGAAATGTCACTAATTTATAAAATATTCACAAATGAATTATTTTAACTATTTGTAAGAAGACTAGAAGAAAAGATTGTGTTGACACAGTTTTGCCCTTGTTAGTAGTCAAATCTGAACGCCTGATGATTTTAAATACGAATCGAAACGCGTCACTGGAAAAAAAAGAATTCCATTTGTGAAACTGTGTATTAATTACACAATCTGTCTATCTGCATGATAGAAGTTTCACCAAATAATAGCATCTACAATCTACATGCTAACCAAAGTTCTCAAATCAACTTTACCTGTTAACTGATACGCTTTGTTGTTTGTTGCAGATTTGGGTATAAATATGGATCAGTCTTCTTGGGCACCGCAAGCATGTTAGCTGGAGCTTATACAAATAACTTTTTTAGAAGGAAATTTAAAGTTATGAGATATGGTCAGGTATCTTCATACCTTCCCATAAGTGTTGTTCCTGCTATGATGTCAGTTCTTCTCCATCATCAGGTAGTATATTGTGAAAATTTCTCAATTATTTATATAGATCAACAACTAATGTCCTTAATATTCTAGTTTGTCCTCAAAGACTTAGTTCTTACAAAGGGAGATACGTGTCCTATTTGTATGGAAGTCAGAGCTTCATCTTTACAAGCGGCTACAGGGTTAATTATGCCTTTAGTTCTAGCCCCTCTCTCTACAATATCTGTAAGTACCTACCTGGCAACATCAATAATAAAAAACAAATCAATTATTTATAGGCCTGCATATTGCACACTCTCTTGAAAACTATAGGCCTAGACTAATTGGGGCCCCCAACAACCACCATTTTTTTTTTTCAGTTGGTCCATAAATATGCAACATATGATATGCCTTTTCTTACCAAAGAACCTTTAAAGGCAGCAAAACTGATAATAGAAAGAGTAAGACCTGCAGCCAAAACATTCTTTTGGATTCTTGTGGCACAGGCTGTACTAGGTAGTGTTGTCACCTTTTTTGAGGCAGACTCCATATTCAGGGTGAAAGATAAGTTGAGGAAATTAGAACAAGAATTAGAACAGCAGAGCTGAATAATATTATAGAAGTTAGTAGTTTTTTAGCACACAAGAAGCTTTGTTTATTGAGATTCTAGTTCTAATTAAAAAAGTATTGTTTCTGAAAATCTGTGTATTGCATTTTATTTATGTTATGTACAAAAACCTAATTGTGAGAATAGATAATAATCAGTTCTTTTTTTGTTTTGTTTATTGTTAGAATAAAGTGTAAGGTTATGGAAAATTAACATGAACCAATGTGTAAATTTATATTGAGAGTGAAGTTGGCACCTCAATATTAACTTCACAGTTTTTATATTGTTTCAGAACTTCAAATTTCAAATTTTAACAGGCAGAAACACTAGAACTATCACAAATCTACCAGAAACTCAGTTCAACTCAATTTTTAAAATGGTCCTATATCTTTACATGAAAACTAGTTAATTTAAGATTTTCACAAAATATAAAATTAGAAACCAGTATTTTATTACTCTGCCACCAATGTAATGATTTGTAGAAAAAATAGTTCCAAAATGGTGAAACAGAGAGAAAATATAAATATTATTCTATGATGCATTTGATGAACAATTTGTTCTTGACAAGCAAAGAAAGGTGAAATTACACAAAATTAAATTTCTATATTAATAATTATGGGTATGTGAAAATAAAACAAAGTTATCTGCATATCATACAAATAAATGATATATTTAAATCTTTTTACAGTCCTTAAATCTTTTATCCTCCATAAAAATTATGCTTGTTTTTAAACACTTACAAAAATTTCCCAAATTTGGATAACTCAAACTGTTTATTTTTGACGAAAACTGCATATGCTCAAAATGTAAATGCATATGCATATAGATAACTACAATACAATAAAAAACAATATGTAACTTACATAAATATGTATGTTTAAAGATTTAAATTCTTAACTATATAATTAAGTAATTCAAATTGAAGAAGCTTAAATCTTGTTTTTTTGGAATACATCAGTATGTTTGAAACTTTTATATGCTGTGCATAGATGTGATGTGAAGTATGATGAATGTGAAAGTGATGCCACACAGAAAACAATTTCTATATGCTTGACCTTCTGTAAATGTTCATAGTGTATAACACAAATATAAAGAAATAGATGATAAAGGTTTTGCCACAAAGTAAGCAATCTCCACTGCTTGTTATTCACATTTTACAATGTTAGATTCCAATTCACTGTCAGATCGCATATATACGTGGCATTTTGAAACTGTAATATAATTAAAAAAATATGATGTCTTTTTCTCTCTCTTATCAATCACATGATTGACAGATACACTTGGGTAGTGATGGATGCATGCAATCCCAATGTTTCAAGTTTACTTTGCTTATTTTAGCTTATTATGATTTTTACGGGATATACTTTCCAGAAAAATTCTATACACCTTAAAAATTTCATTGATAGATAATTTTACATTTTTTGTCTGCAACAGAAAATCGGAATATAATGCAAAAATTACTCATACTAGGCTTTGACAATGATACTATCTAAGACCACAGTCATTTATATATTCGAATGTAAAGAATTTTTTGGAATACTTCATACAGAGTGGACTGTTATATTTTCCTGTTATGAATGCCTACAATATATAATGTGGACTTGATCATCAAAATGCCCGCAAGGACACTTTCTTTGAATGTGTCTGTTGACAAAAGTACTCAGGAACAAAACCAGCTGTTTAATTCCTTCGTTTTTTATCTCCCAATATTTGAGATTAATTGCATATAAAGTCCCGATATAGTATTCTGTCTTAAAAACCACTCTGTATTCAGGAATCGATTATTATAAGACTTCACATCAAAACTGTTAGAACGTGTTTCAATCGTTAGTTCGACTTATAACGACAGAAAAACGCCTGATTCTTCAAAAATAATCTCAATACCTTGCCACTGAATAGATTCTAAAAAATTATACAACTTTTTCTCAGTTTTGACGTGGTCTATTCTAGCTTAACTAACTTATGACTAATGGTGATGAACATTTCAAACATACCGATGAGAACCAATATCTCTGCAATCTGTTTGCTTCTAAAATGAATGTCAATCCATTATTGTCAATATAAAAAAATCAACGAAGCTGGCGATTATGGGCATTATTATTATTCTTTTAAACCAACGCTTTTGGTGCTGCTGTTAATAAATTTGATAATTTATTGAAGCAATGTAAATTTCATCTTATAAAAATAGCATTTGTATTGTGAAACCATATAAAAATTGAAAAAAAAATTAAACCATCTAATTTGTCCAACCTTAACCAAAAATAATCGACCTGTCTCGGAAATTTAGTAACTGCATACCTATAATTTTTCCATTGGAATGTTTCTAGTGACTAAATAAAATTATCCCAAAATTCAATTAGTTTAAATGAATAATAGAATGAACTACGTATTTTAAAGGTAGTTTTAAGGTTTCTTTCCAATTCATAATTAAGTAGATTCTTGTTTTTCATACACCCACAGCTATGAGTTGCTACATTTGAAATACCCTTCAGAATAAATGCATACAAAGTATATAAAACAAGTTTGTATGTGACATCATTGCAATAAAAAATGTATATAAGTGTGACTATTATTAAAATGTTGTAAAAAGTTACGATTTTTTTGGGCAACATCTTGCTGCATAACTAGGAATTAAAGGAACATAACTTTATGAAGATTAGATTTGCAAACCTTTATATATTGAATGTATGGTCAAGGTACAAAGAATATTTATTCAATATTTTTACTTGACATCGAAAAATAATATAATATAAATTATATAACAACGTTTTGACCACGGTTCCTAGGATTCTACCGAGTTATGCAGCTCAGATTCACATTTGCCAATACCATAAATCTGTATTTGCAAAATCCAAAATAGTGGCTTATACTTCAAGCATACTACAAACTTATATTCTAATACTCTTGATTCATTCTTACCTGAGCTAGTCATTATAATAAAAAGAGTTTTTTTGGACATTTGAATCAATAGTTGTTCTTCATCTCAAACTAAATCAGACTGCACAAAAATGTCACCACATCGAATTTCTTTCAGTCCGATATTAGATCAGATGATGACTGTCATGGTGACTGCTTATAGGAGTTGATATCTTTTGAAAATTATCCTCTTTCACATCTTTTTATCTGCATTATGCAAATGCAAAAAAGTTTTAAAGCACACAGTGAATGTTGTTATCAAACTAATGGTCTTTAAATACCCTTGAACAACACACTATGGTCTAGGTCAATATCTTGGTTTTAATAATAGCAGCTACTGTTGTTATTCCAGAAAGGATACGTACCTATAAGCAATCCCATCTTCAGAAATATGTAGAAATCATTAAGAGTTTAGAACAGAGAACACAACCATTAGGAAGCATCAGTGCTTCATGCCCTTCCAGTCCAGTCTAAAAATCCATCTAGTTTTCATATATTTCAATCGATAAAATGCAAAACGGACGAATTTTTTCTTCAAACTGCATGCTTCCAAAGTAAACTGATATTTTGAGTTATTAAGACTTCTGGACTGGACCTGGTTTCCATCTTACTATAAAACTCTGTTCGTGTGCGATGTTTAGGCACATTAGTGACAAAACAATATACTAAATTCTATCAACAATTCTTAACCGACGACACGACTTTTGTATAAAATATTACCGACCCATCAGCTACCGATCCATATGGTTTTCGTCTACTTAGAGAACACAATCTCTAAATAGTCATATTAGGCTGAATGTTGGAAAAAAAGTGGTATGCATCATCATTGGTAATTAAAATGTGAATATTAAAAACAGTTTTTTGAATATTTTCATCTCATTCATTTGCTAGCCACTTGGACAGCAATACTTGGACTTTGATATCAAGATATCCAAAGAAGTATCAAAATGACTGGTCCAAATCTTTGAAAGACCTTGAATTATTTTAATTTACTTCCTGCTTACTTTCAACAACAGTATAAACATGTTTATCTTTAAAGGAAATACCAGAATGTATACAGAATTAGAGATGGTTTTTTGTATATCATTTTTAAATGCATTTCATTATTTTTTTCCAACAATTAACGTACTTATCACCTACAAAGTGTATAACAATCAGTGTGCAACAATCCAATGCATCAGTATACAATAAAAAATATGTGGGAACGTTTTTCAAATTGTATGATAAACAATAAATTGGATATTAGCAACAAATATATAGAACTCAGATAGAAATCTATTTGTCCTATTTTTAGATCAAGACAATTCATTATCTAAAGCAATATAATGCTATCAGAAACCCGATTTTCAAAAAAATTGGCTTTTAGATATTTATGAAATATGTATCTTTATATTATTGCACGCTGTTTTGATTGAATACCATGTGTCTTAAACTGATTATCTCAGGTTTGATCCGATAATCACGTTATATTTCCAAAGTTCAAAATAAAATTGACATGACATGAGAGATATTCTACGGAACTGTTCCAATCTGTACCACCTTCGGAATTGTTACAAAATACTCGTTCCTAGTATTTCGTATCATCTCTAGTTGAGTTCAAGGTCAATTAAAATGTAAAAAAGTTCCTGGAAACCTAGTTTGAGACACTTGATACGCTCCCTTTTGATGTCGTCACAACCTAGCGCAGTAGCAAAACCGTTTCAAACACACGATGGGTCACTTTTGCCTGCGATGGCAGAAGGACTGGTAGCCGTGGGCTTCTGGAGGCGGCAAAAGGGGGAAGTCCCTCTGGTAGGAGGTGCAGGGGGAGGCCGGATGCGGGTAGGCGGGAGGCTCCCACCATACGGGAGCGGCGTACTGCGGGGGCGGTTGAACGGGCTGCACCATCACGAACGGCGGCTGGTAGACGGCCAGGTGGTGTGGAGGCGGCGACCGCCCCCACACTAGTTGCTAGCAACGCTGTTGCTGCTGACCGTTCCAGTAGTTCATGTACTCCTGGTAACTCACTGTTATCTTTTCGCTTTGATAACGAGTCAGTTTTATCGTACGACGCACATCAACACTTATTGGGGATTTGTAACCACCCTTTCTCAATAGAGAGTCTATGGTCTGTTGTTGATCCCAACCTGCATGATAAATAAAATATAGTAATCAAAATCCATGCAGTACTTTTGAGTTATAGAGGGGTCAAGCAAACAGACCAACAGAAATAGCACAATTAATTTGTAACCCCTGAAAAGAGGAGGTGTCTTAGATTTTCTGAAACCTGATTTAAAAAAAAATTAAATTACCCTGTTCAGATGCCACTTCAGGCAAGTAAGTAGCAGTCCGTTTGTTCCCTTTTTCATTGATGAACTCTATCCTGATCCCATGAACTCCAACCTGCCAGTCTAAGTAATCAGTCCCATCTTCAAAATGTCTGAGTATCGATACTGAAACACTCAACTTAGGGAACTCATCCCTAGTTATGGGACTGAATCTAGAGTCTTTGATTGCACTTGTTATAGCGTACTCTCTCAATCCTGACTGTAAATTCATTGCATTGAAGGTTCCAATACAGCCTCTGAGACGCTTGTCTTTGCCTATGTTCCATGTTACAAACAAGGGACTGTAACAAAATGAATATGTTTGTTTTTTTTGCAGGTCTATTATCTCAATTATGATAATTTAAAACAAACAAATATTTTTAAAATTATTGTTTTCACAAAAAATACTAATCAAAGTTTCAGGTGTAGATTGAAGTACAATGCCAACAGAATCATTAACAGATAGTGGAATATATTTCAAGGTCAATAGCATAGAACAATCTATTTGACATAACTGTGTAATTTAAATCATAAAATAATAAGTAAATACAATAAAGTAAAAAAAACAAACAAAGAAATTTATGAGAAGTATATTGTGGTTCTATTTCTCCCATTATTCCTATTTTTATCTAAACAGTTCTTCTTCAACAAAAATATCAAGATACCAAGTTTTACAATAATTCAAAAGGATATAGGTTAGTTTGGCTCAACCATAGAATACCTATGGAAATTTGGGACACCCTGTTGTATAATACAAAAAATGGATGTGTTTTGTTTTTAAATTATAATCTTGGTGTGATTCATTCATTTTGTTGTTGAAATTACAAAACAAGTACACCATTGAAATGACTTCTTTACCCAGACTCAATGAATTTCAGAACTGTTTTGAAATATCATTGGAATAAACTCATAGATAACTTTTTATGTAAGAAAACACAGGTAGGTGTTGTCAAGTTCATAAATGGTAAGAGAAAATAAATTCAGCAGCACAAAAACACCCTGCCTTATATTTCTCTAATGTTAAATAATTCATATACACACCACAATGGATATTGTGTGGCTATATTAATAGTCATTATCAATGACTAGTTCTAAATTTATGAATACAATTTTGCATAGTGTCATAAATATCATTATTCGAAGGTCGAAGTGTTTCTACAAAGATGGCATTGACAAATGCAAACAAAGGATTTTATTACACTCAGTTGAATGACCTAATAAGCATACAGGGTGTTTTTCAAGTTTGAACCCCAGGACTTACTATGCATCGTTGCTGAAAGTGGGTGTTTTCGGAGGGGCCAAGTTGTATAAATGACAATACAGGACGTCAAAACAAAAGAAGCACATTTCGGGTAGAGCGACCATGCCTGCCAGCGTTCCGTTCGTGAGTCCGTTGTGCATGATGGAGCTTCCATTGCATGACGGGATGCTCGTGGAATTGTTCAGTTTTTGCTTCTTCGTTCCACAACAACCTGCTGCCATCGTGCTCCCAACCGAAATCCCAACAGTCCCACTTCCAATCTCTATTCACCTCACACACACGAGCACAAAGCACACAACAAACAGCTGACCGCCAGTCTGAAATCAACTGACGATGACGTTGCCAGGTTATTGTTTTTTTCCTTGATTTTGATACAATGGTATCCATAGTTTGGGAGCATTTGCAAAAATAATGCCCCCTAAGGATAAAATTGTTTTATTAAGTAAGGTTTTTTTGAGTAAAAATTTCAGCATGGTCCATAGATTATATCAGCATAATCCAAGTGACTGAAGACTTAAGACACCACTCCTTTTTCAAAGTAAAGGTCAGAAATAATCGACTAGGGTGAAGATTCTTCAGGTCATGTAACATTTACTGATAATAGAATTAATGTGCTGTCTCAATCTAAGCTTATCATCAATTTGGAGTTTTAAGCATTTACTCTATCACAAAGCTCTGTTTTGTTAAATAAAAATAAAAAAATATTTTTGAACTATCTTTTACATCAGATGAAATACGCCCAAAACAAGTTGCAGCTGTTTCGGAATAAGTATTCAAACCATGTTTATGTAAATAGTTTTCATTTCAGGACTATTGGTAAACAAAAGTCACTACTGTATTTGCATTGTACGTCTCTTCACGATTCCAGTCTGTTGAACTGACAACAGTGTAAAAACTGACATTTGATGTTCTATCAGTAATGACAGTTGACATAATCGAATAAACGAAATTATGATCTGTGGTATTTGTAAACATGGCGGATCACGTCATGCATTCGGAATACAATAAACAAATAATTTCGAAAAATGGAAATAAACAATGGGTGAAATTGAATGTAGGCGGTACATATTTTTTAACGACAAAAACCACCCTGTCCAGGGATCCTAACTCATTTTTATACAGACTAGTTCAAGACGATAGTGATTTAATATCGGATAAAGTAAGTTGCACCTCTGAAATGGATTTTTTTTAAATACGTTCTGTTTTAGGACGATACGGGGGCGTACTTAATAGACAGAGACCCAAACTATTTCTCTCCTATTTTAAATTACCTTAGGCATGGTAAATTAGTAATAAACAAAGGGTTAGCAGAAGAAGGAGTCTTGGAAGAAGCTGAATTTTATAATATTGCAGAATTGATAACATTAGTGAAAGAAAAGATTATGCACAGAGATAACATGCCAGGCAAAGATGGAAAGAAACATGTTTATAGGGTCATACAGTGCCATGAGGATGAACTAACACAAGTAATGATCTTTTTTCTAGAGCAAACAATCACCTTTAGTAAGGTTGTCACATCTCCCAGTTTCAAAAAGTCGCACTGTTTCTACCCATCTCTCCGTCAATATCTAACAATAAATAAACATAATGTCACAAAGTTCAATATTTTTGATTGATATACTGCCATCCTTCAATTCAATTTGAGACTTCCTTGGTGATAAATAATTTTGGTACTAATTTTATTCAAATTGATCAGGCATATAAAAAATCCCCCTTATTTAATTTACCTTTCAAATTGTATCTGAAATAAAATACTATTAGATCGGACTGTAAACCGAGAAACATTTTGGAATTGAACAAATTTCATAAGGAAATCTATTTCACAGATGGTTTCAACAATGTCAGATGGTTGGAAATTTGAGCAGCTAGTAAACATTGGATCACAGTACAATTACGGATCAGACGAACATGCTGAGTTTCTTTGTGTAGTAAGCAGAGAATACGGAGCTCCAGAGAGCTCAGAAGTCAAAAGTGAGAGAGAAGACAGAGCAAAGGTAATATATTGCATGAGAAAAATTGATGTTAAATACAGTAAATCTGATTATAACAACCTCATCATTTTTTGATACATATACAAGATAAAAACTAAGTTTTAGTTTCCATAACTCCTGATATAACAACAAATGTTTCCACTCAATACCCCCATTTATTTATTTGAAGGTGTTGCAGCAGAAAGGCTCAAGAATGTGAGTGAGGCACCGCAGCATGTGGGGCGTTTGGGGCAACTGTGGTTGGTGCTTCATGTTTGTTAGGTTGTGCAAAGGCTTATTGAATTACTAAAAGCAGTTCACCACCTTTATAAGCTCTTCCCAGTTTTATTGTTCACAATTTAGAAGAACATACAATAAACAATATTATCAAACCATTATAAAATGTTACACTCTGTAATTGTCCATTTTAGAATTCTTTGAATGATTTTTTATGTGACACTAAATTGTGACGGTAATATATTTATGTATTCACTGACATATACTCCCTCAACAATCTGTGCTGATTTTCATATTGATGAAGAAGAAAGTAATTCTTATATTGATAGGGCTGTTTTTTTTAAATGATTGATTTTACCAAATTGACAGGAAATTGGCTAACATGAGAAAATGGAAAAGCCTATTACATTTGCAAATATCTTCATTATCTACAAATGTCAATCAAAATTTTTTACGTATAAGGTATATCTTAGGAATGCGCAATACACAAATTTTCCGCAATTCAACCAATTCTGTTTGCGCTCTCTATTGAAAATATCAATAAATTCGCCAGGTTTTGAAATTGCAAAATTCTTCATCAACTTGAACATTTGGCGTCATAAAACTGCTCTTCAAATATTAAAAATACTCTCATTGGAGCATTGTTATGCATATTTTACGTGTGAATCAATAATAGTCCGAGAAACAGCATACCATTTAATAAAGTGATCACTGCAAGTGACAAAATTGACACTGGTAGTGAAATTCATTGTACCACCACTTTATGGCATCGAAGGAATGCAAATTGTGACCATACATCCTCTGAATATTTCTCACGCTTCAGTTTCATCTTTGGAAAAATCATCTTTTTTAATTGGTGTTCTGTTTCTGGGACTATAAACATTACTAATCAGTTTTCTTTGTGATTGACCCTTGTACAACCAATTGTATGCTAGTAATGTATAACTGATAAATGTACAGGACTGATAAGAGAAACTGAAAACAATAATATACATGCAATTTCCATGATATCTACGAGGAAGCGTCGGAAGCTACGATATTAAAAAAAATCACACAAAATGACAGTTGATTGATTGATAATTGTGCCGAAGATGCATCAGTGATGTCAATGAGCAAATATTGGATAAAATTTATATTGATAACACCTTATATAATGCAATTTAAAGAGAATATGATATTGAAAACGCCCTCGAATTCGCCAGATATCAACTAATGAAATCAACTCGTCCTAGAAATTTGAAAATCGATCTAGTAGCAGTGGAATAGTAAAAAAGTTGGTAATGTATCACAGGAAAAATACTAATTAAATCTTGATGAAATAAATATCACCAAATTATTCATATCAATTGAACATAATGGGTATTTCCACTAATTTGGTAACACTGATCGACGTCATTGAAGTATCTCTTTAGTATATAAACCTAAAAGGACCTATGCAACTTCAGTAAATATGTGCCTCGCGAAACGATGCCTGAGCAATAAAAGAAGGAAATAGCGCTGTTGAACTGTAGGTGTATAGGCCCCTCGCGACTAACAAACTATGAAAATAATTTGCAAAATGAATCTAAAGACTGTAGGTTTATTATAAGGAAAACGTGTAAATATAACATATAAAGCGTTTTAATACATGTAAATTTGAATAAATTCCAACATTTATTTATCTGTGTCAGTAAACTGTCTTTAATGGGTACCAACAAAAATTTCCGTTCTTTTGAACGATTTATGTTTTTTTATAATTTTTTTTGACACATCATTCCTTCATGTACAAAATTTTAATCATTTTCAAATGTGTATTTAGAAAACTGTGTGTTGTTTTTTTAAAGCTCATTTTTATAGTTGCTATCAATATGATCTTTTTTGTGTAATATTTTCAGTTTTATATCTCCGTAAATTTGTGACATAAGCAGTAATAAGACAGTCGCTTTTCGTAATTTCCATTAAATAGAATGTACATCTGATTATGTTTTAACATTCCAAAAATTCAAATAATAATTGTGTATTAGAACACTAAGCTTTACTAATAAAAATCTCTTGCTTTCAGTGACTTGTTTCGATTTATATTTTTTGTGTTTTATTACACAATTTATTATCTGAATGAAGGAAGAGTTTCAGCAAGTAAGAGCATCTACAATCTATACATGCACAATAGTCTTGTGATTCAAGTGCTTCTTTATATCATTTTGTTATTTTTGTTTTATTGACTTGTTCTTTTTCCGTTAATATGAGGTTTATCAGAGGTAACTTTATTTCAGAGTTACTTGAATGGTATACATATATTTTCAATCCATTTTTGCAGTTTCTAATGTGTCTCACTATTCTTCCTCTATGTGTACAATGTTTAATAGAAATGACGTGCTTTGTAGGTTGAAAATTCCATTACTTCTGGCAAACCCTATATTTCAGATCTCGGTTATTTAATTGTACATATACTGGCAGAGCAGTTGATTTTTATAGTTTTATCAAGAGATAGGAAAGTTATGTAAATAGCTGAGATGATATTGATTTGATATTTCCCAAAATATATCTTCAAAACTGATAATTTAATGTTTTATATTTCTTATTACTAATATTATAAATTATTTGTCTGTTTTTTTTATTTGAAATAAATGATTTTTTACAACTCATTTGTTTTTCATTCAAAATGGAAAAATGCAAATGGTAGTTTTTTCCCATTGTGTGGAATATACAAAAGCAGCACCACATGAGAGTTTCAATCAAGCTAAGTAAAGTAAAGTAATTGCACTTTCTAAAACTTTTGAGATGGTTAGCAGAGTGAAATTCATAGTAGATAGAGTAATGGAGTTGTTCTAACTTTTAATATCAAAAAGCTTTTCTCTAATTGAATTCCACAGTAATCATTATATCTATATGTATGAAAAAATCAAGATAACATTAAACAGTATAAGGATGGGTTATATTTAACCAAAAATAATATTTTACAAAATAATTAAATGTAATATAACTGATATAGGCTTATACAATAAAAAATTATCTCTCTGATGATGCAACTTGCTTCAATGGGCCCTCCAAATACAGCGCAAGTGCATTGGCCTTCTGTTTCAACATTCCAAATCCAACATTATTCTTTGCATATAGACATAGCAAAACGTTAGCCACCTGAGTGATTGCTATCCTTCCTTCGAGACATTCCATTAGAATTATTTGCGGGTGATCGTCTCTGAAGGCGTTTCTGCCATTCTTTTCATATGCGCTCCAAATGTTACTCGCTATGGCTGCTGTTACTCTCGCGTCTTTATCTCCATAGCCGCTGTAAGCTAACAGGGAGCCTTCGGTATTTAATAGCCTGTACAGAAATTCATAGATACATATTGAGCAAATTTCATTAAAATAAGTTGTGACGAAAGAAAGTTTCACAATTTATTGTTCTTACAAAGTAGTTTCAACTCCTCCAGTATTTGCTTGACTCAGTACTTGAGTCAACGCTTTGGGTTTCAACATTTTTTTAATGGATATTGGATTTCCAGCCAAGCCAAACAAAAACAATAAGATAAGCCAAAAGTAAAGATAGGTGACAAGAGACAAGACAAGCTATGGTTTAGGGTGTAGGTCACAAAACAAATACACTGTGGAAGTTCTAGTTTATACCTGACAGAAGTGACAGCTGACAGACGTCAGAGATCAACTCATTATGTTTAGGTAACATCACTGACACTCCAACAAAATAATCAACACCATATGGTTTTGTAGAATGAATGAATGAATATATCTGCGATTCTTAGCTATAACTGACAATGCCGCATTTGCAATTGACATACATGTCAAATATGTCAAAATCTTCGCACATGCGTTTGCCGTCCTCAAACCGTCCACTTCAGCGTGTCAAAATGGCGAAGAAGAAGGTGGACGATAAAAACAGCCAAAACGAAGACAGTATAAAAAATGAAGCCGGCTATTCCTCGAACGATGAAGAACCAAACTTCAGCGATCCAGAAGGATTTGTGGATGACATCAGCGATGAAGGTATTTCAATGTGAAACACCTGTGCAATTTGATGTTTCTACCATGCGCTTACTTTACTAGTGTAGCTCGAAAATTATGTCGTTATGGTATAATATTCTTGTCTGCGCCGTAGCATGTCATTCGTTTACGTGTATACACTCAAATGTAAAGTATACTCGCGATCATACTGCATAAATAGCAACATATGTCAAAATGTGATTTTGAGGTTATACTAATATTCCTTGCACCTTTCAGAACTCCTTGGCGATATTTTAAAACAGAAACCCAAGGAGACAGATGGCTTTGAAAGCGTCATCATCGTAGATGGAGTACCTCAAGTTGGAACAAACAGATTGGAAAAGCTGAAAACAGTTATCAACAAAATCTTTTTGAAGTTTGGGAGCATTGTGAATGAGTACTACCCTGTAACAGCTGATGGTACCACCAAGGGGTATATTTTCCTCGAGTATTCGTCGCCACTGCACGCAGCAGAAGCTGTCAGTGCTACAAATAACATCAGACTTGATAAACAACATACATTTCAGGTATTATATTAGCAGTAATTTATTGATATTAATAACCCTTGATTATAATGCAGTAGTAGAGATCATATCCAATATTCATTGTTGTATATTTCCCCCCTTTTCAATATAATCAGGCCATATTGTTACTAGTGATCACATCATCAGTTTGTTCTTACAATTTAGTGCTACCAGTTGTGTTGTTTTCTTTTATGACTTGTCATGATAAATATATTGTCCAAACTTATTCTAGCTTCTAGAATTCAGATTTTACATCACCAAAATTCTTTGTGGTAAAGATTCTTGAAGCCATGACACTAATTCCTCTATAATTATTAGTTGATCTGAAATGCTGTGATTCAAAATATTGTTATACAAATGAGAAAGTCATAAACATTTTCTTTTTCAGGTAAATTTGTTCACAGATTTTGAGAAATATGAACAGATTCCTGCGAAATGGGAACCTCCAGAACCTCAACCTTATGAAGGGCAATCAGATCTTCATTATTATTTATTAGAACCTGATGCATATGATCAGTTTGCTGTTGTTGCTGCTCAGGGTCAATTTGTCCAGATATGGCAGAATACACAACCTGATCCTTCTCTTGTAGAAGCTAGGAATGTGAGTAAAATCTAGTTATACTATTGAACCTCTCCATTTTTTGCTCTATGTGGTATTGGTCTCAATTAAATTAAACTAAACATTTATGCTGTGTTGAAACAAACACAGGTACTTGTTTGACAAATTACCACACTCAACAACAACAGGCCAATAAGGTCCTGAAAATTTGGCAAATGCTGCCAAACCTGGTATGAATGAAATCTGAAAGTATATAGTAGTAGTAACAATTGGAATATGGGTTAGCACTACATATATTTATTTATCTCCCACATCACTAATCAAAGAATCACTATCAAACACAATTATGATTTCTTACAGACTTGGACTCAAACTTGCATAAAATGGTCACCCTTAGGCACCTACTTGGCAACCTTCCATAGGCTTGGTATAGCTCTTTGGGCTGGTCCGCAATTTGCCCAATACAAGAAATTTGCCCATGCAAATGTTCAGTTCATTGACTTTTCTTCTTGTGAGAAGTACTTAGTTACGTATGCGCCTCAAGGTGACCCCCATAATCCTGACCAGAAGAAAATCATCATATGGGATATTAGGTATGTATGGATGGTACTATCTATAATATTATCAAATTGAATAATTACGAAAGATCAAAAAATCCAAAATGCTTTAAATTTCTAATTCAAATTATTTTTGTTTTCAGGACTGGACTTGAGAAGAGATCATTCAATCCCGAAGGCACTTGTTCATGGCCAATATTCAGGTGGTCACATGACGACAAATATTTCGCTAGAATTGGATCAACAAATAACTCTAATGATGCATTACAAGTGTACGAAACACCCTCCTTTGGTTTGCTAGACAAAAAATCTATCAAAATAGCTGGTATCAGGTTAGAACTACATGATTCACCTGAAATGAATTGGAAATATCTGATCGTTTTGTTTCAAGGGATTTTAACTGGTCACCAACGGATAACATAGTGGCATACTGGGTGGCTGAAAACAAAGACGTTCCAGCAAGCGTTACGCTACTTGAAATACCCAATAGGAATGAAATAAGGAAGAAGAATTTGTTCAATGTGGCTGATTGTAAGATACACTGGCAGAAATCTGGTGATTATCTCTGTGTGAAAGTAGACAGGTACTCGAAAATTAGGAAAGAGAAGAATGAAATTAAATATTCAGGTAAACATTAATGTTTTGTTCGAAATTTATTTCCATATGATTAACTGAATTTCTGCTATCTATCAGCCTTTCACAATGTTTTGATAACTCTTCCAGGGATGTACTGCAATTTCGAGATCTTCCACATGCGCGAAAAACAGATCCCAGTGGACAGCGTAGAATGCAAGGAACCCATACAGGCGTTTGCATGGGAACCAGTAGGATCAAAATTTGCTATGATTCACGGGGAATCCCCGAACATCAACGTCAGCTTTTACGAGGTTCGGGTGGGCCAGGCGCCAATCCTTTTGAAGAAACTGGAAAAAAGAGCCTGCAATCATCTTTTCTGGTCACCTGGTGGCAGGTTTGTAGACTTGTAATTAATCTGAGGAATTGAAATCTGCTTTCTTGCACTTTTGATTGCCTTGATTAACGCGACTTTGTATTTCACACTCAAAATTTTTCGTACTGCCTTTTTTTGGTCCAGAAATTCCAGATTTCAGCTCACTGTGACATACTGAATTTGTTATTCCACATTTTTCAGATTCATCGTTTTGGCCGGCTTGGGCTCGAATGGAGGCGGTTCTCTGGAGTTCGTCGACGCGCACGACTTTCTGGTGATGAATGCCACAGATCATTTCCAGATGTCAGACGTCGAATGGGATCCGACTGGTCGATATGTCATCACTGCCGTCTCATTCTGGAAAACCAAAGTGGACACTGGTTACTGGCTATGGTCCTTCCAGGGCAAGATCCTCAAAAGGGTCAACTTGGAGAAATTCGCACAGGTAATTCGACTTCAAAAACAAAGAGCTTATGATATATAAATTCCCTAAAGTCTAATGGTCTGATGTTTGTTGAGTGCAAAGTGAATTTTGCAGATACTTTTAGAATTTCAATTTTGTGTTATTCATAACATTGATATTCCATATACATGTGCAGCCAGAAATTGAGGATCAGAAATGGATAATGATTTGAGATTCATGATGCACTCTGCTCTTAAAGTCGAGATAAAATGTTATTTCCATATCCACCAACTCAAGACTGTATTGTCTTGGCACACTATGTAATAAAATTTTAACTAAGTAATTTTTCTAGATATTGTGGCGTCCTAGACCACCGACTCTTCTTAACGAAGAGAAGCAGAAGGAGATCAAGAAGAACTTGAAGAAGTACTATCCTCAGTTCGAGAGCAAGGACCGGATGAGACAATCTAAGGCTTCCAAGGAACTGATCGAAAAGAGGGCGGCGTTGATGGAGAAATTCAACCAATACAGGGAACAGCGGATCAAGGAGTGGCAAGAAAATAAAGCCAGAAGACTGGCACTTAGAAATAGTGAGTACCACTTTTTGGCATTGGTATAATTGCCAATTTCTGCATTTGCCTTACGCATTCAATTTTAATTATTTTTTTGTAATGTGGGCATATCAGACTTATAATGTTTTGCATCATCTACAAATGTATAGTTCCTGACTTATTGCTACTACAGACAACGATTCTGCAGTAGTTAGTCACTCAGGATATATCGAGACTATCAGAGTTGTGGAAATACTTTGAAATCGAAGTTTTTCCGAATAAACTGATGGTCACAATTCTTTAAAAAAAACCTTTTTTCAAGTCACTGTGTAAATATTTAAATGTTTTTTTATCGTGTTGATGGGAGATGTAATTTTTAATTTTTCTTTTCAGATGTTGACACTGACGAGCTAGATGCCGATACTGAAAACGTGGAAGAGGAAGTAGTTGAATTCTTTATAAAAGAAGAAACGACTGTGATCGATTGAACCATCTTCATCGTGCCGTTCTAATCCTTGTATGCGTACTAATAGTGTGTATACAGGGACCTGTCCAAAAGTTCATCTTCTCCAAGTGACATTGACTGTTATCTATCAGTGATTCTACGTGTAACATAAGACATTTTTCTACCTTGAGCGGTGTCGATTCGACTCGTCGTGACCATTTTTTATTTTCGAATTTTCGATTTTGTCACTGAAATTGTTATCTTTTATTGTCTGGTTACTACAATAAAACTGTTAACTGCATATTGAGTATCTTTATCTTGAGCAGTGCTGGGTCGATGATTGTAGAGGCTTCTAGGCCAGGATCCAGAAGCGCTTCTTCTAGATATCAGAATTGTAGAAACCTTGCGCCTTGAAGGAAATGTCACTTTCCTTCAAATCAAGTGTCGAGGATTCTGATGATTAGATCGCGGGAGCGTCTGCAGGTTCACAAAAATGTAAAAAATGGCGAAAAAATATACTCGAGCGCGTCAGATTTTCAAAGGGGATGTAAAGTGAACCCGAATGAAGCTCCCATCCAAAATACTAACGATTTGGAGTGACGCAAGCTTGTGGCGGATTTGAGAAATTTTGTGCAAAAAGATTGTACTACTTTTTATACTCTTCTGACCCTTGGAAGGAAAATAACTCAAAGATGATATAAAAATGTGTTTATTTTTCACACAATTTATATATTCATACTGTACAGTTCTAACACAATTCATGTGCGTTGCATCAAATATTCTCTAACGACACGCCTATATATACCATTAATATAATCAACAATAACAATACATACCAACTATGTACCACAATTAAATATGAACCAATCAAAAAAACAATAAATTAATTGTAACTAAACGCTGGGTAAGACGTCAGTGACTGTAACACTCAAATATATATAAAAATCACAGGGAAATTGAAAATCGACTACCACAAATAATACAAAAGGATTCGAATTACAAAAGATGCCAATCAGTGAAGCAACTACATGTTAGATGAAAATCAGGGATCGCAAAATGTTCTGTTGTGCTGTCAAAGGGACTATTCACTTGAATTTTTAAACTTTGCACTAGGATACCCCGTCTACCTACAATAAAAGCGTCTCACATGGGTTTCCAATATTTCGTTTGCAGCGCTCATTTTTCAAGATAATCAAACGATTTTTTTTAAATGATAGAGAAATCTTGAATCTACTGGTGCGTAGCCTTATTTTTTATTTTTGATATAAAATTTGAGATATTGTCGCAAGGCCGCTCGTATCAGCGGTAAAAATATGATCATGTACGGTGCCAGGATATTTCGTTTGTAGATCCTAGAGGGAAGACGGCTTATTAATATTCTGGTTACTTTGGTTACCAAAAGGATAAATAAACATCCGAAATAGCAAAAAGGGCTTCGCACGACCATAGAACCAACCTTTGTCTATCATTTGCGTGGAAAATCTTTTCATTATCTTGGAAAATGAGCACTGGAAACGAAACATTGAAAATCCATGCGAAAGGCCTTTTATTCTAAATAGCGCCCCCTCTTAAACTAAAATAAACAATGTTTCTCAGGTCAGTAGCTTAGCATTTATAATACAACCTTAATCAATAGGTTTTTTTTAGATATAAGGTTTTCAAAATAGTACCTCAATTGAAGAACAACACATCAAAATACTATCAGACTCCCCTGAATATTTGAGTGAACCTTAATAGTTGCTCCATCAGAGATCTGACAATAGAGTTTGCAAAAAATTATGTAAAAGCACCACATACATTGTTGAACGCAGTGATAATAGTGTTGAAAAAGTAAAAACCATTTATGCAAATTATACATAAAGCTTCAAAAATGAATTTCTTTTGATGGCGCGTTTCGCTGATTAGCTGCAAAAAGCATGACACCAGAAAATGATGAGAAGCAATTTCCACACTTTTTTTGATAATTTAGAGACTTTCGACCTAAAAACTATTGCAAACTCCCTGATTTGGGGTCTATTCCCCCCAATTTTCTAATTCCCTATCCACTGTGGGGGTTGAAAGTGGTTTTATAGTCGAAAGTTGTCTCCATAAAAACAAACTTCACATATTTATAGACTTTATACGTTTTCAGGGCCACCCTGTTTGTAGAATTCTGTAAACTATTCAATCACAGCACAAATACCACCTTGATCGACAATGATATGTGTTGCTTTCACATAACAAGTTGAGCTTTATTGTCTTCATATAAAATGATTCATGGAATGTCTCGAGCAAACATCTTCACTGGATACTATCTCTTGTTATTTTTCTTTTTCTTGAGCTTCCATGCATTATCGTTCAAGGACTGGATATAGTTTATCGTTTTGTTGCCCCATAACCAAAGCCACAAGAATCCTATCACAAGGCAGATCACAGTTTCAATATAGAATCCGTCTATTGTCGTCACACATTTGCCTCCTTTGCTGACACATAGCTGAAAAAAATACAAGAAAACTGGAGATTATCACCAAACTGTATTGCAATCAAAAAGCTATAATATGTGTTGAAAACCACACTTCGAAAGAACTGGAAACACCAGCTTTGGAACACGAGGAATGTCGGTTAATGGTTGATGGAAAAATTCAGAGAAAACGCAGTATAGGCAGAAGACAAGTAAAAATAACACTGTCACTTACATCTTTCTCAACGGTGGTCCTACAAGTATTGTCCATCTCCTCAGCTCCACCTACGCACTGTTTCCACGTTAGCGGATCGACGAAATACAGCGCCAATATCGTCGGCCAATTCCCGCCCAAGTTACAACAGGTGTTCAACAAGGTCATGTACGTCCCACCCACCTTGGAATCGCTGATCTTAGCGAAGAACGCCATGATGGACACGTACATGCAATATAGGCATATCTGCAAAGGATGAAATACACACAGTTTTAGCGCTTTCATCCAAGCTTCCTGATATCGAGAAATTATAAAAACTGTGAAATGACTATTGCCCAATTCTGAAACTTTTTGTTACTTATTTACCTGATGTAAAGTATACAGCATAAGAAGAAGAGCCACATAGGTGACAGGCAGTCCCTTCGATGCATCAGGTACTAAAGTCGGTGTGAGCCACACCAAAAACGCTGCTCCTAATCCTAATAACAGTCTGTAAGGTATTGCCTTCAGGAAAATGTTCAGTGGCTTGGGTCCTAAAAAAAATTCCACAATTTGCAATGCCTCCCAAATTTGATTCATGTGGATTAGCAGCAATAAACTTGAAATATTCAAGTGAAATGTCCAATTAGAGCCCCCTTACAAAGGCAAACTACGTCCAGAACATACCGTACAACATGTAACAAATTCAGTTGGTTTAAATTAAAAACCAAATTGATTGCTTCTATTTATTATTATTGTTGGTGAAAGTTTCCTTTGTATATAAAGTCCACTGACAATTTCCACAACACAGGTCACAGATGTCAAATGATATCTTTCAAATACTCGATTGTAATCATTCCAAGTTCTTACAACCTTACACGGTGCAAAATGATGAAAAGTTAACACAGACAGAAGTTCTCCGCCAGAGCTCAAAATGTAGAGACTTGCTACAGCAAATCAACGATATATGCAATAGTCATACGATAGGCAACAACTGGGAATATCTCCCGAAATTAAGCAGAGAAAAAGCAGCGTGGAAAATCTGCAATTTCTTCCTGGGAATCAGAAACAGAAACATATTCGCACAAACTAAACAGGCGCTCTACAAGCTCTCGAGAAAAGATCCTATAAAAGTACTTAAGCTAGTAAACGTATCTCATTCGGAAATGTTCGAGAAAAAAATGTGTAAGCTAGTTTTTAGACTGGATGGAGTTGTTTTTCCACCAAGTATTGTATACAAGATCTTTGCAGATAGGCCACAACTGATGTTGCAGAGGAATTTATACAAAAACCTGGTTATCATGAACGGAAGTCTGGGATGGTTCGTGTTCAGTGTTTACAAATGTTGTTCATGTAAAAGTAAAGTGAAACTCAAATCAGTGCATATGAATAAAAATAAAAAGAAACGAAGAGAGGACTGTCAGATATCGTGGATCAACGAAATCTATGGATAAGTTAACTGTGCCTAGTAATATTGTGAAGATGTATGCATTCAAATATAGTTTTTGTACATTATTAGGTAACATACTTTAGATCAAGGGTGTATTACAAATGAAACCCTATGCCAACTTACTATGCGACGTAGTTTGCTTTAAACATTTACGGTGTAAAGATAATCATGATTTTTTCACTGAATCAATTATTTAAGTAATCATAATACCTAAACCATTTCAACATTCACATATATAGTTCTCAATATTATAGTCTTTGAAGTATGAGTCGCCTTCAGTGACATTAAACATCAATTTTGTAGATGAAATAAACCACTTTTCTGAAAATATTATCATTTTACTAGAATGGAGAAATTGGAAATTTGATTCATTTCATCACCATAAACGATCGACATGATGTATTTGTTTTACCTGTAGTATACTTGGCGATAATAAGAGGCATTAGTACTTGTATTGGTATCATAGGTACTGCAATCAGCGCCAGTTTTTCCTTTGGTATGCCTGCTTCCACCAATTTCAGTGGCATCACACTGTCACTCGATGAAAAACCAATCTATAACAAGCATTAAGTCATTAATCAAGACAACAACCTTGACAAGAAATTCACATGCTTCTGGGAATCATAATCAACAATAACATGTCCTGGCACGATTATGTTGCTGACCTTGCTAGATTCTGTCTCGCATAATAACACCAAGAGGCGCCAATACACCTAACACTAGAGGATCTCAAAGGGAGTATCCTCACCAGTTCGAGAGAGTGTTATTTGGGTCAGTATAATTTAATGGTAATGTTTTATTATACACATGCATAGCAGTAAAAACTGGTTGAGATCTCACCTTACTGGTCAATAACAATATAACAAGAAGTTGAATTGGTCTAAGCTTAAGTATCTCCATCAATGAGGTGTATGCCGTCTTGATATCCCTTTCATGAACCACAGCATGTTCAGCATCATGAGGTTCTGTCTCTGTTTTCAAAATAGCCACCAATGTGGTGGAGATGAGGAACACCCAGCCCCAGAAGTAGAGGAAGCCAGTGAAAGTCACTATACCTGAAATATATATGCAACAATAGTGTCAACTGCTATGAATTTTTATATATTGAGTTAGACTCAGATTATTGGATCCTGGTAATATATATTGTTTACATAGATTCTGAATAATACCGGTCCTAATAAATTTCCTTGAGGAACCCCATGACATTGAGTATGATTATTTTAGTTTGTTGCAACTAATTATTTAGGTAATTTTTTAAACCATTCCAGAACTGTCCCAGATATATCATAATTCTCTAAATAAAATACCATAGTAAATAGTCTCATAAGCTCTTTTGGGATCCAAGACTATGTACTATGAATATATACAATGAAGACATTACTAGTTAAAAAATGAAAAATCTACATCAAAATATGGCTGTTGATGTTTGGAGCTTACATGCCAAATTTCATAAAGAAGTTTTAAAATGTCTTAAAACTTTGATACCTTATAGCTTATAACCTCACCTTCTTCTTGTGGAACACTCCTCAAATACTGATTGCAAAACGTTGGCGATTCGAGTGCCATGAAAAGCACATTGCTCATGAAATAACCTGTGGTCTGTCCAACGCTGTTACATGTTGAAGCATGCCCCACATTCCCTTTCTTCAGCATAGTCAACGCCCAACCATCCACGGCGATGTCTTGCGTGGCTGCTAGGAAATTCAGCAGGAAGAAGAGCATAGTGAGGATCTCGATATTCGGAGTACCTCCATCATCGCCCAACCACCTGTCAGAATCAATATAAACGTAGATGAAAGACTAGTCAGATGTAGATAAATTACAGTAATTGAATGAAAAAAAGGTTTTCTCAAAGGTTTGTTCATGTATCTCAAATGGGAGGATATTTTATTGTTGCCTTGGGATCACACTGCTGTATGATTCATTTTATTTCATAACACAAGTGCAGTGTTATGTTTCTGGTATCAGAAGTTACAGGAACCCAACTGGTTCACAATCTAGATGAATTATTGGAGACAATGATAATTTTGTTTACAATAAAATATTCAAGATCAAAATTGAATTAGTATAGCAATTACCTGGTGACATGGTTTGAGAGCAACAACATGGATGCACCAATCAAATACTGAGTAGGTATGAGCCATGTTTTCCGACGTCCTATCCTAGTAGAGAAAATGGCATCTACCAGTGGGGCCCAAAGGAGTTTTAAGCTGAATGGCCACCATACAAAGCTAAACTCTGCCTAAAACAAAAAACAATACAATGTGTAGAGGGCAAAATGAACTATTCCATGCCATGGTCAGCAATTCAACTTATGACTTTGATTTTCTAAAAAAACTTTTGAACAAAGATTTGGGATTTTGCAGACCACTAACCATATATTGTCATTAACTCAAAATAGTTGCACTACAGTTACAATGTTAGTAGTCAGGCCTACAGCTAAAAGTAAACTTAAGATATATTACAAATTAGCAGTGAGGTATATACCCTGCCTTCTACAACTCTGTTATATGAAGATATTTTGGTTTGTGTCAATGTTTGCTACACACTGAAGAAATGCTTCACATTGAGGATAAGTAAATGAATGATTACTACTCAATAAATATATGTACCTGTTGTTTATAACTGACACCTCTGTTCTGTAATATCAATGGAATAGCAGCAGACAACCCCAGTGGAATTCCTTGCAATGTATAAAGAAAAAACAACAAAGCAATATTTTTTTCATCTCCTTTGATAGATTCGCTGGACGAGCTCGTTGTGGCTTCACCATACTCCATGCTTTCAACAGGAGGTTGCCCCTTCCTGTTTTTCTTTCTTTCTGTTACATTCATTGGAAAATTTCAAATTCGCAACCTCTTTAGGTTATTAGTAAGGCCACGTCAGAGTTTATTTCTTTATATTCCGGTTTTCTGAATGTTGAAGCTATCTATTTGTTGAGGACACGGTTCGTGGTTACCTAAAATAAATATCTGGACGATTTTAACAGCAATTATTCGAACATTATTTAACAATTGAGGAAATAAGATTTGGAAGTGTATTCACATCACATTTATATTCGAATATGTCAACATATGGAAATATTGGAAATCACAGCTGGAAACGTCAAAGATAAAGTTACATGTCAGTACACGAAATTCTTGGGCCACAGATGGAAATGCGGATAGGAGATAGATCAGTACAAAAATGACACAAACACAATTTGCAGGATGTCAGCCCATGTATTCTGCTGGGCAACATTCAGGATATTAGAATTAATCGTAGGAAATTTACCATGATAGTCGTCTCCTAATAAAACGGGCCGAAATCGGTTGTCAACATAGGAAGCAGTACGTAAGAAGTTATATTCAGTGAAATGGTTCAATCAATTTATACGATCTAGTATCAGTAATAATACGTGTTTCAATAATAGACCATGAAGAAGAATATGGAATCTGCAGAAGACTTTCTGAAAGTTGGCCTGTGATCATATGCAGTTACTCTCTCACCGCTGTTTCATGATTGACATTTCTTGTCACTTGTCAGTGGTGTCACGTGTTTGTGACATTGACATATTTTGGAAAAAAGGTTAGAAAATGTGTTAATGGCGGTCGCGATGGCTGCACAGTTCAGCGAAGACGGTAAATATTTCGCAAAACTAACAACAGACGGGAAACTTAAAATATGGAACACATTGACAAACAGCTTCGAACAGGAATTTACGCCAGATTTTCATTTAACAACGCCCTGTACGTGTCTATATTTCGTTTATTCAAGCTCTTCAAAAATCAAGGTACAGCTACCATGTGCTAAGTAAATCAAAAAAAATCTGATAATATTATCTAATACATCGCTATTTCAGGGAGTTTCGCCAAAGAAGAAAAAAAGAAAACTTTCTGAGAGCCGCTCAGAGCCTATTATAGCGTTAGGAACAACAAATGGTCTTCTGTTATTATATTCAGTATCTAAAGCTAATGTAGAGTTTACAATAGACAGTGCAACCAGCCAAACGATAAACTGCCTGTCTTCAGCTGATAGTTGCATTTTATACTCAGGAGCAGATCAGAATGTCCTTGTATGGAACTTAGAATCAAAAAAACTGCTAAGGTAAGCCTTCATAACAATAGTTAGTGTGATCAGAGATTCAGTTAGAATAAATTGCAATTTTGTTAACATATAAGTGAAGAAGTAGAAGTTATTTGGAGAACAAAAAATGTACACCTTGTTTCAGCATAAAGGCGATATTACATTTACGAAAGTACTGTCGCGAAAACGTCGTCGCGACGGTACTTTCGAATTATTTTCGTGTTATTTTCGCACTTGCACGACGGCAACCCTGCTTTCACGACGACGAAATTAAAATCGCGTTCTGCGCGATTTTACCTCGAATATACTTTCGCGCCAGTACTTTTGCAAATGTAATCGTTGTAACTAGTCGCAACTTGATAATGGCAATGGCAGGCGAGAAAAGGTGGAACTCCACAACAAATATAAAATTTATTGAAGCGTACCACCATACTGTGTGTTTGTGGGGCACTAAACATCCCTTATATAAAAATAGATAAGCTCGAGATGCTGCATATCATAGGATAATAGAGGCTATGGAAATGGATATCATGTTCTACTATTTCCAACAAAAAGTTGAATTTATCTTCCGTCATTCGTAAATAGTAGTAAACTTTTTGTGTCTTCGAATGATAGTTCAGTCATTAAGGTTTGGGCACCCAAACTTCTTCTAGTGAGCCAGATCCGAACCCAGCATCGGCGTTTCCTTCTTCGCAATTTCTTTTTCAACACATAGATGATCATCTGATTGATTACGTCAACAACGGCCACACGTAATGCAACCGATCGCGATGCCATTCTCTCAACTGCATGAAAATAATATCAAGCTAGACTCACGACAGTACTTTCAACGTTTCAACACATGTTTCCGATCGACGAAAATACTTACGCGAAAATAATCAGTTTCGCGACAGTACTTTCGTAAATGTAATATCGCCTTTAGTAACACAGATAGCTTATTTTATATTCTCATATTGCAGCAAATGGAAAGTAGGAAATGAAATGGTATCAGCAATTTTAGCGTTGCCTGACAGCAAGAAGTTACTTACAGCATCAAAAAACATCAAATTATGGGATGTACTAACAAAACAAGTACTACATACTTTTACTGGTCACAGTTCAGAAGTAAACTGCTTACAATATATATTGCCTAATGAGACTAGTAATGGTTATATTGTCAGTGGATCTAAGGTAAATAAAGTGCTTTATCAAGTATTCATACAATATAGGTTTATATTATCTAAATATATAATACAAAAATTTAATAGGTTGCATGCCATCATAAATAGAATGGTCCATTTTGCTCTTTCATCAGATCTCGTTTCTAACCTCAAACTTGGCATAATTCTAAAACACTATTTGCATAGCTTCTCTAGAAAACTGCATTTGAAATCTGCTCTAAATGTCTTGTATATTGTTCTAAACAATACACATTTAATTTTATATTTACTGTTTTGCATAGATAAAATAATGTATTATAAAATTGGAATTCTCTATAGGTAATTATAAATTTACCAAAATTGATAAAAACGTTAATAGATTTTCAAGGTATAATATGTTTCAGGGAGACAGGCTCCTGAATTGTTGGAGGTTAAGTGAAACTGCAGATAGGAATGCAATCGCAAGTTTTCTGATGGAAGATGTTGTTGAATCTATAGCATTGCATGTCTCAAGTGAAGGAATCACTAAGATGGTCGCAACTGTTAGGAGTGGAGTGGTGCATTTATTCCAACATACTTTGAATGGGTAAGGCACAACACATGAATGAATACTAGTACTAAATTTGGTTTAGTTGCTGATCTCCTTTGAGAGGTCAAAATAAACTTGTTGATTGTCATTATTATTGGAAAGTGGTCAGTTTTGATTGAATTAACTTAGTTATTTGTACCAGAAGACCCCCAACTACCACTGTCAAGATGCCTTTGAGATCAATTTATTCAAATTGTACCTTAAATAAATATACTCAAACATATATAAATAATTAATAAAATTTAATTCATTAACTAAATTATAGCCAAGAATTTTAGAACACTTTCAAATCACCAATATTCCCCTAAAAATTAAATCAAGTGATTCACTGCATTCATAAAGCATCTTATTATAAGAGTCTACATGATTGAGATCTCAACTATATTATTAATAGATAAAGCTCAAGGAGATGAAGCTCATGAATCCATTACAATGTATTCCAGAAAATGCAACAAACCTCTTAAACCAAAAACATCAATACAAGTGGTGTCAGACACTGGACAGGCCAAAGATGCTGTTACACCCATCAGAATTCTTGGAGCCACATTTGTAGATAGTGATACTTTATGTATAGGGTATGGATCAGAAGCAATTTTGCAGTTCGAGAACCTTGTAAGTACCTTGCTATATTATTATACTACAATTGTTAATCATAACTAGCTTATTAGATTTGCAATTCAGTTTGAGAAACTGATGAGAAAAGCTTCTCCTTCAGGCTGTAAGTTGAAGAATCGATTGTCTATTGTGGTTCAGCTTACTCATATCTACAACAAATAAAATTATGGAAATGGAATGAGTGATATGCTATTTCTGAATATTTCAGACAATCACAACAAACAAAAAACTCCAATGCCTAGTAAGGAAGGATCAACTACAGAATTCATCTCATCAAGCCCAGTCATCAAAGATCTTAAGACCATCAGTCAATAATGCACACTATTTGACATCCCAAATATCGACAGTTGGTGCGGAGGCGGCTTCAACAAAAAGGAAGGTTGATGGAAAAACAGAGATCCCAATGGAGAAACGTTTGGAGAATCTTACATTGAAGGTGGATGGAGCTAAGGCACCAAAAGCAGGTATTGCATCTGTTGATTTTTTTAAATTCTTTTTATGGATATCCTTGTAGCCTTTCTGACATTATCAAAGTATAAATACCAAATACTGTAGTCTCATTACATACAGATTTTTGTAAATGATATTTCTCATAGCATTGCCCTTTTGTAGGCAATATGGCTCATCTATTGGTGCAAGGTCTTCATAGTAAGGACAAAAATATACTCAGGACCGTATTAAGCAAAAGAGATGAAGAACTAATAGTAAATACAGTGAAAAGATTACCAGTGAATGTCTTGGTGCCTTTGATAGAAGAATTGACTAAATTTGTGCAGGGAAAAACACTATCGTAAGTAATGATCATCAGGCTTATATATCGATAGCTTTATAAATGTTCAATTCAATGATCACAGAAATTGGGACATGACACATCAAAAATGTAGTAAGTTTATTGAATACAGATGATGAAAGTAATATTACAGAAAATTAGAAGATCTATAATTTTGGGATGGAGAGAAGCGCCATCTCTAACGAACTTAAATCATGACTGAAATACACAGCTCTCATGTTGCCAGATTTTGCAAGTGTAGTCGAATCTGGGGAAACTACGTCACTTTTTGAAAAAAGAGTCAATTTCAAAATCGTTTTCAGAAACCAATATCTATTATTTCAGGGCTCAAATTGGCAGGGTTTGGATGAAACAAATAATCCAGACTCACGCAAGTGTTTTGATATCAAATGCGGAACTTCCAACCCTGCTTGGTTCAACAATGGGCAGTATAGAGAACAGGATATCACTCGCAACTTCTGTGAACAGGCTCCGAGGAAGAATCGACCTGCTCATACCACAGGTCAGTGGTATACAGGAGCAAGAAAATGGAGTTGAAGAGCAGGCTATTTTGGTATATGACGATAGAGGTAGGTAATAATTTTATATTTGTTAGTAGAATTCCTCTATTAGTCAATATCATCTATTTTTCACATCGCAGTGAATACAATATATATAAAAAAGTATGGAGTAATACTCTTAAAACAACTGCATATAAATTTCAAGCAACAGTTTGCGTTTTTGTAATTTTTCAGATGAAGGTGAACATTCGGACATAGATTTAGAGATAGACGAAAACAGCGAAAGTGAAAACGAATGGGAAGAAGATAGTATAGAAGGTGAGACAGCAGAAAATAACGTGGGAGCGTCAGAATCTGAGATGTCTTCATAAGAATTATTATTTTCAGTGAACATGTTTGTCAATATTTTTGTTACAATCTTTTATCCAGTGACTCGAGAAGTATGTTTGTTATATAAAGAAGTATTTTATAAAGTATTTCTTAAAACAGAATTACTTTTATCTATTATGACTACCTATCTGTGTTAGATACCCTTTATCTTGGCTTTTTTGCAAGGTGGCTTAGCCATTTGGCATATTTCCCAGGTATTACTATTACTATTACTATTCTGGAGATGATTTATTTTTTCTCAATGTGTACTTGTTATAAACAGGAAGATCTTTAGTTCCCATACAGTTGACAGCATTGCGATTTTATCCGGGTTGCTTGTCCTGGTGGACATAGCATATGAAAGAAAAAACATTTACCCCTCCGAGAAACCTGAAGAGCAAAAAATCAACTTCCGAAATTTCTCTCCGACTTAACTGTGGAAATGGTTAATTCGACCGTTTTATATTAACCAATTCAGTATCTGCTGCTATTTTGCTGCTCCTTAAAAAGGCCCTATCATTGCATATCATTGAAATAAGTCGATTGTACACCGTGAAAATAGCAAGAAAATTCGTAGAAATACGATTTTAATCTTACTATTGGCAACACTGGTCAACCGCACGCACTGTGTGTTTTGTATACGGTTAACGGTCGCCAGGTAACTTATTTATTGAATATAATTATTCTCTTGTATCTATGGGCACAGGTTGTCTTGTATGAATACGTTAAGCTGTAGGATTCAATTTCCATACTAAATATAAAGACCACTTTGGGGTACCAAATGGTGTATACAAATAAGGTGTGTTCATACTTTTTGATATCTGAAACTTCCTAGTTTCTGGGTGTTGTTTCAGCTCGCTTTCGCATATAAGAAGCACCCAGTATCGCTTCTTTTCCCGTTAGCGAAAATCGTAGATCCGTGGTTGATGTATAGTCAAGAAGGCACTTGATTCAAATTTATTTATTTATTGAAAACAACAGAATTCACATAATTATATAAGAATATAAAATAACAATAAATAAACAATTTTACAGAATAAAAACTGCAAAAACCTGTGATTGAAATGAGTCAACAAGTTGGAAAACAACAACAGTTTAGTTTAAAGTTTAATCAATCACAGTTTAAGTTGCGAAAGTATCATATCACACAAATTTTCAAATAGAACGAAAAAAGTATTTTCGGGAGCATTTATTCCACCCTCTGAACAAAGATTCCTCTTACCTATTGTTGTTACATATATATTAAGATTCAACTCTATAAAATTCCTTAGATAGATTTTCATAAACAACATGTATTACTTATATATCATTAATACTGATATAGGCCGATGTCTTTGAAACAAAATGCATATATTTTTTGATATCTGGAAACTCTTGTCCATTCCGTTTACAATACTTTTCTGAATTATTCCTTAACGTGTGAAACGTACATTTTTTTGGTTAATTTTTTATTGTCATACGTACAATATAGACCATCATATATTTAGGACACATTTAGTGTAAAAATGGTATACGAGAAATTCTTTATTAACAATGAGAAAATTCACAGTTTGTTTATTTACATGTAAGTAGTTTTGTATATCTAAAGAATATTTGGAATGATGTGGTTAATACATTCTAGAGTCGTTGAATTGAGTATAACTATTTTAAATATTTACATGAATTAAATATCTATAGCTATATATGTATATAATTTGATTATATTAAATACTATGCCTGTTCGAAGTAGTAAAATGTATGAAGATCTGAAAAAACGGAATTAGCACACATAAATGTGTGGAAAGTTGAACATTTTGATAAAGCCTTCATTTAAGGTATTCTTCCATTGGCCACATTAGTGGATCGTCCATATGGACCCGTTTAGTGGTGACAAGACCATGCTCTGTCCTAAATAAATTGCTGATTTATTGTTCTTTACTATTATGTACCCATTGAGATAGAAAAATATTGTTTGAAAGTCCCCTCAGACTTTAATTTATTTCTCTGTTATTTGAGTCACTCAAATAAAGAAGTATTAAACCATATAAATATGACATGTCAAAATATTTCTATGTATGAAATATCGGTTGATGGCAACATATTTTTAAATGCATTGTGATTGGAAAGTATTCAAAATTGAAATGGCTGGTAGCTCTGTAGTTAGCTCGAGTACAAAATTTTCGTTTTTCGGAGTAACTGAACTCATACAGCAACTCAGTATCATCTAGCTATCACAAAAAAAACGAGAAAAAAGCACCACTAAAATTGGTTTACTGTAGTCAGCGGCTCAACTTAAGCTCTAATATTCAGAAACCTGTGCTGTAGAAAGATTTTGGATTTTACATACCTGTTCCGCTATCATTCTATTGTCACAATAACAAATACGGAAAGTGGGTTTCATGGAAGAATTACCTTAATTTAAAAATATTCATCATTTCGATGTTATATCTCACATGGCCAAAAATCATCAATTCCAAAACTTCCAAATTCCTAATTTTTTTTATATCCATATGGTCTGTGGGCCATCATGAAGTAAGGGGTACACTCCAAAACCCAGGTGTCCCTTTAATTTGAAATAACATTTATATGATAGAATTCATTATGATAACCAGTTATATCAACAAACAAGGTTACCAAACGCCTCAATGTGATTTTCCAAAAGCAACAATTCCAATTTTTCAAATTATGAGAGTAGTTCCGCTCAAGTCGTAATGGTGCTGATATGGTCCATTCTAAGCTCCCTCATTTCCGTATCAGAGTTCAGAAGTGGGATGCTGTCAGAGGAGCCCCGCCTAGATACGTTCGCCGATGCTGTCACAATCTCTTGTTGGTCATTCTGATGGACGATTATCTCGCTGACAGTTTCAGGAAGTTCGCATAATGTTGGCATTAGGCTTTTCCGTTTTATGAAGACGTACCAGTTCTGGAAGGCCAAGATAAAAGAATTTCAATTGAGGATTTGGGGGTTTACTTACATATCTAAGACCTTCATATAGCGCCATCCGCTCTGAATATCTGACGCATTCGCGTTAATTTTGTTTCCTAATTATTTTATTACATCTTTGAAAGCCTGCAGTCGCCCCCCCCCCCCCCCACCGGTAAAATGGTATTTAAAATGACCTTTCCTACCATCTAATCTTGAAAGTCCAAGGAGATATTGAGCCAGTTCCAAACATAACGGAAAACGGTGTATAATTTTTTGGTGATTTACTATCCACAATGGTCTTCAACTAAACAGACGATGTTTATACAAGCTTCAACCTACCAATAAACACGATGTAACAGCATAGATTATCGCCATTGCATTGCTGTCCTGGACATTTTCTAGCGCCAAAACCACGACAAACCATACAATATCATAACCAGTCTGGATGACGCACAACAACTTCAAACACGTCTTCGATTCCTTCAGGCTCAATATCTCATCATCCAAACACTCTTCTTTCTTGTTTTTCAGCAGCTCTAGTTCGTTCCTCAACACGTTCAATGATTCTGCCGAGCTGTTAAACTCCAGCTTGGATAGTTCCATGTTTATCTTTCTGATTCCACTCAGTGAAAAGATGGTGGTAAGTATGATCAGAATAGAGACTGGAAGCATGTAGTTTAGAATCATGCCTCTTTGGACTGAGATGAAGCAAAAACGTTTGGATTCGTAGCTTTCTGGTAGGATGAAGTAGGTGGCCTGGAAAGAGATATTTATAGAGAAAATCAGGATCAAATCAATATCCATTCATGGACGTTTTGTTTATGAGACATGAAAATAGGTTGAAGTATGTAATACAATAGGTTGCAAACCGAATACTGTAACTACCGTCATCAACACAAAATTGATTTTGATGCACCGACTAGTCAGTTCCTTCAAGACAAGTAAGGTTTTAAAAACAGAAGGAAACCATAGAACAAGTGATCAGGATTTTAACTTACCAGTGTGAGAAGCGTGGGTATATCGTAAGCCGCAAAATTGAAGTACTTGACTTGTAGGTGTTTTGGTTTGATGAAACCCCCGCTCGAAAATCGTTTGTAGATATAGAAGCAATACAGACACAGCCATACTGATATCATCAGATGTAGAAAATATAGAATTAGCGAGATTATTAGGCATTTTGTTTTGCTTTTCGTTGCCTAAAACCAAAACGAAAATTTGCATGAACATATTATTCCACAAATGAATAAAAAATGGATGGTGAGTCGGGAGAAACTGGCCAAACTTCAGGAGTGTATTCTGTACGTGAGAATAATGCAGAAAAACATTAATATTTTTGTCCAATTTTCATTTGTTTTCAAGTTACGTCATAATTAAAATATTGAGGTATCTAATAAAATTATGTATGCGCCCATATTACTCCGAATAGCGCGCTTGAGTTTGCCTCGACACCTTCCACCACAGACAATCCACTTTTCTTGGATCATGACGTAGATGTGCGGCCAGAACTAATCAGCATACCTTTTTATGTGTATCATGGTTTTGATGATAGATAATTTTGATGTCACAGCACTGGATTATTGTTTATGGGGCTGGTTAAAAGATGTTTATAAAGAAGTGTCCATCATTCAAGGCATTAGAAATTCCACGGTCTAGTGGATGTGTTTGACTCCCACAGTCTAGAACTATAGAAAATCGGATGGAATATTACTTACATAAACCCCTAGCATAAAGATGAGATTAGCGATACAGAAAGTCCCCATGATTTGGAAGAAGATATATGTCATGACCTTCTCTCTCCGCTGGTTTTTCTTGAGCAGCACGCAAAATATGGTCAGCAGTTGAGCAGCACAACTGAGCACAGCTCCCACCACAATGATCTCGGGACCATATGTGCCCGTATACCGTTTGTGACCTCCGTAATAGACGTACATTATGTTGTCGATGAAGTCATGATCCTGAAAAAAAATTTTACTCAGGTAAGATTGTAAACTGCCTTCCCAATATTAATAAACCGGGAAAGGCAATGAAATGAATAGTGTCAGCTGTGGGGTCTTCGACATATTGTATTTTGTAAGTTTTTAGTTACATTATAATAAGCATGTATCATTTATTAGAAAATGGTATCACACTTCTTTTTCAAGTGCTAAAAGAAGTGATTGTTATTACATATTTCTGGCGAAAATTCAATTGTGTTTTTGATGCCGAACTGTAAACCTCACAGCCATGAAGTTTCATTGTGAAGTTTCCATAATTTTTGTTGTTAATTCTCACAGAAAATCTTTCTTGAGGATAAATAAATTCACTAAAAACGAGGAAAATCCAAAATCTGCCAATTTTTCTATTAGTTTGTCAGTCGAAACATTATCAAATGCTTTTCGTATGTCTAACAAAGCCATAACCGTACTTTTGCCATCATTAAATCCGTTTTTGATGTGGTGCATCTTGTCCCATGACCAGATCGAAATCCGAATTTTGTGTAGATAACAATTTGTGTAATTATCGCACAGTTTCACAAATAAAACTCTTTCTTTTAGTGATAATTACACAACTTTTCATCTACATGATGGAAGAGTTTTACCAAGTAAGAGCATCTACAATCTACAGATAATAGGTTCAATTACTTTTGCCACGCTGCTTAATAAGGAGTCAGGTAAACGGGGATTTTTGTTGGGTTTTAGTATGGGGCATATTATTGCCTTTTTCGGGGGACTCAGAATGTTGTTGTTTATGGTGTTTGTAAACTGCGTTATTGCTTTGTAAGACAGATGTTTTAAGGTTACTTTATCTATGCCATCCTCTCCCGGCGATTTAGTGTCGGTAAGCCGAATAATCTCAGCGCATACCTGCTTGAGGGTGCGATGGGTTTTTTCGGTTCCTGATTTTTTATATCACTATGCTGATTTGCTCGGAATTCGAAGGCTTTGGGTGGTTTTATAATGTTTTTAGGCAGTGTTAGGAAGTCTTGTCCATCTTTTCTCCAGAGTTTTTCCTATGCACTCACCTTCATCTTTCTCATTTATAAATAAAAATTTGAATACGATTTTTATTGCATTATGTGATCAAAATAATAAAATGGAAAAATTCAAAAAAAGCTAACGACACGCGGTGTTCCCAAGCGGTCACCCATCCAAGTACTAACCGCGCCCGATGCTGCTTAGCTTCGGCGATCAGACGAGAGCCGGCGTTTTCAGCGTGGTATGGCCGTTACCTGGTATATTAAATCGCTATATCCTATATTTGAATATAATTTTATAGCATTATGTAATTATTAAATTAATAAAATCAAAAAAAGCTACCGACACGCGATGTTACCAAGCGTGTCACCCATCCAAGTACTAACCGCGCCCGACGCTGCTTAGCTTCGGCGATCAGACGAGAGCAATAATTTTAATAACAATTAAATTTACTTAGAAAATTATCTACAGTTTCACGTACTTTATATATATATATATATATATATATATATATATATATATATATAGTCTTAAACTACACGTGTATATGTGCTTAATTTCTAGGTCAAAAAAAAAATAAAAAAAAGTATTAGCATGCTGAAAAACTTGGTTGTAATACCTATATTTTTTCTATACATCGATCCCCTCCTGGTTTCATTATTAACTTGAATAGTTGGCACTTTCATTCTAATTTCACTACAATTTTACCATACGGTTACCATAAGGGACCAAAGACCAAGCAATTATCTAGTTGTTAAACATTGGTTGGGTGGCGATGAAGTCATCTCCAAAAACAATAAACAGAAGACGTACAAACCTCATTCTTTTTGGTATTTTTCTGGCTCCTTAATAATTCAAGAACCGGTGAGACGGCGGTGATGGTGGCATCAATATAGTTCTCGCGAAGTTAACTCTCACATTTAGTTTCGCTTATTTGTATCCAAAAAAGGAAAATCATTGTTCCAAAATGGCGTTCATATACTCGTATTATGGTACAAACACTAACCAAAAATGGCATCCAGCAGGTTTACGCTGTACTTCCCATTCCATGGTAATATTTTAAAAATAAGGATTTGCTAAAATTCTATAACTGTTGATAGTCGGAAATGAATTGAAAAAAACAGTGGATAACTAAATTTTTTGCATCCCCAAAAACTTCAGGTACTTAAAAAATTTTATTTTCCAAAATTTCAAGTATATCAGCAGAATCAACTTCATTCACACCATTTTTCCGTAACCTGTAGTAAAAGCCGATAAAACAGAAACAGGACAAATCATCTGCCTGAAGATAAAACCTCACTATGCGCCCTTCAGCTTAACTCACCACTTATATTGACCGCCAAGTCAACAAATGAGCTCTAGTAATATAAATTATTTCACCTTGTTTGTTTCTTGATCTTTATAAATCAAACAATACAAAATGATGAGATTTCATGATCAAGTGTGACATTCTCACATCAAGAACATGATCTCCTGCAAAAGTAGGACTTGGCATCACTGTACACGTTACCGGTATCGCCGGCCTCACTGAGATGCACCCGGAAAAAAACAATAATAACTCTCGCCTCTCGATGTATCCTAAACGTGCTTTTTGCGTAAGGGATCGACGAGTATCTCGCATACGCGCTCAAATTTTTAGATGGTGATGTGTGAAGAATCATCTGTGTTTAAAATTACTGGCAATTGCCGAGGCCAAATTTGTACAGACCAACGCCAAAAAAAAGTTTGACCGTTTTACTATTATTTGTTATTTGATGATAGATAGCTCTGCCAGATATTTCTCGGAAATGTCCAAACACAGGTTTGAGCGTTTTTCTATTTTTCGTTATTTGACGATAGTTGCAAATTGAACTATTCCATTCTTTTGTTTTCGCCAATTTTTCTTTATAATAAATAAATATAGTCTGTTCTTTCATGAACTCATTTTGAATGTTATTTCATCATCAATACCTACTTATCGAGCATAAATCGATAATTCAATACTTGAATGTTTGCTGCGTTGACTTCAGTTAACCATCCGGTATACATTCAGAACTCTCCTCTCACTAGCGAGCATAAAATAGGACATAAATCATCTTATGGTTTCGCCTTTTTATTGTAAGTAAAAAATTGAGGAAAAGGTATAAATTGTAGCGAATTTATTTTCGTAATCAGGAAACTATTAAAAAAGAAATAGAATGGTTTGAGTCTGCCTACTGATATGATTTTTTATTGCATGTTGCTGTTTGGCTGGTCGATAAATTTTCGGCATTCTATACATATGACTGCGCGGAGCCTTGTAAGTTATTGATTATAGAGTAGAAAAAGGTTAATTAATAGAATAATTATATATCAACTGAGCCTTTGTGTGTGGATCTAATAATACATACAGGCGTAAGGACATTGGGAACATATCGACCCATGCAACTGAAACTAAAAAAACATTTTTTTGCAAAATTTTATAGACTTACACTATTTTTAAATAATGTTGAAGAGAAACATCTATAACGTCCATCAGAATCACTTAAATTATAATCTTGTTCATTTTCGTCACTATTATCACTCTCAATATCTATATTTTCACTATTGATCTTCCGTCCCTTTTGTATTTTCTTGCCTTTCTTGGTTTTAAGCGAAAAATAGAAATTATAGAATAGGTAAGTCTTTAAGAGCATCGCTTTCCGTTCTGTTCCTTCGAGGATTTTTCTTCAATTTTATTGTCTTTAACTCGTCAGCATAGTCGTACTTAAATTTCATTTCATGAGGCCATTCTGACGAAAAGCGTACTTCTTTCATCTTGCTTATTTTTATCTGTTCTCCGCCATCATCCTATCCCAATTTTCCGATTTTACCTTCAGTTTAAAACAAAAAAAGTCATTTTGTGCCATCTCTTTCACAATATATGGCTTTCCAGTCACTTTTTCCAGGCGAATCAACATGATCCACTGATCCATGGTATAAATTGCAGATTGCCGCTTTTTTGGCATTCTCGAACTTAATGGCACATCACACACATTCAAATTTGACTGACTTTCCACGAAAACGTGGTATGTTGTTAATGTATACGAAAATGGTGTATAATGTATTTCACAACGTTTATGGTAGATCATCGTCTGAATTTCAGTTGTCACAGCATCAGATTCTTTGAAAAAAACATTGAAAAACTGTGCTGACAATAATTAGGAAATTTGAAAAAAATATAAGCATAAAGATATTTTGACTTCCTGTAATTTGTCTCCAAGCTACTGGATCAACTTCGAAGCCATCAATTGGTATCTATCAAGAACTATATAGTTTAGTTTTACAATAATCCGTTCTGCTAACCGTATTTTAACGTATGAAGGATTTTGACAACCACACTTTGCTGAAAGTTGATATGCAACACTCATTATACTAGGTGGCACAAAAGTATTCATTTTTGCTTTATGTTTAATCACTTTGAGACTGAATATAAGCAGAATAAATATGAACAGGTTATGATATGAGAGATAATGGGATAAATATATCAATAATAAATTCCGGTACACTTCATCACATATATCGCATCTGTTGGAGATCTTTTCACGGATGCCAGGGATACCGTTTTGCGAAGAAAGAAATGTTAGCAACCGAGTAACCATAATCAATATACATCTCTATAAAAAAATTGTATTCGGCCAAGGAAAAAAGTAAACCCAAACATATCCACGCATATTGCACGTGATTCAACGTGAAACCGTCGAAAACACAACAGGTCCGCATTAAGATACTATATAACGAATTAAATTATCAAGAACATTATAAGGAATAAAACATACCTACTCATATACTCGTTCTAAATGAATAAATCAAAATAACGATTTTTTATTTAAAAAGACTGCAATCATTTTTTCCAAGCTTATATTAAAATACGTTAAAAGCATCTTCCAAATCCATCATCTGTATTCAACTGCACAGATATGAAAATAATAACAACAATACTCTGTAAAAAATACAGACAGCGTAATTTGCATTGATTTTTCAATTAAACATCATAAAGTTAACAGCAACACTAGTAAAAACACTAAGCTTTTCTGATGAATTCAAATTTAATGAACTGCTACTGCGTTTATTAGGTAGTTCTAACAACTTGAATAAGTAAGAGCATAAAGCAAGCAAATAAGTAAAATGAAACTGATTGATTTACTCTGTAGAAGAACTTGAAGTATCATTATCATTGTTGATATCTATTATAAGGCGTTCATCATGAGTGTCAATAATATTATCTATGTCCCACATTTTGATTTCAATTTTTTCCTGAACATAATGGATGCAATCTTTCCATTTATCAGCCGAAACTCTGTTGACGGCATCATGAAACAGATTTTTAACATCTGAAAATTTGAAAGTCGTGTTGCTTGACGCTAGGTATTGTTTTATATTAGCCCTAATCAACTCGATAGGGTTCAGTTCGCATTGGTAAGGAGGTAGTCGTAAAACAGTTTTATTTTGCTTTTTGGATATTTCATCAATAATATTTAAGTATACTTATATTAATGTTGTTTTACTAATTTTATTAAATCCGCTTTAACCATATTTCCATCAAAATTGATTTACTTAGAATTAAGCCATTCCTGGATATCCGCTTCTTTTGTACACATTGTAGAATTTTTTTCTAATTTCCTGGAATGGTATGGTGCATTATCTAACACAATTACTGAATTATCTTCAAGTTTTGGCAGAGTTTTTGAAAACCAAATTTGGAAAGATTTACCATCCATTTCTTCGTGATAGTCGCCTGTTTTCTTTGATTCAAATGTCCATAAACCATCGGGCACGAAGCCGTCCTCACCACCAATGTGACAAATTATTAGTCATTTTCCTTTCCCTAAAAGTAATTTATTGTTGACCTGCAGATTTGTTGTTAAAATTAATTTCTTTAGAATTCCATAATCAAGGTAATAGAAAATACACAAACAAATTTTGAAAACCCGTGAGTTAGCAGGCCGGTTAACCAATCACGTTATGTTATTTCGAACCATCACCACATCTGTCAAGTTTTTTAGTAAATCATTTTTTCCGGCAGAAATCAACTTATAATTATAATAAGGCAGAAATCAACTTATAATTATAATAAAATAGGGCAATCAAAACGTAAAACAGATGTAGAGCTGGGAGTCAGTTCCAAATGGTATAACCTGATTGTTTAACTTGCCTGCTAACTAACGGCTTATTAAAATTATTTGTAAAGTTGGTCCTGAGTATAAGAAAAAATAAATGATAATATAATGATTAAATATTGAACAGCAAATTCAAACTATATTTCAGTTTTTTCCATGGTTTCTTGGTATTACAGCTAATCTAAATATATATTACCAGTAGGATTTTCCAGGCCAGTCGAAAGTCCATCCAAGAAAGCTTGCCTTGATGATCTAACTAACTGTCCACCCAAACTTTTGCATCAGTATGCCCAGCATTTACCCACGTTTCATCTAAATAATATATTTTTCGACCTTCGTTACGAAATTGTCTAATTTTTCTGAGATATTCCCGTCTTAACACAACTATCTCTTCTTTTTCTAATAATAAACTGTTTCTTCCTCGTTTCAAGTCCGTACCATCCTTAACTGCTTTTAAGATTTCATCAACTGTAGATAGTACATTTCTGAAGAAAAAATTATGTACTTTTTTTCCAATTGCATTCCCGTCAAAGTCATCGATTGCTTCGATTTTTTTTCTTGTGGGATACGATTTTGACCCTGACAATGAATGTTTATTTTTATACTCTCTAATAATTCGGTAAACACTTGACCGACTGACTCCGAAATCTCAGCTACCCTGCATACAACCTCTTCAATAGGCAAATCATCATATTCTTGCATTTGCTTTTTATAAATATTTAAAATAATTCGCTTTTCATTTGCGCTAAAATGCAGCTTTTTTTCTCTTTTTTTTTTTTTGGCGGGGTAAGGCTAATATCGACAATTTCGTCAGCTGTATCCGGGTCAGACATTTTCAAATGAAACAAAGTTAACTAATGAACAAAACGTACAATCACCAAACGCCTCTGAAGTATATGATTTACTAATTGCGGTCCTGTGTCTAAAAGAATTCCTTACCGGCCACCGAAGGTTCTCTTACTCTGATTGGCCACCAACGATGGCGTTGTATTGGCTCGACCAATCCAGGCCAATAGAGCGGTGGGTGTGAGATGTTCACCTATCGATCACGCGTTCATCACGCACTGATCATTGTTTATAGTTTTTGTTGCGAAAAACGTCTAGTAGAAGGCGTGGCATGGTCTAATTTAGAGACAAGTGTTTCCAGAGTACTCCAGACAATTAAACCTGTAATTACCTTATGCCGTTCTAGCTTCTATTCTATTCTAATCATTCTCTTATGATATAGTTGGAATTCGTCGTGAAAATTTCAAAAATAGTCAAACTACTAAAATGCAAGCTTTGTAAAATTTTGATTGAGTCTCTGTGTATTGCTTCTCATTTCACCGAAAGTAGAAAATCATGCTTCCTAAAGCAAAGTGGCGATGATAACGCCTACTCCGAGCCCACATTTGCACTTGTACAGCAAATCTAAAACTCCTTCCCAAAGATCAAAAGCCCTACGTTCAGGTGTTTGAAGTACGAGCTCTAACAATCAGGTGTTATTTTTACTCATATTATTTCAATAGAAATATATAAACTAACAGCTATATTATTTTGGAATTTTATATCAGTGTGATAAAACCCTTGACCGCCCCCCTACGAAAATGTCTGTGGGCGGCCTTGTATAGGTGTTATATATATATATATATATATATATATATATATATATATATATATATATATATATATATATATATATGTATAAATAATACGTGGTTTAGGCCATGAGGCTAACAAATATTCTCTGTGGGATCGAGCCCACACTCGAATTGACCCACAGAGTTGCCTGGTGTAAGGCTAGTTGATACATATGTGTAGTTAAAATTGTACTAATCCAAATATTCTGTCATCTAAAAAATAACATTTATCACGATTCCTAGGATACATCGTCAAAAAATGTCACTTTTCATACAATTTGTCCGGGGTTTGATTGTTGGGTGTATTTACAGGAAAGGTATTTGAAACCTGCGCTAAATAATTAATATGACTTGGAATTATTTACATATATACATATTTTTAATTACACTATTTACATTTAAATTTACATCAGAAATATTCTCCGAGGATAAACCGATAAATCGCCCATGTTTTCTATTTTTTCCATCTAAATGTGACTGCGGAATATTAATAGTCAGTTGACTTTTCTTCACTGAAGAGCTATAGAATTTAATAGTTTGTTCTTTTATGATTTGCAAGATATTTTTGAACTTACTGTCATGTCTTATGAGTTTTTGTATTATTTGCTCGTTTGTTTCTCTACGGGCCGCACTCATAATTATTATCCTCAAGAATTTGTTTTCTAATTTCTGGAGGAAACTGTAAACCTCACACCCATAAAGTAGCACTGGCCTAATTACCTATTTATATACTAATAACTTCACAGACGTGTGCAATTTACTAGTTGGGCATATAAGTGGATATAGGGTCTTCAACATTCCGTTTTCTTTGAATCGGAGTTGCGTAATGTGGTTCTGAAATGTCAGTCTTTTATCTATTGTAATTCCCAGATATTTAACGGTTTTGCTTTCTTGGAGTTTCTTGTTACTGACACACAATGGTCTAAACATTTTGATTTTATATCTAGCAAAGTTGATGGTGCAGTTCGTAACTTCTGGTTTTTCGGGGTTGATTGATATTTTGTTCTGTTCGAAATATGGCAGTATTTTTCTATTGATGTGTATATGTCCACCTGTCGGCATGCGATCTCAGATTGAAAAGTGCTGTATTGGTTTTATCGGATTTTGGTAAGTCAGCTATGTACAGAGTGAAAAGCACCGGAGATAGTGAAGATCCCTGAGGACTCTAGCTTGCATTTTGAAGTTTCCATAATCATTGTTGTTAATTCTCACAGAAAACCTTCTTGAGGACAAGTATGAATCGATCAATTTTACTAAAAATAAGGATTATAGCATTCATGGTGTTTGTGAACTGCGTTATTGCTTTGTAAGACAGATGTTTTAAGGTTACTTTATCAATGCCATCCTCCCCCGGCGATTTATTGTCGGTAAGCCGAATAATCTCAGCGCATATCTGTTTGAGGGTGCGATGGGTTTTTTCGGTTCCTGATTTTTTATATTACTATGCTGATTTGCTCGGAATTCGAAGACTTTGGGTGGTTTTATAATGTTTTTAGGCAGTGTTAGGAAGTCTTGGCCATCTTTTCTCCAGAGTTTTTCCTATGCACTCACCTTCATCTTTCTCATTTATAAATAAAAATTTGAATACGATTTTTATAGCATTATGTGATCAAAATAATAAAATGGAAAAATACAAAAAAGCTAACGACACGCGGTGTTCCCAAGCGGTCACCCATCCAAGTACTAACCGCGCCCGACGCTGCTTAGCTTCGGCGATCAGACGAGAGCCGGCGTTTTCAGCGTGGTATGGCCGTTACCTGGTATATTATGTCGCTAAATCCGATATTTGAATATAATTTTATTCCATCAGACGAGAGCATCACTTTTTAAGCAACAATTTATATTTACTCAAGAAATTATTGGTGCCTGGTGTTAGGCTGATGTATAATGAAGTCGTACTTTTGAAAATATAGTGTTATCGCCATAAAAACAACAGTTCTCAAAATGATCAGGACGTTCAGTCCAGAAAGTTCACTATTCATACATTTTGTCCGGGTTGTGTTTGTGATAGTTATTTACACGAAAGATAATCAACACCTGCACTAAATATTCTAAATAAAGTAAAAAAGAAAAATAATATATATTTACATATTTACACTAGGAAGCATCCGAGAGAATATACCGATAAATCACCCCATGTTTTCTGACTTTCCATCCAAATCCTTATGTCGAATGTTAATATTTAGTGTTTTTTTGTGCTGTGTGGTGATAGAATTTGGACGTCGCCCGACGCTGCTTAGCTTTGGCGATCAGACGAGAGCAAAATTTTTTTTTAGCAACAATTAAATTTATTTAAAAAAATATCTACAGTTTCATGTACTTGATATATATGTATAAATAATACGTAGGTTAGGCCATGAGGCTAACAAATATTCTCTGTGGAATGGAGCCTACACTCGAATTGACCCACAGAGTTGCCTGGTGTAAGGCTAGTTGATACATATGTGTAGTTAAAATTGTACTAGTCCAAATATTCTGTCATCTCCTAAAAATAACACTTATCACAGTTCCTAGGATACATCGTCCAAAAATTTCACTTTTCATACAATTTGTCCGGGGTTTGATTGTTGGGTGTATTTACAGGAAAGGTATTTAAAACCTGCGCTAAATAATTAATATGACTTGGGATTATTTACATATATACATATTTATAATTACACTATTTACATTTAAATTTACATCCGAGGATAAACCGATAAATCAGCCCATGTTTTCTATTTTTTCCATCTAAATGTGACTGTGGAATATTAATAGTCAGTTGACTTTTCTTCATTGAAGAGCCATAGAATTTAATAGTTTGTTCTTTTATGATTTGCAAGATATTTTTGAACTTACTGTCCTGTCTTATGAGTTTTTGTATTATTTGCTCGTTTGTTTCTCTACGGGCCGCACTCATAATTATTATCCTCAAGAATTTGTTTTATAATTTCTGGAGGAAGTTCAATTGTGTTTTGGATGCCGAACTGTAAACCTCACAGCCATAAAGTAGCACTGGCCTAATTACCTGTTTGTATACTAATAACTTCACAGGCGTGTGCAATTTACTAGTTGGGCATATAGTGGATACAGGGTCTTCAACATTCCGTTTGCTTTGCATCGGAGTTGTGTTATGTGGTTCTGAAATGTCAGTCTTTTATCTATTGTAATTCCCAGATATTTAACGGTTTTGCTTTCTTGGAGTTCCTTGTTACTGACACACAATGGTCTAAAGATTTTTATTTTATATCTAGCAAAGTTGATGGTGCAGTTCATAACTTCTGTTTTTTCGGGGTTAATTGATATTTTGTTCTGTTCGAAATATGGCAGTATTTTTCTATTGATGTGTATGTCCACCAGTCGGCATGCGATCTCAGATTGAAAAGTGCTGTATTGGTTTTATCGAATTTTGGTAAGTCAGCTATGTACAGAGTGAAAAGCACCGGAGATAGTGAATATCCCTGAGGAACTCTAGCTTGCATTTTGAAGTTTCCATAATTATTGTTGTTAATTCTCACAGAAAAACTTCTTGAGGACAAGTATGAATCGATCAATTTTACTAAAAATGACGATTATAGCATTCATGGTGTTTGTGAACTGCGTTATCGCTTTGTAAGACAGATGTTTTAAGGTTACTTTATCTATGCCATCCTCTCCCGGCGATTTATTGTCGGTAAGCCGAATAATCTCAGGGCATACCTGCTTGAGGGTGCGATGGGTTTTTTCGGTTCCTGATTTTTAATATCACTATGCTGATTTGCTCGGAATTCGAAGACTTTTTGGGTGGTTTTATAATGTTCTTTGGCAGTGTTAGGTAGTGTTGTCCATCTTTCTCCAGATTTTTTCCTATGCATTCACCTTTATTTTTCTCATTTATAAATAAAAATTTGAATACGATTTTTTCAGCATTATGTGATCAAAATAACAAAATGAAAAAATACAAAAAAAGCTAACGACACGCGGTGTTCCCAAGCGGTCACCCATCCAAGTACTAACCGCGCCCGACGCTGCTTAGCTTCGGCGATCAGACGAGAGCCGGCGTTTTCAGCGTGGTATGGCCGTTACCTGATATATTTATATAATTTATCGGCTATTTAAATTCTATGGAATAAATATATGTGAAAAATTATTAATAAAATTTTTAGTTTTTTTATACTCATCGGTCCTTGATGTATGCACATTTTCAAATTAATCTGACGCCTATGAAGTCAGTGAAATTTACGTCGAGATTTCCATACATAAATCATACAGGTGAATGGTGAAGCTTTTTAAAGGCCTGTCAAAAACAACTACCTACCTACAAATGTCAAATTTTGTACCCCTTTAACTGCCCTTATACCTGGTTTATATGAGAATATTGGGAAACATACTACAGACACCAGATATTTTGCAGAATAAAAACCAACCTTTAAGTCCGGGTCCGCTAAGGAATCGTCGGGCAGTTCAATGTTAGGCAAGGCTTCGATGGCGTATCGGGCTTCAAAGCTGTCTGGATTTGGCAGAATCAAAGCTTCGGGCTGTGCGATTACATTTCCGTTCTCTTTTGTCTCAGCTCCACCGACGTTACTAGAATTAGCAATTGCGTTTCCGCCAGGCCGATCATAGTCGTAGCTCAAATAGTAGTCATCAACGAACTTGCGGCGACTTTGTTTCGTTGAGTTTTTCTTACCTGAAAGAAAATTTGAAATACAGTAGACTCTTGATTATCAGAACTCGGAAAATTGGCAAATCGAGTAATCCAGTGTTTTCAATTTCATAATTATACAGGGTCCTGCATCTTCTGTAGCTCCGTTATCAATTAAGTTGGGATTTTAATATTTTGCATGTTGTAGCTGTACCTTAGATTGCATTTTAGGAAAATACTCTCGATCATACAGGGTGTCCCAAAAAAGTGTGACGTCATAATGACATATTTTTTTAAATTGAACTACCCATTTTTTGCATATTAGGGTGTCTCCAATGGCCATCTCTACTATCCTAAAATATTATCAAAATCGATGCGGTTAAACCGACGAAAAAAAATAAAATGTAAAAAAAATCGGTTTTGCATCACCGACTTTAAAAATTGCTGAGAAATACGAATGGTGCGTAATTATCACATTTGATCTAGGAACTTATTACGTAAGATGTGGATGTCTTGTTGACCAAGTTTGGTTGATCTAAATTGTACAGGGTGTTCAAAAATGACTGCCAAACTTTTCAAATTTTAAAAGACTTTTTCTTTCTTATTTTAAATATAAGCCCCCCACTTTATTCATTGCATTCGATGCGGAATTAAGAAATAAAACTTTTTTCTAAACACATTCCTATCAAAATTCCTAACGCATTAAAAGTTATTCGCCAAAAACTACTTGTTTCGCCTATTTCAATAACAATTTTAACGAATAAAAATTAAAGGCAAGGCAGGACCCTGTATTTCTAGTTATTGCTAACTTGTAACGAATGATTGCAATGAACACTGCCAAATTTCATTCGTTACAACGATGTTTGAGATGTTCAAGAAGCTTTATCTTGTTAACCAGATTTTTGGGACACACGTTTATATAATCTTTCCTACTAATTTATGTTTAAAAATGCTCCCTCGGAATTACAGTATATAATTAAGTACTTGAAAATTGTGTGGGAACACAAAAGTGTTCCGATTTATATTTAAATCGTCGTCAGACTGTCAGATTTGACTGTTCATACTTAACACACTGTATATTATAGATCTATCTGTGGAAAATTCAACACACCAGCTGAAACTCTGCAGTTTAGTAGTTTAGGGCAATATTTCAACTCGTAAAATTTCATCTTAAAAATAAACGGTAATTATACATGCTTTGCCCCACACCAGAAAACAAAATAAAAATGATTACTATATTGTAGCCAGTTGAGCAAAATTGTTAAGTCGAGCACTTGCACCCCCAAGGAAAATGGCGCGCCAAAATTCGACCCACAGCTAGCTTCGTCGAACATCTCAAAAATCACAACGTATGTTCAGATCACTCCTAATGTATCAATAGATTACTTACATGTTACAGCCGATAAACATACCCAGCTGACTAAAACACAAATGAAAAGTTGCATTTTCTTCTAAACTACCGAAAAAACAGCTCTCACCTCTCCCGGATCACATCCGAGATCCATAGGGATGCTGGTGGTGCATTTACAGTCGCCCACCTCGAACTATGCATCTCAAACATCCAGCTTCCTTCACATAGTCCAGGAAAAGTAGGTCAATGTTGATGAATATGAGGGCTTATTCACTTTCCGTTCAGCCTATCTACTATCTAGTAGGCTATGCGCGTCAGATATTTAGAAGGGTTGTTAAGTGAACCCGATTGGTCCTATTCAAAGTCTGGCGATTCTGATGTGACGCAAGAAGTTGGGGTATTTTTTGAAAATGTAAAATAATCGCCATTTCGCGTCATATTATCGTACAGATGGTCCTACTTGATGGCTTGGCCGTGCTGTTCCATAATCTAACGATTTTTAGGGAACACATAGCGAGTTTATGATTAAATTCATTTGTTGAGGTCGGATTGATCATACATGAGGGATGATATTGATCATGCAGTTTTAACGTTTTTAGAAGATTTTTGTAAGGGCATCACAGTGAACAATAGCAGCTCTAGTGATTCAGTAAGCAGTAAAAAAACTGAATCATTTTGAACACGATCTAATGATATTGACTTGAATTATTTCAGATTGTTTGATATGGTACCTGTCAAAAACATCTACTGAAACCACTTATCTACGAACATTGTTTTTAACGCCGAGATAGAATTCTCCGCGAATAGTTTTTCTTCAAATCAATCGCCTCCTAGTTATCTAATTCGACTGGATCATGACTCAAAAACGTAGTGCGTCAACATAGAGTCGCCCAGATTAAATAAAGGCATAGCTTTGACGGGGGTTGAAGCTGAGGGATGTTTTGGGCGATTAAATAGCGCCTGCGTCAGATCCTCGTGGATCGATCTAGCTCACGAACCAAAAAGTGGGAGTACTAATGAATAAGACATATCATTGCACCTACACTTTTCAACGCTAATGATTTCTTTGTTAGCTGCAGAAGGTTCATTAGCGCTGAAGCCGTTTTTCCATTACTTTCTAAGCAGATTGGTGAAGTATGCCTTATCCTTTTTTTTGTACAATATATTTTATAAAAAGTTGAAAGAAAAAAAAAATCATAAAAAAATGTGCTACAAAAAAAATTTAGTACTCACCTAACTAAAATGATAACTGGGAAGGATCTAGGCGGAGAAATAAAAAACCAATTGGGGGAAAATATTTATTCAATTGCTAGGATAGTGTTACAATTTGCCTGTACATCTTTAGAAATCGATCAAACTAGGTTCGATAAAATCTGCGAGGAAAGGACAATCTTGAGATACTCCCCCCAACTCCCAATAAAAATAATTTAAATTAATAGTAGAACAAAAAGAAAACGGAGCCAATATAATAGATATTTTTTCAAAAATTAAAACAATTGTTCAACTAAGACTTTGGAGTAATTTCATTGTACAATGAAAAAAGAATTATCAAAAATAAAAACGTAGTATTTTCATAGGATATAACGCCAAATATCGTACCATTCAATTTTGAAATAGAACATCATTGTTAGACAAAGGCATAAAGAAGATATCACTGTAATGAGAAATTTAATATTTTTCATAGACAAGTTCAGGATTATTTTGAAATTATTAATTAAAAAGTACAATTTCTTGATAATTCAAAACCAGACTGGTTGATCTTTCGCAGAAAATATGAGCTTCCTTTTAGTATATAAAAACATTTTTGAGCTATTCAACTATTCAACATTTTCATAGAATCGTTGAATTTATGCAGATGAGTAATAAAACTTATACGAGAAAAGGCACTACATCATATGAAAACAATATTGATATGGATTCATAACAGCTTCCAAATGTCATATAGCGAGATGAAAACGATATATGAGCCTAATAAAAAAGACTATGTACACTTTACGTAAAATATTACCGCAAATAAAACCATATTTGCTACTCATTTTTTCATATTTTTTCATATTCATTACAAATCTATATTGTATATACGGAAAAAATAAATAATTACTTTGTATCATTTTTTTTTTCGTTTAAAAAAATTAAGTCACTGTAAACTAATCCTAATATTTCACCGCTAGAATTACTATATTATATGTACACACTAAATGAGAATTGTCCACAAGTAAGGTCACAATATACTGAAATTTTTGACACGACGCACAATTACAAGCCTAACAATTATAAAAAAGACATTGCACTTTTTGCGATAATATTTTACCATTATAATGAAGGATGGAGAAAACGTCGGAATTTCCATTCTAACATACTTCATCCTTCCATTTTATAGCTTTCAGCAGTAGTAGTAAATGTATAAAAAAATAAAATGTCAACAATTGGAATCTAAAAACTTCGGATTTCTCTCAAGGTTTGGCCTTCGAATTTCATGGTTTTCGAATTTACTGAAGGGAAGAATTATGATTGGTTCGAGAATTTCTCAATTTTGTTATCAAACACGTACTGTGCAAAAATATTTAATTATTGTTAATGCCAGAAACTTGTAGATTAGATTTGAGAAATATTGTGTATGTAGTTTCTTCTTCCGATATATAATTTTTATAATGTCAATGGAGTCTTATATTTCAAGTATGAGTTTTAGGATTACGGGTACATTTTGATCGAGATTTTCGAAGTGTAGAAAAAGATAAAGTTTTCCTTTGTTTGTTCTGAAATAAAAATATGGAAATCAAATGTACACAATGAGACTGAACTTTGTAAAATATCACAAATTTCATATAATTTATATTATGTTTCCCATCGAAACTGATGAGAATTAAATTAGCTGAAAAAAATCATGGCTTGGTTACATTATCTGGAAACTGAATTTAGTGGAATAATAATGTTGGAATGGAAATCCTGGTTTTCCTAGCAACATCAGCACATATTCAAATTCAATATGTATTACCTATGAATGAATATATCATCAGTTTAGGAAGATTAAAGGAAGCGAAGATTTATTCCAAGTCTTCCTAAATTGACGTACGTCTGACGGATCTGAGATTTTAGTCTATCTTTATAAGCGCTGCATATTGAATTTGGATACAGTCTACCAGAGTGCTTCAATCAATCGTTTCAGAAAAATCCAGAGCCTGGAGTTTTTATGAAACGAATAATTCAGTGTAATCGGGTTGGGAAAACACCAGACACACAATACATAAAATTGTGGATACCGGTTATATTTTCTGATATCGTATATAGTAGGCTTTGGTCCTCAATAGACACAAGGTGTTGCGTTAACTGTCAATTTGACAGCTGCGCCTTTTTTGCCATCAATCACAATGGATGCAGTCCCATTTGCATCACAAAATACCTTGTATCTATTTGAGACCAATGCCTTATTTTGGTTACAGGAAACAAAATATTAAAAACCCATGGAAAACACAGGTTCCCTCTTAAGGCTGTTTTCCACCCCCCTCTTTCCACTGACAAGAGGCTAAAAAGCCAAGGATGTTTCATGCTGAGGCTGAAGGCTCTCAAATATAAAAGTTCTTTGAAATTCAACCGGTATTCAGAATTCTACGTATGCCTGTTTCGAACGATTTTTCGCGGAGTAAGCATCGAGTGTGTGCGATTGAATGCAACCTTTTTCCAAATACATTAAAAATACGTACGTGTCACGGAACCACAGTTCACAGACTGATGAAGGCGGTCGAAACGAATGTCGCTGTGCCTGAAAATTAAAACTGGAAACGACGATGAACATTCAGTGGTTGATGAGAAAACTGTATGACTTTTGTTATTGAAGCAAAGCAAAGAGTTATGATTTGGTGACGCTGAATAACAGCCTTTGTTTATTGCCGTGTTGTCTCTGTGAGTATGTTTCTGAATAACCACTAAAGCAGCGTTGGGCCGCCAGAGCGTGTTGCAAAAAATCAGCTGTTTTGAGCCCCAATTCAATCCTTTCATGGGTGAGCCTCTTAAGATGACACACTTCAATAACAAAAGACACTAGAAGGTGGACGCGTCAAACTTACACTGAAACGGCATCGTAGTAACGTTCCGCGCGTCTGTTCTAACACCTGGTGGCGGTTGGAGAGCTTCGTCATGTGCAGACCGCCTCCTGGGGAACGGGCGCTGTGGGGGCGGGAGACGGGCCGGGCAGCGAGGACGACGACGGAGGCGAAGGCGGCGACAGCAACGAGGTCGACGTCGAGAGGGCCCCCGCCGTGCTGCCAGTCAGGTTCGCCTCAGATTCGACCAGGCTCACGTTGCTGTTCGAATCGTTCGTCAGAGACGTGTTCGAACTCTCGTCGAACTGAAAATGGAAAGCGATTATACTTATATACTTTGTAATGACTGATTGATTGTCCTTTAATGCTGTATAACAATGAGGACAATACCTACATTACATTACAGTTAGACAGTATCCAAAAGAACGAGAGATTTATCATAAAAAAAACATGCGCAACTTACTGATGGCATAATATCTTCAGATAACCTAGACTTCTTGTTTGGCGTATCTCCATCTTGGGACACCTCACTGGATTGTCTTTTTCTACTGTCCGGTTGACTGAATTTACTTCCTGCTACACTGGATTTTCTTTCTCTCTTTATCAGACCAGGTGGTAGGTATTGATGGAGCTGTTTCCTCTTTACATATCTACAGAATATATCAAAATCAAGAGACTTCATTTCGATTATCAATGTTCTATTCACATCTAGAACCATCTATTTACATTCAATGATAATCGAAGCCATCTTTATAACCAACTTTTAGATCGATACACTCACGCGAAGACTCCAGAAGCGCAGCAAGAAGTCAGTGGGATTGATTTTCAAAAACTCTTAACTTTTCTAGTTCTCGCCCCACTGATGATCTACTGTTACAATTTCAGATAGTGCTTTCCCAGTTATACAGGGTTGAAATATTACCGGACACATTTTGGGTCACAGAAACATCGAAAAAAATTAGCATATCTTTTATTTTTGGTGATTACAATACCTGCAGGCCTACTGATGTCTGAAATAAAAGTTTTGATTTGCACCTACCTGACTTCCAAACTCATTCCAGCTTTCAACAAATTACAATCTGTTGCGTGGTTGTCAACTTTCTCAGTGAATATCTGAATTTCCCTAGTCAAATTCACACTGACATTTTCGGTTTTCGAAAATTCGAGTCCGATGAACCACATGGAGCAATGAGAATCTGGTTCTTTTTGCGACTCTAACATCGAATAACGTTCTGGGTTTATGTGAGCTAGTGATATAAACTGGTTTCTTTCCAGATTTGCTGAAATTAAAACAGTATCTTGAAGATATTATCTCTAACCTAATCAAGGCAAACTACAAACAAAATACAAGATATTAAAAAATAACTAGCAAACATTTTAAAAAAAAAGGTGTAGATCAATATTGTATCTCAATGCCACAATGTCACAGCAAAAATTAAAAGATATAGTCTGTTGTTATTGCACACATTAAATTTTTTGTGTTTTTTGAAGTATTTATGAAAAAAAAGTTTTGTATACCTCTGTCAAATACTCTAAGGGTAAAAATAGGGTCAAACTAAAATCGCTGTTGATCAAACACTTACTTATGAGCAGCCTAACTTTGCTTTCCACCAAACCACACCACTCTAGATGATCATCTGAACTCTTAGACATGACTAATATCACAATGAAATGCTTGTACTTGAGGAAAAATGGCGGCGTTTCGAACAATTTGTCCCAGGAACACTTGCCTAGCATGATGTCATCTGTGACTGTCAGACCTTGTTTAAACTCCTCCACCATGATGGTTCTCGTCGACATTGAGACATTGAAGGTGGAGTTTTGTTGAGGATATGCTGGTGTTATTATAGGCATTAAGTGGTATCTATCTTGAATGTTCACCTGTTTTGAGTTGAAGGAATAAAATTAGGTTCATATTTCATCAAAATAATACATCATATTATGATTATTAAATTAAGATTTCACTCACCCTAGGATCCCAAACTATGAATCCAAGATTAACATTTGATGGTTGTTTGAGTAAAACTGGTTGAGGCCATTGCCATTTGGAGAATATCAGAAAAAATTTATGAACTAAAACTGCTGGTGCTGCATTAGGATATAACTGGCACGTCCTGGCTACTAACATAGCCCAAGATACACCTCCGAGGTAGCCTAACACATTGCTATAGATACCATGTCCTGAAATCATCAAGCACAGTCTAAACATATACATAAGTCTTTTCTATGATAAGTCAATAATATTTAGTCTGAACTCCATTTAATTTATTGATAATCTATTTGCTTACTTTTTGCCCATAGCTTGATAGCCCTCAAAGCCAGTCGGAAATTCTCTATGTTAGGGACAAGCCTTAAAATCTCATCTGTGACTCTACATCCATTCAAACTTCTCACACACTTTTGATCCAGATTCTTCAGCAACATGTCATCCTGGAGGTCCATAGAATCTGGTATCTCTTTCAATAACAGACGTGCAAACAGCATATCAATTTCTATGCCATCAAAGTTCATCTTTATCACTGGAACAAAGGCTTCTTCTACAGACTAGAAGGTATGTGGTATATTAGTATCTTCATATTGACAATCATCAGCTTTTTCAATGATTTATATTAGAAAATCAGTAATTGGCTTACCCTGAGATCTGTAACTTCAGGTTGCTGCTTCAACAATTCATAGAAAGATGTGAAAAAGTCTTCCCTGAAAATGTGTCTAGGAGCCACACACAGAGCATCAATATCAGCACCTTTATTGTGAACCTAATTATAAATTTTATATATATAATAAACCATTATCAATTATTAATCTATAATAAATTACATTTAATTAACATGCAAAATATCTGTTAATAGTTTTCTTAGCCTAGGAGGTTGCCATTTTATGTTTATCTAAGAGAATTTTTTGAAGTTTGTTCAAGACAGCTCTGCTCTTAGCTACACAGCATGTAGTTCCATACTATTTGCTTTTTTATGACTTCCACAACAATTTTAGATCTAAATTTGCCATGAATCCTTATATCTAGCTTTAGAAGAGCATATCTTAAAACAGATATTTTGCATGGCCATATTGAACTTTTAAAAGCTTACCCCTAATCTGTAACTTCCAAATGTATAAACTTTTCCTCCAACATTATCAGCAACATTCTCAGGCATATTATTCCTGATAGATACATCTTTGATCCACTGTTTCACCAAATTGTACAATTTGCCTAATATTACCATTCTCTGATTCAACTCTTGTTCTGACTCAAAGACATCAAATGGTTTCAACGACTCCTCTAATTCCGTGGTTTTCACGAGATCGGACGGTTTTGGAAACGCAGCCGATATGGCCGAGGTCATACCCAAAGTTGTGATCCGTTCATAGTTACGTTGGGAATGGTTTTCTTTGTTTTGTGTGTTGTTTACAGTTTGATTTTGCCACATGATTCGTTATAATCTGTCCGTTTACATGAAATGAAGCTATTTAGTTTGATTTATTACCTGCAATAATGCGTTTTCATATAGGTTCTACACATACAAGGGTACTTACAAGAACATGCCTTGATGTAAAGTAGGTCTTCGATTTCACTCGATACTTACAGTCCGTGTAACGCAATAACTTAAAAAAATCGTTTTGGATGGCATGTGCTGGAGATTCTCTACAAAAAATACGCACTAACTAGAAGTTGATAGAGGGGTAGAACAATGAGACTTGAGACAAGAGTATAACCTTGTGTAATACTGCTACTAGCTTGTTTTCAATATCAACTCACACACCGCTCAGAAGCTTCAGTGGTACACATTCACGCGCACACAAAGATCAAACTTTTACTTATACTATTAAATAAACATCGCTGAAAACTAACGATAACGTGGATAAAGTAATAGGAAAAATCTATTTTGACATTCTGGGAGTTTCAACAAAATGACTGACGACGTTAAGCAGAGGAATGTTGACATGAATAGTGACCAACCTTTGACATAGTTACCAATCACAAATTCAAAAAACCCTATAGATGCAACGTTGCCAAAATATAAAAATCTACTCGTTGTCTCATCGCATTTCAAAATTTCATATTTTGTACTTGTATAAAAATGTCGCCGAGACAGCAAAATGTATGTAAGTGGCCAGCAAAAAAAATTAAAAAAAGACCGAGATGTCGCCGTCGGAAATGAAACAAAAACTTGACAACATTGCTTCAATTAAAAAATACGTTCTTCTCGTTCTGTGTCATCTGTCACATCTGATTGACAGTGACATTTAGTCTTCCAAAATTTCCTATTCTATGCTAGCTGCCAGTGATCTATCATTTTCCGTTTTATTTTTCATTCATCCAATATCTATTTGTATACCAACAACAGATGTTGGCAAGCGAAACTGTTGTTACATCCGAGCTCGTCGACGCGAATTTTCAGGTTGAATCCGCTTGAAGACGGAGGCGATGGCGACCAACAGTAGCTCTGACGAAAGTAGCATGGCCCCCAAAGACTTCCACATATCTACTTCGACGGACAGTGGCAGTCGCCTCAGTCCTAACAGACAGAGATGCCCTTTGTGCAGGAGGTTCAGAAAGACGTTCTATTGCAAAGACTGCATCCACAGTGGGCTTTTCTATTCTTCTAGGTTCAGAGCCACTGAAGGGTATATGCTTTTAATTTAATTCTTGTGATTTGGGGTTGATTTTTTTTATGTTCCAGGTACATTGACAAACAAAAAGCTTTACTAGAATTAGAAGATAGCAAGAGAACCTTGGAGAAAAACTGTCTGAAATTGTTAGATAATAAGCTTAAATGTGATATATTGGTAAGATTTTTTTTACTAATCTAAAAATGTTATTTGCATTATTTTATTTATCTGATGTGATGCGAGTCTTAAAAAAGCACCTATTAATAGCCATATAATGAGAGGTAGAATTATTTGAAATATAGTCTGAAAAGTCAGAAACTGGTATACCTAGGCTAGAACATTTTTCTTCAATCAAAATTTGAACATTTATAATATATTTTCTTTATTTGTAAGTGATCATTTTTTTCTCTTCTGAATAGCACTCAAAAATTAGACAGGCCAGAGATAGAAATAGGATTCTCAAAGTAGCAGTGGAGGAGAAAAAACAAATGAAAACCACAAATGGTGCACGTCTAGTTGAGTTGAAGGAGAAGAACGAAAAGAGGAACAAGAGTTTGCCCAAGTACAACCTCAAGGTCCAAGAATTGGAGGATTTTGTATCTGTAAAGAGAGAGAAGGTGGAAAAATTGAAAGAAGCACAAAAGCAGAAGCAAGAGGATCTGAAGAAGTTGGTTAGACTGAGGATCCAGCAACTGTTCAAGTTCATCTTTCCTATATCTATTGTTAAACCAACTGTGTAAGTGACTGATATTATGCTAAGTTATAAATCTAAACATAAAAAAACATTATTGGTACCAGAAAATATTTGCAAAATTAAAAATGAGAATTGGATGAAATGATGTAGATGTAGAGTCACCACAGGCAAGCCATACTGGGGTCCATGATTCTGGAACCAGGAGATATAAGATGGGCAGGACCCAAGGCCATACTAAACTTTGCGAAAAGGGCAGACCTAGGGAACTAGAGCTGCTAGAGGCGCGAGAGTGCCCGGCGGTGGCCTATGCATTGATGGTCCACATCAGAATGCCTCTTTCTATTCATTCATTCATTCATGCTAAATCGAAATAATAAATGAAAGTTTGTACTCATAAAACATGCATTTTTGGCTATGATATTTGTTCCTAACAAATTTCATTTCAGAGAAGCAGAATCATCAACAGACGATATGGTAAGTGCTCTGGCAGAAGCTTCAAGGACTACATTCATCAGGGATAGGTGGGAATACTCTGATTACTCCAGTGAAATGAAGTACTGTATAGCAGGCCCAACATTGCCAGGCTCGGGAAATTATTCTGCCTACAACATTTGGGGTAAAAAATAACTTTCTCTATACAACCTTATAAATCTATAATATTTGCTATACATTTTATTACAGTTGCCCAGAACCAAGACGCTGTGCCCAGCTCAAACACGTCGAATTCTGTCGAGTCCAACCCTGCTTTTAGCATAAGTGCCGCTCTAACATACACAGCTCAGCTAGTTAGTATATTATCATTCTATCTCAATGTTCGCCTGCCTTACAAAATGGTCTACAGGTAAATTTTATGCTTCTTTTACCACTAATTAAGCCTCTGCGATATGTTGAACAATCACTGATATAGTTATTCCAATATTAAACTAAGTAAGGATCAACTGTTTGTTTGAAATTTGTAGACAATTTAGATGCATCAAACGTTGTGTTTACTGCTTTGACTACTTGATCTAACTAGTAAATGATCATGAAAAAAATCTCGATTTAGTATAGAGATTCTTATTAATATATCTTTCAGTGATTTCTGTTCTGGCTACATGAATGAACAGCAGTTTGCTAGAAGGACTTCAAGATTAAATGCCAACATTTTATACATGTGCTTCTCACAAAACGTTGACCTGTGTTCATTGAGATCCTGCGAGACAATCCACAACATACTGCAGTTAATAGAAGATGAAAAAGCTGACCTAGGAAGGTAAAAAGTTTATTTCCATTTCATTTTCAGACAACCTCTCACAAAGGCATGACTTTGTGAGAGGTTGTGCGCGAAGCTTAAATGATTTTTTTTTGTAAATAAAATGTTTTTCCTACTAGTCTCAGCAGAAAGAGAAAGGACCTCGTAGAATACTTTAAAGTGTACTCCTCACTCCTTTATTGCTATTTTGCAAACTCCATTTTGTTTAAAGTCTCTTAAAACCCATATTTTTACAGACAAGGACCAATGGAATATGACATGCATCAAGCCAGTGCGTTAGAGCAGTTGCTCACAGACAACCTGAAAACTGGTGAAGATTCAGATTCTGAGGAAGCAGACACTTTTCCAGTGGAATGGGAAGCGGTAAGTATTTGTATCAGAAGCTAAAGATCGTACAGAATATCGCCAGCCAGCGTAACATATAATGTCTTGATTGGATGATTCTTTGTTGCAGGTACCGCACGTGCAGTGCCCCGAGTTGCCCCCCGGTCCCGCGTTGGCGCCCCCGCAGAGCCCGCAGCAGATGACGAGCACCCAGCAGGCGAGCAGCATGGCGGGAGGGTTGGTGAACAGCGCCGCGGCTAGCATCGCCTCCTTCTGGAGGGGCTTCACCAACAGGTAGTCCCCGCTGAGGCGCGGAGGCGGCGCCCGCATGTCCCTCAGGCGTAAACTGCTCTTCGGCACTCTGACGCCGCCTGCGACGATGGGCGCCAGGCGCGCGTATTCGGTCAAGTGGTAGCATTGACGGGGACGGGGGCTTGTATGATCAATCCTTTGAATGGGGAACTGACACTTGATCTGTAAGAAAAGAAGATATTCTGGTATGCAAACATTCCTTGAGGGCTGAAGTTTTGCATGCACCTCTAACAAAGTCACAAGCGTTGGCTACGGTAGATCGGATTTTTTCACTATTGAGTCACGTTTACTACTACTTTGTTTATAGAATATATATCTATATGTATCAGCTGTTTTAAGCCGTAAAATAATCTTCAAAGATAAATTCTTTACAGTTCCAGTTCCCCATTCATAAGCTCCGAATTATGGCTTTAACATGATAGAAATTTAACCAAAAGAGATAGTAGACATACACATCTAGAAATGTCTTAGTCTCTGGATAACTTGGAATGGATTAAGCAAGATGCGATCCTAATGCAGATTATATTTTATTGTTGGTATATGTACAAGCATATAAGTAGTAAAAATGAATTCTATGTACCTAAATCTTTATAAATTTCACTTATGATTCGCTTAACTTTTTTTTTTGTAGATAAGCATAACTGTCATAGCAGATACAAAAAGTCTTGAGTTACAGAAATAGTTCAGATGATTTTTTAACCTTTTGGTAACCAAAATATCAAGAAAAGAGCTTCGCATGAACATAGAACCAACCTTTCTCTATCATTCGCAAAAAAATCGTTCCATTATCTTGAAAAATGAGCGCTGGAAATGGAGTATTGAAAACCCATGGAAAACGCCTTTTATTCTGCAAAGAGTCACCTCTTGAGAGATCCTCAACAATTTTTAGTGTTGAGTTGACGTTTGATAGATTTTCTAAAACGTGGTTACCATAGTTTGCATAATATTTGACTGTTTTGTAAGCCAATCAAGTTTAGAATCATCAGTATTTATCTAACTTCATTTACATGGTGACTTAGTTGAAATTACTATCCGTCTTAGGCGTATATTGGATTAAAGTATTTTGTAAAGTCCATATAAATGAAGGGGGTTTGTTTACCAGGCAGTTCGTTTTAGTATTCGAATAGTGCCTTAAATACTTTATTTTCTATGAATGTTGTTGGATCCTTGTTCAGTGGAAGTTATATAAAACTATTACTCTTTTTTAGCAGATCAAAGTTTAAATCAGAAACTGTTTGACTAATATAGTCAACAATAACAATTGAATAGACAAGTGTAAAATGTACCACAAACATTTCCAATATAATGTTGGTGTTATTACACATTCTGTTTTCCCTTCACATGAAGATTGTTACTTCCTCTATCATAAATATACAAGACTTTTTGTTTCTATTATAATACAAATAGAAAGCGCATATATTTTGAAGGATTATGTACTGTTCAGCATGATATACATGTTTTGTAAATAGATTAGATTTTAAGTGGAAAACATTTTTACAAAATAATACACTGCCATTCTGAGTCTTAAAAAAGTGATAGGCTTATATGGAATTCGATTATTTGCATGCACATTTGGATATTTGACATTTAATTTTATTTGTGCCATAGTATTTTTCAAACTTTCTACCACTTGGAGTACAGAAACTATGGCCTCATAGATGTTAAGACTAAAGGTCCAGTGATCATATAGAACAGGTCTAAGAATATGAACATATTAACATTCATAGGTGTAAGTATAATCCCATAATTTCTGTGCTCAATTATTTTCACAGTGTACTGGCGAGCAGTTTATATTTCTCAACAATTTTACTAACTGACATGTAGTTAAGAGATTGATGGTTATGTATATTTAAACATCTTATGATTAATTTGGGATGTGCATATTATTTTCTTGTTACATAATAAGGTTTGTAATAAAACATATGTACCATAGAAATCATATGTTTTGGTCTTTGAATTCTTTAATAGTGCTAGCTAATCAAGAAGATATTTCTGGAATAGATGCTTTGGAAAAATACTCATTTACACCATTGGGGAGGAAGTTTTCTTCATAACTTTTCGCGAAGGTATCAAGCCTATCGCGCTCCAGAAGCGCTGTGAGGGGATAAATATACATTTATATTGATCTTAAAGCGCTCTCCATTGTAACCTTCGAGGAACAACGCAACGCCGAAATTCTCCAAAAGAACGTTTGGAAGAGGCGCATTCTAGTATTTGCTGTACTGATGACTCTTGATGCTATTATGTAAGACAGCTTGATCAATCATTTACAGTAACAGTATCTATAGATCTGTTTCTGTTGATACCCTAAAATTTTAGTATTAATTTTTTGTACATAGTTTCCATTGAGACACATTGCATACCCTTAAATATGTTTAATTGAAAGTAAAAATATATGAACACTTCATTTATCCTAGGTCACTTAAGATAATAACAAAACATTGAATATCATTTTATTTTGCAGTCATGAATGCACAATATCTAAGATTGATTTTTCTATGTATAATGACAATGATAAGTAAAACTAAGGTGTGATTTACACATACTTATTGGTATCATTTCTGAAGTGGGAGGCCTCAGGTTATAATCCTAAGTACATCTACATTTTTTTATGGCTAATCGGTCTATCCCATGAGTCACACTACTACCTACATCAAACTGATGTGTATACTGATATTTGATAGATTTAGAAATATGATCACAATTTTGTAAAATACATTTTTTTATCCAAATTATTCACATTGCATATGCCATTGATGTATTTGTTTTGCAAATTTACATGGGCAAGCCAATGTCTTCTTAAAAGCATTCAAAATATATATTTAAGGAGGTATTCAGATCTCTTAGATAAATCAGTTTCACATCTCATTATGTGCATCATTTATTCACTTGAAATTAGTTTCAATAACAAAATACAAACAATTAAAAAAATATGTATTCCCAGAATATACAGTATAAAGAAACATATAATAAATCTCAAGAAATTGATAAAGTATATCATCAATCTTTTTAATCTCAGCAAGTCTGTATTTATTTTATAGCAGTCCAACTATCAAATAAATTAATTTTGAGGTGCAAGTGCTATCAATTATCTCAACACAATTTTTATTTCAAGACTTGATATTTTGGTCTAATATGTGAAAGTTTTTGCATAGATGGTTACACAATGTGGAATGATGAAAACAACACTGTAGGTAGCACTGCTTTGTAAATCATAAATTTATCTAGATTTTGAATATTGTGTATTATTTTAAAGCTGGTCTATCAGTAGATAAAGCAATAGTAAACACCAGGACAGATGTTAGGCTTCTGGTGATTCTTCTGAGCCCACTTCCTCAGACCAAGCTGGGAGATCTAACCCATTAAATGGGCATTCAGGTGGACATCTTCCATTACTCTGAAAAAGTATAAAGAGTTTGATGTGATGAAATATGGAATAAATGTATATTTTTATACATATTATATATGTATATACATATATTTTTATTTATATTCAAATCATGCCACATGAGCAAAATGTCCAAAGGGTACAAATTGACAATTTTGAGTCTATAAAGATTCAGACTGAATTACATTTGGTTGTGGTATCACTCCAAAAATTACTTACGTGATGCAATCTGTGGCAGCGTTGTATATCGTTGTTTTTTCTTATTTTAAGCACCAAATTGTACTGGATCTCAAGCCTGATGACACACTGCTCGCATATCGTTTTTGGTAGATTATCAAATTTGTCGACCTAAAAACAAGTATTCCGTCACTGATAGTGATGCTTAACGTCTCTGTGAACGTACAGATATAGGTAATAGTTTGATTTTCTTCAGTAACTCTAATTTCTTCGCCCTCTCCGTGTACAAGTGAATCACAACTTTTTTTTGTTCAGAGCATAGTCTACATATAAAACCGGTTACAACAGCTTTCGCAGTGCTTCCCATATCTGTGCTTTTTTGCTACTTAATTATCTAAGCTAATAGTATCCGTTCACACATTTAAAACTATATTTAATGCTAATAAAGAATTAAAAAACTAAAACGTTCTCAAGAACTCTCCATTTCCATTATTTGAAGAAAGTGACAAACGACAAAACAAATCATTCAAATGACGTTTACCAAACATCTGACATTTCACAAATGTGATGGGCTTAAACATGGTTTAAATGTTCGATTTTTAGCCATTGCGCTGGATTGAAGCAGACGTATGTCTGAGATTAATTGAGAACTGTCAATATTTGAGGCAACAGCGGATTACAGAACATCAATGTGGGGCACCAATTAGAAAACAAGATACATGTCATTTTTGTTTTTACGCGCCATTTCACATCAAAACTCTTTGTTCTAGTGTTTTGGCCTCACGTTTTCAGTTTGCTTTATTTTGATTTCCTATATTTTATTGAAACATTTCGTATGTCGTTTATATTTGGTGGTTTTCATAGATTATGGGCGTGCAGTATTCAATGAAGATTCTTATGTTTACTCTTACGTAAAGATAGTACTTTTGGAAATGGATTAAAAATAGAACCTGCTGCCAGTTCAAAATATGTCAGAAAAATAGTTGCTACACTGTTTGTATCATTTTCTAAACCAGAATGGATACCTCGCAATTATTGGAAACCAGTTCGAAGTGTACATCATAGAAAGGTATGTGATAAACAACCTGCTTTTCTCCGCAAGATGGAGTTTTTGATACATAAATTCGGATTTCTAAATGCGAATTTATGTATCAAAGAAAGGTATCTTATAAATGCCGATTAATTTCTACGTGCTTGTTTTCGTTTTATTTATTTCATGTTCACCCTGCCTGTGATGAGAACCTGGATTGGACATGAAGCCTAAGTGTGTTATACTCAGTGGCAGCGAATATATATCTACGTACTCTACCTATGCTACATTCATATATCTATAGTTCATACTTTTATACTGCTTTGATATAATAAAGTTCAACAAATATCATATTTGCTTCCCACGTTATTGGATCCTATCAATCTGTATTCTATACCCATAATCGATTTTGTCTGGTTGAGGAAACGAAAAATAACTGTGGAGCTGCGCACATATGCCATTGTTTCGATAAATGAACATGTTAAAGGGACATACCCACTTGGACATCCAATTTTGTCACATTTCCATGGAGAGCGTAGAAATGCAATACTATTACATCTATGCATAGGTCGCTTCATTAATCAAAGACGTACGTTTCCTTCAATCCAGCGGTATGCACTAAACAGGTTGAAATAATCGATATCGAACTAGTGAACCCATCACTATACTTTGTTCCGTCATATTTGCCCGTCCCCGTGTCGTTCTCAATGTGTGTTTTTTTGATTTTCAATTCGAAAATTTGTTTTTAATCCTCTTGTGAGCGCCAATGGTCGTTGTCAAAACTAAGTAAACTCCTTCGTGGTCAACACTGTCATTAATATTTAGTGTCATTAACGCCACTCGTCAGCGTCATTTTTAATACCATTAAAGTATGTAACTTAACCATAATTTTTCGTATAACCTTCTGGTGTGCGAACATGCGTTTCCGCTAGCTGTTGACCCTTTTAAATTCAGACTTGGAGAAAAATCGTTGAATACTTGGTGTGGTATACTAACAAATTCTCCTCTGTGAATTACCCTTCCACCCACATAGTTTTGGTAAATTCTTAGATTCCAATAACTAGACAGTCGTTAGGTTGCTGATGTCGATGTATAATTGCAATCACAGAATTTGCATTTTTTTGACTGACAGCTTTGAAGTATTTTTGAATATATCGTTTTACAATTTGACGTAAGGTACTTTGATCACAAAACATAGAACAAAAATCATAAGATAGACAACTAGGTGTATTGTGTTTTCACAATCGAATAACGATCCTATTTGCCAAGTTTCTTGTCGGCCAGATGTGCAGCTTAAATTAATTTTTTTTTAACACTACAGGCAGCTATTCAGGCTCCAGCAATATACTTGTATAAGATAAATGGACAGATTATTTTTTTCATCTACTTATCTACATGAGTGAAATTGTACAAAACAATACTTTGTTTTATTTATGCAATAATCTTATGATACCTAATTACACGCGGGTTTAGGTTCATATTATCAGCAAATCAAATTCATATTTTGCCATTCAGTTAGTTTTGAGATATGGCAACGTTGGATTGGCGTCTGAGACGAAACCGTCTCACAGATAAATTTATATGAATACACAACTTTTTGCTTGTTGATCTATGATATGACTTTGTCATCTGTTATACGTAAAGTCAGTTTGTGATTACAAGTTACCTTATATATTCTGCGATTTACACCTTATGCATTTTGAAGTGTTATTCCAAATCAGAAATAAACCTAATAGGTTTTCTGGATTTGCCAATTAAAAATTACTTTTATGTCAGTTTCTAGTTTCTGTTTTAAATGTATTAATAAAATATTCAGGACTATTGGAATTTGATTTCAGCTATTAGGTATTAAAAGTACCCGGCTAATAAAGTATTTTTTTTTGTTTTTACACGTGGTTGTTTCACGATATTTGTCATATCAAATCAACAGGTTTTGCAAAAAGTGATGCTAAAGCACAAATTGGTTTTTATAGCCCAGGGGATTTGAAATTTGGACTCGGATAATATCAAATAAGCAGCGCTGTAACCTGAATTCTGCTAAAGAGCGGCTACAACTATATTGTTTCATATAAATACATAACAAATACGAGATAACCTTTCTGACCCCTCAGCTTTAAGTTCGCTCTCTTGGGGGGTATATTTATATCAACTAAAGGAATCTCACAAAATAAGTTGCGACATCTGAACTTACGAAACACGCTGCATTTGACGTAGTTAAGTTTTATAACTGTGTTTAGTTAGTCCAGGCCATTTGATCGAGACTGTTTAGTAGATTTTTTCTATATTTGTAGTGAAAATGTCTAAAAACGTATTGATTGTGGGTAGCGGTGGTCGGGAGCATGCTATTGCATGGAAAATATCCCAGAGCAAAAAGGTAAACACAATTTTTGCTGCTCCTGGAAGTCATGCAATTCAACAGGTGGATAAAGTGAAGAATGTCAGCCTAGACGTCAAGAACTTCAAAGTAAGTGTGTATTGAATTTATTAGATTAGGTCATTCACCTAAAAAGCTGTCAGTGTTTCATGAACCCTTGAAAAAAAAACTGTACAGATAAACTGATCATCTGGATAACAGAAGATAAACGGATCTCCATTATTAAATTATGTATTTCTTTCAAATCAAATACAAACTGTATCCTAAATTTTCCATTTTGCACTATTCTACAGGAAATCGTAAAATTTTGCAAAGATAACCAAGTGTCTTTGGTAGCAGTTGGACCTGAAGATCCCCTGGCGACTGGTATAGCAGATGCTTTAACAGCGGAGAAGATCAACACATTTGGACCAGAGAAAAATGCCGCCCAAATTGAAAGCAACAAAGATTGGGCAAAGGCTTTCATGGACAAGAATAACATTCCCACTGCCAAGTGGAAATCTTTCAGTGATCCTAAGGAGGCTAAGAAGTTTATCAATAAGTTAGTTTTGTCTTTATAATATAACAAATAAGCAAATACATAATTGTCCAAATCTGATCTTACATATTGCAATATCAAACTATTGGCTTAGTAAATTAAAATACACACTTTTGTATGGAATGAATACAATTGTTTTCATGTTTATGCTTCCAGTGCTCCGTATGCCGCATTGGTTGTAAAAGCAAGCGGATTGGCTGCTGGAAAAGGAGTAGTTGTTGCCAAAAATACAAAAGAAGCATGTGATGCAATTGACGACATGCTGACTGGAAAGAAATTCGGAGCTGCTGGTGATACAGTGGTTGTTGAAGAGCTATTAGAAGGAGAAGAAGTCTCGGTAAGTCAATATTTTTCTCATTATAGCTGCTAGTGGTTAGACTTTCCCCCGTTTGTATGCTACTGCAGCATCAATGCAATCAAAAATCCAAACTCAAATCAGAAGCTAGAGCCATAAATATGATCTCAAACTAGGTGCTGGCATTTTGTGATGGAAACACGGTGGTACCTATGCTACCAGCCCAGGATCACAAAAGAATATTTGATAACGATCTTGGTCCAAACACAGGTGGAATGGGGGCATATTGTCCATGCCCATTGTTGGACTCTGAACAGCTGAAATACGTTCAAACAGATATACTAGAGAGAACAGTCAAAGGATTTAAAAAAGAGAATATTAAGTTTGTAGGTAAGTGATTTTTGCTCTCTTACATGTTGTTATCACATTTTTTAATTCGTGGCTTATAGCTTATTAAATAATATGCCAAAAATTAATTATTCTCATCTCTAATTATAGTTAAATTCCATTCTTCTTCTTCTTCTAGGAGTGCTATATGCTGGCCTGATGCTAACCAAGGATGGACCCAAGGTATTAGAGTTCAATTGCCGATTTGGAGATCCAGAGACTGAAGTGATTCTACCTCTTCTCAACTCGGACCTTTATGATATAATGACTGCATGTTGTGAAGGTACCCTTAGTCGTCAACGAATTCAGTGGAAGAATAATCTGACTGCTGTCGGCGTTGTTATGGCATCTAGGGGTTACCCAGAAACATCAAGTAAAGGACAAGTTATTACAGGTTAGTACTACGTGGAAGATCTAATAAGTATGTAAATTTTGATCAAGCACTTCACAGTTAAACCATTCGCCAAACCCGACATGTCTTTTACTAAGAATTTTTTGTTTCAGGAATAGAAAAAGTATCCGCCTTACAGAACTACTCGGTATTCCATTGCGGAACAGCATTGACCAACAATAACTTAGTAACGAATGGAGGAAGGGTTCTGATAGCAGTTGCACTGGCTCCAGAGCTGGTGATAGCTGCGGCAAAGGCAACACGAGCTTGCGACATCATTCAATTCGATGGTGCTCAATACAGAAGGGATATTGCACACAAAGGAATTGCCAAGTTAGTGGATTATTCATCTATAATGGTTATTATAAACTGTGTTTATTGTGTAGGTTTTCAACAAGTATCCCTTCACCTAGCCACTGAAACTTATTAAGAGGGTAACAATCCCAAGAGGATGGTCTACGAATCTGCGCCTTGGAAAGCGAATAGTTATCATTTCAAGTGGAGATCATTTAAAATATATGTTTCTATAGCCTTTTCTTATTTTAATTTTCCAGGTCTATCTTGGGAAGTGGAAAGCTGACCTACAAGCACAGTGGCGTGGACATATCGGCAGGCAACGAGCTGGTGACCCATATCAAACCTGCGGCCAAATCTACAAACAGACCGGGAGTGATGGGAGGTTTAGGAGGATTCGGTGGGTTGTTTGACACTGCTGCTGCTGGATACAAAGATCCCTTGCTTGTTTCTGGTACTGATGGCGTGGGCACAAAGCTTAAGGTTAGTTACGCATGATTTATCATCTGGATATTGAATCAACAGTAACATGTCATGACACGATCATGTTGCCGGTCTTGCTAGGTCGGCGTCCCAGAAGCAGATCATCGAACTTTGGCAAGTTGTATAATCCTGTGGTTATTATAGATTGCACAAGAGATGGGTATCCATGATACAATTGGAATTGACTTGGTGGCGATGTGTGTGAACGACGTCCTGGCTCATGGGGCGGAACCGTTGTTCTTCTTGGACTATTTTGCCTGCGGCTCTCTGGACATTCAAATTGCAAAACAAGTTGTTACCGGAATCGCCGAAGGGTGTAGACAAGCTGGATGTTCTTTGATAGGTAATCTACTCATTCATTTCTCTCTGCACCGTAAAAGTTTCACTGTGACTATGTTGTACATACATAGCATCCGAAAGCTAGGAAATAATAAAGTGACAAGAGCACACCTCACAGCTTATTTTCCTTATTTCGCAATTACATGTGTTCATGGCTGATTGGTTATTGTCGGCAATGACTACGTCTATATCTGAATATGTTTTTATTTTGCATGACATTTTGACAGGTGGTGAAACGGCAGAGATGCCCGACATGTACCCGACTGGCGAATACGACTTGGCTGGCTTCGCGGTGGGAGCAGTAGAACGTAATCAACTGATGCCTCACATAGAACAGATCAAGCCGGGAGACGTGTTGATAGCTCTGCCCTCTAGCGGTGTACACAGCAACGGATTCAGCATGGTCAGGAAGGTCATGAAGTTGGCCGGCGTGACTTATAAGGAGACGGCGCCATTCAGCAAGGACAACAAAAGTTTCGGTGGGTAAACGATGAGCAATTTATGAATTACTCTCTTATTGTACTATATACTTGAAGCCATTTTTTCTGCCTTTAGGTGAAGAGCTGTTAGCTCCTACTAAAATATACGTCAAGTCCGTGATACCAGCGGTGAAAACCGGCAAAGTGAAGGCGTTCGCTCACATCACAGGCGGAGGTCTGCTGGAGAATGTACCTAGAATCTTACCGGAAGGAGTAGCGGTACGACTTGACGCTACCAAATGGATAGTACCTCCCGTGTTTCCATGGTTAGCCGCAGCAGGAGGCATCAACGCCACGGAGATGTTGAGGACGTTCAACTGCGGCGTGGGGGGCATCCTAGTTGTGAAAAGCGCGGACGTGGACGAAGTATTGGCATTAGTGAGGTCGCAAGGAGCTACGGTCGTCGGGGAAGTTATCGAGAGAAGAGAAGGAGAAGGTAAGATTTCAAATTTGTGTTCCACTGTCTATATAATCTTAAGTGTCAGGGCGTTTCGTTTATTTTAACTTCTCTAATCCGTTCATCAAAAACTTGAATAGGCAGTACAATTTTGATATTGTTGGGTTTGACATCCGTAGCTTCTTTTTGAGAGGAAAGGTAATGGGCTTTCATAGCTAATCAATGCGGCGAAGCAACTTCAAGATAAAAATTCACATTATTTTTATATTTTTTCCAGAACAAGTGTTTGTACACAACTTCACGGAAGTTATGGCAGGTCTGATGAGGAGGCATGTGCCTAGAGTAGTGGAAAAGCATATGGTACAAAAGAAAAAAGTTGGGGTACTGATATCAGGCAGTGGTACCAATCTTCAAGCATTGATAGACGCCACTCAAGATCCGACGCAACATATTGGAGCAGAAATAGTCCTGGTGATATCGAACAAAGCCGATGTTGAAGGCTTGAAGAGAGCAGAACGTGCAAACATTCCTACAAAGGTGAGCTCCGTGGACCATAGTTGAAAAAATTGATAGATTTTGACAACTTTAAAGTGACAGGATTTTGCTGGAAAATGATTTTTTAAAGCAGCAGCCCGGTATATCGGAGCCCGGGCTGCATAAGTTTTTCTTTTTCATCAATAATATTTACTTCCGACATAAAAGAACAAAATAAAGAGTTCATAAATATGAAAATTATACATTTATAGATATTATCTCCGATCTACAAAGTACTATATTTTCATATAACCAGGTGATACTCCACAAAAACTACCCTACTCGAGAGGAATTCGATAGAGCCATGCACGCCGAACTAGTGAACGCAGGAGCAGAAATACTGTGTCTAGCGGGTTTCATGCGATTACTGAGTGGCGAGTTTGTCAATAGATGGAGCGGAAGAATGCTGAACATACATCCCTCATTGCTTCCGTTGTTTAAAGGGGTGGACGCGCAGAAACAGGCCCTCGAAGCTGGAGTAAAAGTCAGCGGGTGCACTGTGCATTTCGTTGCGGTAAGTAGTCACTGTTTTCATTCGACGCATATTTTTGATTCTTTTTCAGAATCTGCTCTTATAGGATTTCGGTAGATATATCAACATATTTTTTCTGAGCTGTCTATATATAGCTAGTTTTTTCAGTTTCCTCTTTTATACAACTATTGCTATAACTTTATTTTGTAAAAAATAATATTGAACTAATTAAAATCATTGAAATATATGAGAAATGAAGAATAATGGTGTTATACAAACTTATTTGAATGCTCATTTATTGGATTACAGGAGGCTATGGACGCAGGCGGCATCATAATCCAGAAGGCAGTTCCAATTGAAAACAACGACACTGTTGACATATTGACAGAGAGGATAAAGACACAAGCGGAGCACAAAGCATACCCAGAGGCATTGAGGCTACTGGCTAACGATAAAGTTAGGTTAGGAGATGATAACAGGGTGATATGGCTGTGAGATCTTTGTGGTAGATGAGATAATCTCATATATCTAACTGTTCGAATTGCATTCGAATTTCCTACATATCTTTTGTATTACGAAATTGTTGAGAAATATGTTTTATATGAATATACGTTTTTATATGCATTGTTTTTTTACTTGTATTACTTAGGCTTCTTTATGAGGGGTCTCTAACTAGAATAAACGTCTTTTGCATGGGTTTTCAATATTTCGTTTACAATGCTCATTTTTCAAGATAATGGGACGTTTTTTTTTGCAAATGATAGAGAAAGGTTAGTTCTATGCTCGTGCGAAGCACTTTTTTCATACAAAATATTATGAATCGTTGCGTGGGAGCTCGTATCAGCGGTGAAAATATGCTCGTGTATGGTGCCTAAATATCTCGGTTGAAGCGCTTGATTTTGCACATCTTGAAAATATTTTTGTGCAAATCATAGAGTAAGGACTGCTCTATGTTCGTGCGAAGCCCATTTCTTGATATTTCGATCACCGAAAGGTTGAAAAAACATACGAAATGAGTCAAAAAATGCAATATTCATATGAAGTTTCATCGTAGTTGATACGAATACCGTGCCACTATTTGTATTTATCGGTAGTTAATGGATAAAAATGTAGCTGGAGTAGGGAACTTGCCGATTAACCTCAATATCATACCAATTACTGACTCCATTCAACTTTTTCGAGATATTGTAGACCTTCTAAGCTATCTGACAGATTTGCGGTATCGTCCAGATAGCGGACATTATTTATTCGTCGCCCATTAAGCAATATATCTTTGTTGGTTTCCTTTACTTCACAAAAACTACGCTCAAGCCACGAGACGAATGATTCGTGAAATGTCCACGAAAGGCAAATGGAAAAAAACGTACTATTTACATTCATCGGACGTTGAATATTCATTATTTAAAATAAGATAATATATTCGTATATATAGAATATACATATTTTATCCATAAATTATAACGAATTCGAGAAACTGGTTTGATTTCTTCTGCTGCAATCAGTCGTACTGAAAACAAGACGCAAAATGGACTTGGAATTGAGTGCTCACGATAAAGCAATTTTGAATTGCATGTTCAACCCTAATCTTCCATTAGAAGAAGTTGCAGAACTTCCAAAAGAAGAATTAAAAGGTATTATCTAAGATTTATTTACTATCAACAATATATGCCATAGAGTAGTAATAAACACGTTCATAGTAAATTAAAAAATGCTTCTTTGTGAAATTTTACTAGTTCATAATGTGATTTCAGATAATGAGGTATCAGATATACATGAAGATAGTATAAAAGCACTGGAATTGGAAGGTGTCCGCCTGGCTGAAACCGGAAATTTAGAAGGAGGGTTGGAAATGATCAATAGAGCAATCGAATTAGCACCCTATAGACCTTCTTTATATAATAACAGAGCTCATATTTATCAGTTTTTGAGAAAGTTTGATGGTATGTATTACATGAATACTAGTGCATTAGAGGTGTGAACTAATCAACGTCACTCAGAAGGTCTTAGCAACGTCAGTCTCATGAATTTATTACATGGTTTGGTTTTAGTTCTTCATTAACGTTTATATATTTTTTCAGACGCTCTTGAAGATGCTCACAAGGCCATAAATTTGTGCTCTAAAGATCATAAAAAAACAGCGTGCTTAGCATACTGTCAGAGGGGGGTTTTGTACAGACGATCTGGCAGGTTGGATGAGGCGAAAGCAGATTTTGAAATCGCTGCAAAAATGGGAAACCAATTCGCGAAAAATCAGGTATGCAGTTTGAAATTTCGCAGGTGTCTATGAAAGTTGACTTTATCGCAATTAAATTGAGGTTTCACCCCCATAGTGTTAAACCGTTTCGTACAGGGACTGATCAGAATTTGAAATTTCGATTCCCGATCAAGTAGTATTTGTTATTGACCGTTATTTGGCGCAATTAATTAGATCGTTGTGCAGTTTCGTACGTCATATTCTAAAATTTAAATTAATGGGGTATTTTCCAACTCGATGATATTGTCTTCATAATAGCCGAAATTGATTAATGCAGCCCATTTTTAACGGTGGTGCTGATAATTTTCAATGTTTCCACTTACGTGGTTTAAAAAATGAATCTGATAATCCAACCCTCAGAGTACCTCATTTAATCCACAGATCTCGCTCAAACTTCACACTTATCACACATAAATGTGTACCGAACTAACCTAAATTTTAACAATTCGGTTCACGCACGCGGTTCAAATGGACCAGTTCGGGTGAATAACGAAAACTTCTTGTGTTGCAGCTGGTTGAGTTGAACCCGTACGCAGCTCTGTGCAACCAAATGCTGAGGCAAATGATGGACACAATGAAATGAAATATGTACAATATATTTATATCTCATTCAGTATAATGTATTAAAACAATACAGATTATAAATGCAACAAGACATATAAGTAGCGGGCTAGTGTTTGTGAAAATTTGAATATTTTATTATGTTCCAAACTGTTTCGTAGCACCAATCATATACAAATAAAGGTTGGGATGAGGTGGACACTCATACTAAAATCACACGTCAAATGCCTACGACGAAATAAATAGTTATATATTTAAGCATCGCTAGATATTTAACCATCTCTTAAGAGGAGACTACCGAGAATGAAAGCCGTTTTGCATGGGTTTCCAATATTTCGTTTGAAGCGCTTGATTTTGAACATACTAAAAACATTCTTTATGCAGATAATACAGAAACCACGGTTCTATGTCCTTTTCTTGATATTATGGTTACTTTTGTTACAAAACGATTGAAAAAAACGTACAAAATGCATCAAAAAATGTCAATGTATTGTAAATCCTTGCGAAATGCCTTTTATTCTGGGTCGCCCCTTAAGCCTAAATATCTAGTTCAAATACCTAAGTATTTGCATCCAAAAACGCGATGCTCTATTCATAATTACCTGAAATCAGCTTTACTATCATTTAATACAGTAAAAAGTATTGTGAATTCTTGCTGAAGTGATCAGAGATCTTATTCTTCAAAAATATACCCTTCAGGAATCATTTACAGCATGTAGGGATTTATCGATTCTTGCTGCTATTAAAAAATGATGAGCTATTCTAAAAATCACCCACAAAAATGTACAATCAAAAAATAAATTAAAAAATCTGTTAAAAATAATTTTTTGCTAATTTTCAAAAGTACTATAGAAAAATACTCATAGCATACTGAATTTATCCAACAAAAAATTGCAGTATTTGTCCATAATACTGATCTACCGAACTGTTGAAGAAAAAGCTTCATAGCTGGAAAGATATCGTGCAATTTTTGTGAATGTATTTCTATTGGAAATACACAATATCAAAAATAACACAATAACCTTTCACATTGTATATTCCATCATAAACCGTCTACAATATTTATATAACATTGTTATAATCCAAGTGTTTCCCCTAAACTGTGACTTGATGACACGAACGGACGAAAAAGATGGACTACCCTTTTTTTGAAAGACAGTTTACATAAAATCTCACTAGGATATTCTTACCAAATAAAAGTTTAGTAAGCTTCCATACATCAAATTTCGTAAAGTAGCAATCCTAGGGAAAATGACATTATTAAAAAAATACCACCAATTTTTTTCAAAAATATACATTTACTGACAAGTAAGTAACTGTCATTTTCGTTGTGGATTTAGAGTAAAGTTAAAAACGTTTTCCTGAAAGGTTCGTCCGTCACATTTCTCACGTCCGTGTCAATTCATAATCCGAAGTGTGCAGACAAACATTTTATACTCTATATATATTTTTCTCATTAACGTGTGTTATTATGTATGTATATGCTCAACTTACTCAACAAGTAGAACCTTAAGAATCTAACTCTTCCTGATCTACGATTTCAAAATCCTTGCCTGTGCTTGACCTCTGACTGGATTCGCTTTCGCTCTCTGATCCACCAGAAACTTCCTTACGGGTGTGATCTTCTACGCCGTCATGTCTGGAGAAAAAACGGTAGTATCAGTACACCACTTCAATAAACTAAAACACTATACGTGAAATATAAAAGAAATTAAGCTGTCTGCTTCTTTCCAACATATTTTTTCACGAAATTCATTTTTTTGGTACTTACTCCACTTCTCCACCAGGATGAACGCCAGCGGATTTACCTTTTTCTTCAGATTTCTGATCCTGTTTATCATCTTCTTCTTCGGCATCGGAATCCTTGTCTTTCTTTTTCTTCTTGCCCTTTTTCTTAGTGCTCGTATCGCCCTTATATTCATACTGTAAAAAATTGTTCAGGTACTGCAAGATCTTAAGAGAAAATTCTACCAAGAATAAAAGGCGGTTTGTATGGGTTTCCAATATTTCGTTTCCAACGCTCTTTCTTCAAGATAATAGAAAAATTTGTTTTAAAAATGATAAACGTTGGTTCTATACTCGTGCGAAGCTCGTTTTACAATTTTAGATACAAAATTTTAGATATTGCCGCAAGGACGCTCGTATCAGCGGTAAAAATATGTTTTTAATAAATGTGCTTTGCTCTAGTACTTTTCAAAACGTGGATGAATACTTACTGTATACAATGGCCAAAATGAAGCGAAAAATCCGACGTCTTCTGTCAGATTCGGCAAAATCCACAGATGGTGTTTTCCCATAGTCACGATCCATATGATACTGAAGATTATCACCCTGAGAACGGCTAACAATATGATGGAAACTAAGAACGTCGCAGCCAAAACACTCAGATAGTATACTCCTAACCTGTAATCAAAAGATAAAAAATGAATACACTTCATAGAAGAAAAATAAGTGGTTCAGGCAACAATGGTATGATTCAAATCTGTTGGTTTCAGCCAAACATAGAACGTGGCAAAATTAGTGTTTAAGAACGTTACAGATATCATCAGATATATACAACAAACCATCTTACCTGACAGATGGCGGCCACAGCGGGAAGAGACAGACGCAGATGGCACCCAGAACCAGCAGGGTGCCTATTATCCAATAGTAGAATGGAATGGGATCAAAGATCCACACGTAGGCGTCCAAGGTATCAACGAATCGCTGATCATCGTGCATTTCCAATCTGATCTTCTTTTTGCGCTTTTCTTTTTCTGCCTGTGTAAAGATTCAGTTATCATATTGAAAATGTCAAACCAAGGAGGAGTTGCATTAATATTTTCAATAGTACAGGGCAAAAAAACCCTTAACACTAATTTAGTTGCCTACCTGTTGGTCTTTACCCCCGTCCGTTGCTGTAGCCGCATTGCTTTCCCCATCGGTTCCCTTATCCTTTTCCTTCTTTTCTTTCTCGTCCTCGTTCGCAGATCCCTCGGTCTTGTCCGCCTTCTTTTCGGCCGCTTTTTTCTTCCCCTTTCTGGCCTTCAATTCGTTCTCGTCCACCGGAACTTTCCGGGCCCTGTGGAAGAACTTGTGCGTCAACATCACGTGAAGGTAGTCACACACGTCGTCTCTGGTCGCGAACAGACCCGCCACCCCGCTGTCTTCGGTGGTGGCGAACGGGGACGTTAGAAGGGCATCTACGGCCCTAGTGCCTGGAACGAATTCGAGAAAATCATATCAATGTGACATTTAAATAAATTTCGGATGACTTTCCGATTCATCTACGCCTGTATGTCGTTAAAAGGTGCATAATTTCGTCGCGATTTCTATGTCTCAAGACACCAGAGAATTTCCTACCAGACAAGCAATACCAAGGTGGGTTAGAGTTTTCAATCATAGAGGAAATGTTAAGCCATAGTTTTGAGGTGGTGTATCAACAGTAAGAAGCTCTGAAGTAATTGAAGCTGTCAGGTAACATATTTAAAGAAGGCCACAGAGATCAGCAGTGAAACATTCAATTGCACTGCAGATTTCTGGTAATAAAATTGTACTTTGATGAGGTTTTCAATAATCTTCAACTTTTTTTAATTAAATACATTTCGTCCTTCAGAAAGAACTCTCTAAATAGCTGATAACTATTGCAAAACCCTGTAGGAACTTCCTAATAAGACATAATGAGTTTCTTGACAAAACTGTCTTTATAACTAAAATAAATCCTTCCCTCGTCATTACTATTTTTATCATCCATTTGCATCATCAATCTATACAACAGACAATATACTATAAATTACACTTAGTCAACCTTCAAAAATATGTACACATTAATTTATTTATAAAACTTCAATAGTGAACAATTACAAATAGAACAAAATTATGACAGAATGCTTATTTTGATGTATGTTTCTGGCAACTGTTGATGATACTTTCATGAGCTGCCAATAATGTTTCTGAATGAGATGAATGTAGGTGTTAATCTTTGATCCAATATCAGGGAAACAATAGCCATCATTATTTGATGCATACACATCTCAAAATTTTCAGAAATCATTTGTGTAATAAATCTGAATAAGCTAAACAATGCCACCTGGATCATACTATTAGAATATTTGTATTGTTTTTAAAGGACAATTATTTTTGATAAAATAACAGGTGAGAGCATGCATCATTTAAATTCATCATAGACTGTTCACTATATTTGAACAAACCAAACTTGGGAAACTTAAAAAAAAACTATATTCCAACAGTAAATCTGTTCAATAATATTCAAGCCATTGGTTGGGATAATTATATTGTTTTATTATAGCTTTCTAATTATCAATTTGGCCTTGCTTCTCCTACACTGTATTGTTCTTTTCTCATATCAGTAAATTGTGCACACATTCAACAAAGTAAAATGAGAGCTGACAAGGCTTCATTATAATTAAAAAAAATTACAGATATGTATCAGGTAGATAAGAATAAAACATCTATGGTGGTCTGATTATATAATTAGAATTCAGGCAAGATGATATGCTATTATTATGTATATTTGTGAAACTTTGAATATACAAGATGGCTCAAAAATAATTCGCAACTTATTGGGAATACAGAAGAAAGTATGATGAAAAATATTTCATATGAAAATAATGTCATAAATTAAAATCAAATGGTTGCTAATAATATAAAATTTACCTCACTCATTTTCTTAACTTTTTCATTGTATATTTTTGATATAAATTTTTCTTGACAATTACAAGTACATATTTTTACAAACAGAATATATGTCTTACATTAGCCAAGTTATATTACTATTAATATCCCTGTGATTTCATCCTACTCAAAAAATACTATTTGAATACACAATACTTCTCCCCAATTTTTCACTAAATTGCATTTATTATTAATCATATAAAAGTACACTTAAATATTGATATTTTTTTGAATGATTCATCATCATGAATTTGTTAAAATTACAAATATAACAATTCAAGGATAACATATTAATTTGAAATTGTTCTAATTACTCAATTTTCATCTGAATGATGGAAGTATTTCTCCAAGTAAGATAATCTACAATTTACATCATATAAGAAAAGTGTTTCTTTGTTACAGTAAAAAACAATGCATTCTTAGCAAATATGCAATAAGGGTCTAGACATCCAAAACTGATTAACTGATAATAATCTTATCAATGTTACCTGTAAAATATTCCACATTATGGTTGAGAAATTTGGTTTTCTTGATGGGTACATTCTTTTTCATCCATTTGGCAACCTTAAACTCTTCTTTTGTGGGCTTATCCTCAATCTCTTCTCCTGGATGCACATATTCCTTAAAATATTGCACATGTTTATAAGTGATAAATGCTTGTGGTAGATTGGAAAGGCAGCAACATTAGATATTTTGCTTCATTTAAAGCATTATCAGGTAATGTTAATGCATGACTGTGTGATAATTTTGGATAAAACTAATCACACATCATAGCCCATATTATTAGTGAAATTGTGCCACTGTCTTTGTATGAAGCTTTTATAAATTTATGCTTAAAATAATGTGGCATATTATGTGGAAATATAAGATAAAGACATTTATTAAAATGCAATCAGTTTTGTAGAATTATTGAAATCAACATTGCATACAGTCTCTCTCAGACACAGATATTAACAGTTAATGAAGCAATAGACCATATTGAGCTTTCATGTGCGTTATTAATTGTGTGTATTGTATTTATTTTATTCACAATTCGTACATTCAAACTATGAAATATAAATATTTGTTCTTCTTTTTATTAAGAAAAAATTATTGATAGAAGGCCTGTATTTTTGTAGTTTATTATGGAAACATTTAGAATAGGCAGACTGAAAAAAAAATCATAACAGCTTCTGTGGATTCTGAGTTCAGTTATTTCATGTTTGTTGGAAAATGCAAGATGAAGAGTTGGTAACCCCACAAATGCTATAATTATCTGGTCCTAATTATACCTACATATGTACCAATGCTTACTGCTTGCCAACAAATCTGTCTTGTTCCATCAAAATAAATAAAAACAGAATCAACGGTCTCCGACTTCCTGTTTGTAGTAGGTATTTGAATAGCGCGTAGATTTTTGCATAGGGATAATTTACATAGGGGACTGAACTAGACCAGGTCGCGTTTATTGTTCCGTTATTTGACATCAATTTCTGAAATCGTACAATCCGACTAATGCAAATTTGGAGCGTTTTTATAATGAAAAGTTTTGCTATTACTATTCGGCAAAATGGTACGATGGTAATCTACGTTTTTTATATCGGCAACAACAGAGAATAACGTCATCCATTCCTAATAAACATATTTTGAGCCGTGAATGACGCGAAAAGGTTCTGATCAAGGTGTGATCCAAATGTCCGAGGGTTCCTATAGGTAGATAACACACATCCTTTAAAAATGATCACTAATATGTTTAAGAATAATTCAAAAACTCACATCTTTTCGTTTCTTGCTTTTCTTTCTCTCAGCCATTTTCACAACTCGCAATTCACTAATAAAAAAATGACGGAAATGACATTAAGCCACTGACATCTGACAATTTATTGACAGATGGTAACGTCACCCGTGACAGTGGCTGAGTGGCGTCACATATATTTTTATAGTATAATTTACTTGGCTACAATATTATTTCAAATTATTTTTTGAATTAATGAAAATTCCTCACATATTCTAATTTATTGAAAGAAAATAATATGGATTATTTGAAACTACATTTTTAAGAAAAATTTTCCAATACAATAAGTAGGAATGGATGGCGGAACACATGTAAGAGCATTGTTGCCAGAAGTCACCATTTTCCAAAAGATGCGAAAGCGCTTTGACAGATTTGGTATTTGATTGATTTGGTAATTGGAATAATCTTGAATTGGTCAAGAGTAAGCTAGATCGCTGGATGAATTGTGATGTTTTACTAATGGGCTTCATACTATACTATAATATGAAATATTTTCGTGTATATTCATATTTTTGCAGGTTATTTCAAACCCCACCTTGACTGTCCTGACGAATGAAATAATTTTTTTCTTTCATCGAAGCCGTCCGACGTAATGTTCTACTGAACACTGTAGCCTTTAGGCTTATTGTGCCTTACTTTTATTACTTATAGCACCTACTCTATTAGCAGTCTTGAACCCTGTACTAGTCATGTACTAGTTTGGACTGTTTCTCTTATGGTACTGTAATGAACTTTATTGGTTCTAGCCTCTTGTGGGGAGAGTAGTAGTAGATACACACATTGACTTGTAAATATATCAATTTCCAAGTAAATCTAATTATTTAGTAGTACCTTTATACTCTGTGATTACTGTAGAAAATGTTATAAGAGGAACATGGGAAAAAAAGGTTTTATATTTTTTATATATTGAGTAATATGTTTCAATATTTGGCAACAGGGCATTCATTTAGTGCTGCGTTCCGTTACAATAACATACAAATGTGACCTTCAGTTGACATCCATGAAAACGCAGTGGCGCACTTTTCCTGTTTCCATCTGTTTTCTTGTTTATAAACAAATAATTTATTATAAGTATATTTTCTAATTTACGTAACACCTTGCTGCGCATTTGCAGTTGTGATTGTGGACCTCTCGTATTTTGGTAGCTATTCCAGTAAGTTAATTGAAGTCGAATTGTGGACAAACAATAATAAAAACAAAGTAATAAGACTTATTTTTAAGAACAAAGTAATTAATCACTGGTTCAAAAAAATGTTATTATTTACTAAAATGCGTACAAATAACTTGTTAATCAAATCTGTCCTATTTATATACAGTTATCACACAAAGGATTGATAACTACAGTTTTTTCTGGAGCACGTATTGTTTATTATTGTTAGAAATCTCTGTATAAATAAAAGAACTGCCTAAGTTGTGTTGAGTTTACAGAAAGATGTGAATAATCGAGAGGAAAATGGCATTACTGTTTATGAGAAGATCAAGCAGGACTTTGAATAATGTAGCATCTTTTGGGATATTTACAAAAAAAGTTGATTACAAGGTATGTGAATTATTATAACATATTACAGATACCTGTTTGTGTGCAGTTGAATATTTAATAGTATCAATATGCTGTTGTACTTTTCACTATGGTAGATCAGGGGTTGTGGGAGTCTTAAAAATTTAGTTTTGATATACTGAGACTGAATGTATTGAACTTAGTATGAACTATAATGAAAGAATATTTTGATTGTCTGCTCATAAGGGTCGAGTATATGTCTATTGTGTCTTTTTTATTACAACAGGAATGCTGCAAAGTATTGGGAATTGATGAAAATAGTGATCAAGAACAAATACGGAAGGCATATTTGAATCTAGTCAAAAGATATCACCCTGACAGTGGAACTGAAGAAGCTTGTGCTGATAAATTTCAACAGGTAATTGTCTTACTCATCCCAAATCCAATGTGTATGTGATTTCACATATATATCACAGATTTTATTGGGGTCATATTAAGATTTGCCATACATATAGTTTATTACCATAAATCCATTATACTAAGTTTCCATGTGAAAAGTTTATTTATATGTTTATAGGTAGACAAGGCTTTCAAGATTTTGATTAACAAAAAATCTAAAGAAAGATGGGATGTGGAAGAAGGTGTAATAGTCAATCCAGATGAACTACCTGATATCAAGGTGAATATTGTAATGTTCTTAAAACACTAATTTATGTCTACTAATAACATCACAAATTCTTTGTTGTACACATTATGAAAATATAAAGTGTGCCTACAGAGTCAGCAAGGTAAATAAAGAATATCTATGATTTGCATTCAATGTTGTTTTTTTCAGCACACTGCCCCTCAGCACAGGCAGTATTTGAACTACGATGGAATCGGTTCCGGAACGCCTTTCCAAAGGCAAAAGCAATACTCCAAGTTGCGAGCCATGCACGCGGCTGTCAATGTCATGGAGCACAAAATACAGAAAGCAGCTGCAGATGAAAAGTCTCTTTTGGATAAGAATAGGATCCACGAAAGCTGGGAAAAGGTGCCTCTGAATCATAAAGTCAAGACAAAGTGAGTACTAAACCGCATAAAACTGTCCCTAAGATTGATTTCAATCCAATGACTATAAACATTTAAACCAGTTTTTGATTTTTTGATATCTAGTTGATTCAATAATATCTGCCTTCTTAGTTGAAAGATATTAAACATTTCTGGTTTTGTACCTGAGACTTGTAAATGTCGGCCTATGCATTTAAATAAACGCAATAGGTTTTTAACCTTCATAATACTGACACACAAATGCCTGGATTAACATTTATATGCATCATATCACATTGGTATTTTACATGTTTAGATTTTGAACAGTTATTGACATCAGGTCACATCTCGTGAAAAATATGTACATTAAAAATATTTATCTTTCATGAAATTACTAAATTATACTGATTATTTTTATCTAAATGTCTACAATATTCAAATGAAATAGAGTATATACTTGATAAGGCAATTCGAATCATTATCTGCTAATTATTGCTTCCTGATTAATACGTGTATATTTGCCTCTTCATAATAAAATGTAAGTCATCAATGTGCGTCCGGTACCAGTTATTGTAAGCATATCTTTTCCTTGGAAAATTATTATCTTATCTAGATACAACCTTACACAACGTAAAAAAATAAGAACATTTATTTTCTTTGCATGCACAGCAGTTTATTGTAACATTCTATTTGTAATTTCAGGTATTTTATAAAGATTGTTTCATCCATTCCTGAATATGGTGTATCAAGATTATCGAGTAAAAATATAGCTATCTTAGGGCAATAAAAAAATAAAATTTTTGAGAAAATTCTAAAAGTATCAAATAGCGGTATCTCGTTGGGATCTTCATAACATCGGCCAAAATTGCGATTCAACTAAAATCCCAACGCAACACCATTGTTTGATACTTGATTGTATTTTCTAAATGATTTTCCCCGGTTATAGCTAATCAACAAACAATGGCCCTATTGGTAAATAAGCATAAAAAATTTTGATTGTTAATTACTCAGAATCGAATGACTGATCTTGCATACAAGTTTTTAAGAATTCTTGGAGTTATAAAGAAACCTTCTTCAAAAATTTGCAGCCTTCTATGTGCAATTGTTTTTGTATATAAAATAGTGATAAAATCTTTTTTAATTTTCTAGGTTATTTGTCAGTTAAAATTTGCACCTAGTGACCACGATCCGTACTAATTTTTTTTAGAGGAAACGAAATAAATTCCATTTTTTCAGGCATGGCGTAGACAGACTTGTGGAAGATCTCATCCAGGAGTCAATGTCGAAGGGCGAATTCAAAAATTTGAAGGGCGAAGGAAAGCCACTGTCTAGTCATCAAAACAGGAATCCGTACGTGGATTTCATAACACATAAGTTGAATGAGGTAAGTTCAGAAAAGAACCAACCTTTCTCTCTCTGAATCGAATTTGACACAGTTTGTGGCAGCTTTTTATAAATTAAAAATATCGATATTCGTACAGATGGTTCAGCTTATTTGGAGGGATTTTCTTTATCAATCAGTTTGAATAACACAGGATGCAAGGTTTCCCATGTATAAGCCTGTCGCGCTTGAGTGAATCCCAACCCTACCTTAGATACTGTTATTAACCTCAAACATTTCAAATATTTCCAGATCTTAATCGAAAACGGTTTCACCCCCGAATGGATCGCCCTGCACAAGGAGATCAAAGACGATGTCACCCGATTAAGGAACGACCTCCTCACAGAACGGAAGTACTTTGGTCCCTATCCTCTCAGTGTAGAGGAGAACATCAAATGGAGCGACCGAGTCTACAAGTACAAAGAGATAGTGGACAAGATCAACAAAAAGATTACCCAGTATAATCTAGTCGTACCTGTGTTGAACAAGCAAATGTTGCACATTCGGTTGGAGAATGAGGCGCAAAAAGTGGTGCTTGATGGCAAAAGCAGCAATGAAATCTTGCAGTTTGACACTGTGGAGAGGAATAGTGATAGCAGACCTGTGATACAAACAAGCTCATCGGGAGAAGTGACTGTTAATATTTTTAGTATAATTGATTACCTGTTTAAGGGAAAATAGTATATAGTATTTATTTTGTAGAAAATTGTACATAAGAGATATATTGTATATATATTTTAATTTTTGTTGACGATTTCACGTGTTATATATAAATTAAATACATTATCATTCATGTTTTATAGTAGAGTTTTACTTATCTACTACGTTACTACACTGGGAATCAGGACATATTGAACTGAAAGACATTAAGAGAGACCTAGAATGAAAGGTTTTGCATGGGTTTCTAATATTTTGTTTCTAGCGCCCATTTTTAAAGATAGTGGAACAATTTTTTTGCAAGAAAGAAAGGTTGGTTCTATGCTTGTGCAAAGCCCTTTTTTCAATTTTTGTTACAAGATTTTAGATATTGTCATGAGGGCGCTCGCATCAGCAGTAAAAATAAGCGCATGTATGGTGCCACAATATTTCGTTTGAAACGCTTGATTTTGAACATAACGAAAATATTTTTGGTGCAAATCATCACGGCTCTATGCCTGTGCTAAGCTTTTTTCTTGATATTTTGGGTCACCAAAAGGAAAAAATGCATACAAATCGTGTAATTGGCGACACTTGGGTATTTAGCGATTTCTACGAAACTAGTTATTCTAAGCTAGTCGCAAGTTGGACGTGGTAACCGCATGTGTATGGACCACAGAACTACCGACCACAGACCTATGCCACAGACTATAAACATGTTTATAGTATGTGGTATGGACGCATGTGGAAAATAAATGTTTACCTCTCAAAACGTCGTCTATATATGTACTTGAAGAAACATGCATTTCACCTTTCGAGTCTCGACCATACCATCAATTTTCTTTCTTTTGTTCATCTCTTTTCCAAAAAAATTAACATGCACTTTTACCAGGTGAATATAACAAAACTTACTTTTTCTTGTCTAGAGTACAGGAACACGGAGGTCAAAATAACAAACAGTGAAAAAAGATATAAGCCAAAACATTGCAAATAATAGTTTCTTTAACTTATTCCTTTTAAATATGAAATTTCAAATCAAATTTGACTTGATCAAAGCAGAAATTTGACGTTACTGTCATTTGGCGCATTGGCATGTAGCGTAGAACCAGACCCTCATATAAAAAAACTCAAAACATGCGACGGATTGAACTACCACAGATTCGCTATTTGGTATTAAAATTTCAGAGGCGTCACGTAGCTTGAGCATATCGCAACAGTAAACATCTAACACTAATTTACAAAGCTCATAAACATTACCATAACAGTATATATTTTCACTGATACTTATGATCGATTTGACAGTAACACCTTTATTTTATGAAATCATTTTCTATTAAAAATACAACTGACAACAAGAATAAATCAAATTAAAAGGCTGTTCGCTCAAGAGTCTTCAAAATTTTGTTCAGTAGTTAATACAAAAATGTAGACATATTAAATTAACTTTAACGTGTTATTGGTTAATCAGGTGTTGCTGTCAAAAAGAACAAAAAAACTAAAAAAGTATATAATAGTTTTCTTTCCAATTCCATCTTTGCTCATACATGTTTTATGTTTCTCTGACAAATGACAAATGAAATTGTATAATTTGTCAGTTCAAATTTTCAACCGTATGAATATTTATTCTGATCTGTGTTTTCAACAAGTATAACAACCACAAAGATAAATAATTTTCAATTTATAAGTGAAACTTATTACCAAGTATTATATATGATGCCGTCGAGAATTGAAACTTCAATGAATCACTGGGAGAACCTCCGGCCTCATCAAAAGGAACTCTTGCAACTAAGTGAATTAGCTGGAATTCACATGGATGAAAAACTATTCAGGTAAAATATTCAAAAGCAAGTCTGGTATGATTATTTTTGTTAATGGTAGACTCGGCCCATTGTTTTTTGCTTTTTCCTGAAATGAAGATTATCCTACGTAAAATACTACAATATTTCAGGTTGGTCATGGAAATGCTCAATATGGGATTCAATGCAGAAACAATTTACAGTTTGCTGAAGTATATCAAGAAGGCTAGGACACGGAAAACAAGAGTACCATCACAAAAACAAGCAAAGCCAAAATGATTGAATGTTTAAGATGGCAACTAGTATTGAATGTTTTTTTTTGATATATGGAAATATTTTAAATATAGATTTACCAAAATTTCAAGTAAATATTTAAATAGTTCATTAATAATGAATCACTTTATCAAAAATATACCTGAAAGTTTCAAAAGTATGAGTTCCAAAAAACTATATTTCTGATATGAATTGTACAATTTATTAGATTCATCATAAAGTTGTCATTGACTATGAGTGAGGTCCATAGGACCTTAGCTCTTGAGTCACAGTATCTGTCTACAACAGAATGCTGCAACATTTCTTACAAAAAAATGCCTGATTTTTAGGATAATTAATTTTTGTCAGGTACTGATCCATCCACTTCAATACCTCATCCACTGCATTCTAACAAAGCCTAATGGATCAGATCACCAGACCACAACTGAGTAACAAGTGCAACCTTATTAGCATACTTAGATATAACTTAACAATTGCTATGACAACACATATTCTCTGAACTTAGAATTATATTAGGCAGAAATTGTGTATGTGATAATCTATAGGCATGCTTTACTAGGCAACCAGATGTGAACTGACAGGTAATTGGGGCATGGAAAGATGCCTGAGATCCAATAATGGTCCTGTCAAACATCAGACTGTAAATCATGCACAGAATATCTCCAATTCAGAGACCAGTGTTTGTGTGAATCCCATTGAAGGGTACTGGGAAGTTGTGAAGAGGTACTTCAGATGTCTCTGAGTCAGGGGTACTTCTCACATTGTACTTTATTACAGTCCAGGTAATCAGTAATGAGTTACGAGCTACTAGATGCAAGATACGAGTTCTGGGTAACGAGTTACGAGTTACAAGATACGTGCTCCGAGTTTTCGGTTACGCATTACGAGTTCCGAGTCCTGAATTTCGCGTCATGATATACAAGATGCGAGTTTCCACCTATCGGTGACGAGTTACGAACTACTAGATCTAGGATACGAGTTCGAGGCTAACGTCATTGATTTACAAGATCCGAAATTAAGATTCGAGTTCCGAGTTTTGGGCAACGAGTTACGGGTTACGAGTTACAAGGTAAGTGATACAAGATACGAGCTCCGAGTTATGGGTAACACTTCCGAGTCCTGAGTTACGCGTCACGAGATACAAGATGCGAGTTCCCATTTATCGGTAACGATTTACGAGCTACGAGATGCAACATACAAGTTCCTTGTTATTGGTAATGGGTTACAAGATATGAGTTCCGGGTTATGAGTAGCGAGATATAAGCTGCTATTTACGAGTTACAAGTTGCGAGTTACGATATACGAGTTACGAATTACGAGGTACTAGTAACGAGTTACGAGATACAAGATGCGAGTTTCCCCTTATCGTAACGAGCTACGAGACACAAGATTCGAGTTCCAGGTAATCAGTAATGAGTTACGAACTACAAGATACAAGTTCCGAGTTATGGGTAACGAGTTACAAGATACGAGCTCCGAGTTATCGGTTACGCGTTACGAGTTCTGAGTTTCGCGTCATGAGATACAAGATGCGAGTTTCCACCTATCGGTAACGAGTTACGAACTACTAGATCTAGGATACGAGTTCGAGGTTATCGTCATTGATTTACAAGATCCGAGATCAAGATTCGAGTTCCGAGTTATGGGCAACGAGTTACGGGTTACAAGGTAAGTGATACAAGAATCGAGCTCCGAGTTATCGGTAACGCGTTACGAGCTCCAAGTTCTAAGTTACGCGTCACAAGATACAAGTTGCGAGCTCCCACTTATCGGTAACGATTTACGAGCTACGAGAGGCAAGATACAAGCTCCTTGTTATTGGTAATGGGTGACAAGCTACGATACACAGGATATGAGTTCCGGGTTATGAGTAGCGAGTTATAAGCTGCGATTTACGAATTTCGATATACGAGTTACTAGTTACGAATTACAAGGTAAGAGATACAAGATACAAGCTCCGAGTCATCGGTAACGCGTTACGAGTTCCAAGTTCTGAGTTACGCATCACGAGATACAAGTTGCGAGTTCCCACTTATCGGTAACGATTTACGAGCTACGAGAGGCGAGTTCCTTGTTATTGGTAATTGGTTACTAGCTACGATACACAAGATACTAGTTCCGTGTTATGAGTAGCGATATATAAGCTGCGATTTACGAGTTACGATATACGAGTTGGTTTATTACCTGACTGCTGGTATTGTACTGAACTTTATTGGTTGTAGCCTAGGTTTACTGAACAGCAGTTTCCTTATCTGATCTCCAATGACACTCACAGGGGATGTGCAACAATATTTATAGTGGCATAGATACAACAGGTTAAACAAGTATTTGTTTCGTGAAACATTTTGATCAATTCATTTTGTGATTTGTTTCATATATTTATAGGTGTTTTATTGTTATGTTGAAATATTTGTGCAGTAAAGAAATGTAAAAAAATACTTTTATTACATTAATTTAGATTATAAAGAAGGGGTCCGCATAAGGATGACAATCCAACAGCTCTTCGATTCCTGGTTTGCTTATGACAGTGACCATTGTTGCCTGCTCTTACGTGCGACATCACAATAAACGGATCCATCATATTGCGTTAATGAAATTCAAATTGATTCCCACTTTTTATTATATACAAAATCACACTTCAAAAGCATTCATGCAGGGCGTTTAATGAACTGAGACAAGTTTTAGTACAGATATTTAGAAAATAATGATATGCATTAGTATAAACTAAAAACATACATTCATTCACTCTCAATCAAAAAATCTTCGAATAATTTAACCAGATTTTCTATGCCTTCCAGGTAATTTTTATCAATATCACAATTTTCTGCCGGATAAACGTGTGCAAAATCGATCATTTTGACACTTGCCCAGCATTCGCTCTTCTTTTCTGAACATAATTCGTCTAATATAAATGAGTAGCTTTTCTTTTTGTTCTGCATGTCTTTATCATAATCATTCTGAAAAGAATGCGTCCTCCTGAGCGTATGTACCGACTTTTGCCAAGAGTTACTCCTGCTAGCAGGCACCTCCACACTTAAAAGGTTTTTAGAAGACATCTGAGGCTTCAAAATCGGTCCATCTTTGGTCAGTTGGCCACTGAAACCTGTGGAGATCTTATCAGGACTGTTGTTCAAGACTGCTATACTTAAAGGTCTGTACAAGCTGCATTTTTTCTTCAATTTTAGCGAGGTATCCACGTTTCCCTTGTCGATGAATTGTTCTCTCAGTCTTTTTGCGTCGTAAACTAATAGTAAAGATGAAGAGTATATCCGTAATCGTCGCTGGTTTCGCACCCAATGCTGGATATGCCATAAAGATGCCAACAACTGGACTATCAAGCTTCTACAGAAATATCCGCTTTCTGCATTCAGGAATGATTTTATTGCTGCAAAAAAATCATGCGTTAGAAACGAGATAATTCATTTTCCATCGTAGTTTTAAGAACCATTGCAGAAACTTGAACAAAAATGTAGGAATGCAAAAATTATTGTTTGTTTTGAAACGGTTGCTCACAATCGTGAATGATAAAAGTTTCTTAATTGAACTCGGCCAATAAAAAGGTCATACAGAGGAATGTTTAAAGACACTCACCGTCAATGGCATGATCTTTGTCCAAGCTTTTTCCAAAATCTTTACCATATTTGTATACTTTATCATCTGCTATTGAATATACTTGGAATCCTGGTATACAAAACGCCAAATCTTGTTTGCATTTGCGATATTTTTTCTGAAATCAATCAAGTTATATAATAATGTACACAACAGCAGCAGCTATGAATAAACAAATCGTATGAAATATGCAGGAAATGATACACACCTCTTCAGACATAATTTTTGCATACGTGGCCTTAGGATCCCATGTTCTTCTCCCAATCTTTATGTCCATGATGCAAGGCTCTTTGTAATACTGTGTCAGATCTTCTAAAGCAATACACTCGAAATTTCTGTTGTCAATTAGCAATTCTCTGATACCATAAAATTTTGGTACGAGTCCCCTCAACTCTATTAACGTTTTGTCAGCTGTATCTTCCAGCATTTTATAAAATTGAACCTCCTTTTCACCAATTTCTTTTTTGACTATGAGTTTCAGAATGACACCTCCTTGCTTGAACATGCCTGGAAATTGTACAATGTGAACTTGTATTAGAGAAAAAAATGTCAATAATTTGCTTATATTGTATAGAATACTCATGCGTTCCTAGCTTCTAACAGTGTTGCGTTTATGGTACGCCGCCGTAAGAGAGAGAATAATCTGTCTTCGGATAACATCTTTTTAAACAATCATGGCTTTTTTTTGCAGTATTCATCAATGAAATATTTTGACTGCCCGTGTTAGTCTAAGTATCTTACAGTTGATAATGCAAGGCAAGATGGTAGGAAAAGTGAGTCGAATCCGAAGATATACCTCATGGCTAAAGAACTTAAGAGGGGTCTACCTAGAATACAAGGCAGTTCGCATGGGTTTCCAATATTTTGTATCCAGCGCTCATTTTTCAAGATAATGGAGTTTTTTTTGAAAATGATAGAGAAAGGTTGGTTCTATACTCGTGCTAAGGCCTTCTCAATTTTCGATACAAAATTTTAGATATTGCCGCAAGGGCGCTTGTATCAGCGGTAAAAATATGTTTATGTACAGTGCCACAATATTTCGTTTGAAGCACTCGATTTTGACCATATTAAAAATATTTTTTATCCAGATCATCGAGAAAGGACGGCTCTATGCCCGTGTGGAGCTCATTTCTTGATATTTTGGTTACCAAAAGGTTAAAAAACACGCGAAATAAGTAATAAAATACAACAATATCTAAAATTTCGTATAAAAAAATGCAAAAAGGGCTTTGCACATGCATAGAACCAACCTTTCTCTATCATTTCCATAAAAATGGTTCCATTATCTTCAAAAATGAGCACTAGAATCGAAATATTGGTGACCCATGTGAAACGCTTTTTATTCTAGGTAGAGCCCCTCTTAAGAGAATGGACAGTTATTGGTCTGGAAGATTCATTTAGATTAGCAGTCAACAAAGTAATTGTTACTAATTATAATATGGGCCAGTATAGTATGCTTCAATTTCCACTGAGTAATGACACCATAAGAAGAACTCGCTATTTTCGTTGATTTGTCTCTAATAAATGACAAAGGTATCAGACCTTACCAAAGTAATTTCCATTTCCATCGTCGACATGACCGGCAACTTGATGAGGAAATATTTCAATTTTTCTTGGAGTTTCAGATGGTATGGTGATATTTTTGTTGTCTTCTTGTTCATCTTCCATGCTATTCTCAATTAAAGTACTCAAACCGCAGGCGCTGTTGCAAGAAGACATGCTGCAGATTAGATTGGGCACAGGACGATGTATAGGCATCAACTGCACTTCAGACTTTCCCATGGCCTTAGTTTTGGGGTATTGTCCTTGTTAGTCATCCATAAACCTGCAATAGTTCGGTCAAATCTATTTTATTTATTGTTACTTAGGAAGTATGGTGCCCAGGGAAAACTCTGCTCTCAGGCAATGGCCTACTGACATAGGACAATTAGTTTAGCTTCAGTTCTAGGTCCAATTACAGTATGTCTGAGAAAAGCATGACGCTTATATTTACCAATTAAATAATTTAGAGTGGAAAAGACAATAGGAAAAATATTTTTCATACATTTAATGTATGCTCTCAAGGCAGTCCAAGTTCTTGGACCTTGACTTCATAAGTGGCCAATGGGCAGCGCCACCGTGCGCGGCGCTTGGAGATGAGTGTTAACTTTTCATGCACTTATAGACAACTACCTATTGTCCATCCAGTAACATTTTTTTTTCACCCTATATATACCTCACCCTTGGGCCCCATTTGGACATTCAGCCCCCTAAAAAAGCCTGAAGAGCAAAGAAAATGGTCTCTAAATATATATTATTGAATTCTTTGTATAATTTAGTATCTAAATTTACTGGAGTATGAAATGCCTTATGAGTATCTCGCTGATAATTCCGGCAGTTATATTTCAGTCATAAATTAGTGTATATATCACTAATATCAGAAAAAATAGTTTTATTGCTAATAATAATGGATTCTAAACGAATAAAGATGCGTTGTATTATTGTACTTTTATGAGGTTATCAAATAAATGATATGATTGCATGTATCAACTACTTGATATGTCAAAATTGCCGTTAGGTTCGGATTCGTAGTCAGATCATAAATTCTTTGTAACAAGGATTTTGTTCTGAAAATTATTAGTAAAAATATCATCATGACAAATAAAGCAGCTAAACTGACAACAGAACCGTTCTACTTTCTAACTTTTCAAGACAACATAAAAAATGAAGTTTTCTTGTTATAGCTTGTTATTGTTAGTACATGGGCTTCCTAGAGATGCCACTATGCAGTTATACTGAGAAACATGTTATTATAGCATCCTTATCTGGGTTAGATGTATATAGAACCAAATAACTCTGTACTGACGAGTCTAGGCTAAAGATGAAACATGCATGTTTATGAAAGGTCATATGTATTAAGGCGATATTACATTTACGAAAGTACTGTCGCGAAAACGTCGTCGCGACGGTACTTTCGAATTATTTTCGTGTTATTTTCGCACTTGCACGACGGCAACCCTGCTTTCACGACGACGAAATTAAAATCGCGTCCCGCGCGATTTTACCTCGAATATACTTTCGCGCCAGTACTTTTGCAAATGTAATCGTTGTAACTAGTCGCAACTTGATAATGGCAATGGCAGGCGAGAAAAGGTGGAACTCCACAACAAATATAAAATTTATTGAAGCGTACCACCATACTGTGTGTTTGTGGGGCACTAAACATCCCTTATATAAAAATAGATGAGCTCGAGATGCTGCATATCATAGGATAATAGAGGCTATGGAAATGGATATCATGTTCTACTATTTCCAACAAAAAGTTGAATTTATCTTCCGTCATTCGTAAATAGTAGTAAACTTTTTGTGTCTTCGAATGATAGTTCAGTCATTAAGGTTTGGGCACCCAAACTTCTTCTAGTGAGCCAGTTCCGAACCCAGTTTCGGCGTTTCCTTCTTCGCAATTTCTTTTTCAACACATAGATGATCATCTGATTGATTACGTCAACAACAGCCACACGTAATGCAACCGATCGCGATGCCATTCTCTCAACTGCATGAAAATAATATCAAGCTAGACTCACGACAGCACTTTCAACGTTTCAACACATGTTTCCGATCGATGAAAATACTTACGCGAAAATAATCAGTTTCGCGACAGTACTTTCGTAAATGTAATATCGCCTTTAGTGGTGCACGAATCTCAATTTGGATGTATCCATATCAGACGTGCACCACAAATATGTATAGTGGAGAGCATACACTTGAATGAAAGTCTTGGTCATTGATACAATAACGAATTTATAATTTTAAGCTATGATCAGGCACATTTGATTCATCGAATTTTCAATCACATTTAATGATAGCTTTGTAGTTTATAATTTGACAATGGACCATAAACAACCGAATATATTTACTCAATTAGCTGTTAAAGATACTGTGACTATTCAGTGAAGAATTAGATTTAAAACTTGTAAGTCACGTTTTATTAGTGTTGTAAGTTGCATAGCCATATGCATGGTATTATCATCTATACTTCTATAGGATACATACCTTACTGCTGACACTATAGTATTATATCCATTCCAGTTTTTATTGCGTTTCCTAAAATTTCGCCATGTGGTGTTTCACATGAAAAAAAAAACGGGAGAGCTGTTTCTACAAGCATGCGGAATATTTTTTCAGCTTTACCTGGCTGACTAGTTTTCTAAAAAAAACAACTGAAATCTGACACTGACAGCACAATTTGACGGTTATGGGACTCAACATAAAACATTTTTACTTCCGACATATCGGAAATTGTGAAACGAAACACAAAACAGGTTAAAATATAGAATAGTGGGGTACAGCAGATCCGAATTTTTGACGGATCGAAGATCCTTAAAAAAAGAACTGGATCTGGATGTAATATCTGTATTCGAATTTGAAACAGGAACCGGATTTAAACCTTAAATTGTGATATTCGGATTCGGTAGCAATATAAAACGAATTGTATAAAAAAATTAATTGGATACAGAATTTTCACATAAAAATACTAGCTTGACATTAGATTGGGGTATGTTGTTCCCCATCACTAGACCATTTTTAATGAATCCATTATTAAGGATACGCTTGTTAAGTGGGCCAGAAGCTTATCTGAATCTACTATCTAGTCATTCTCAAGAAATTTGCCTCCAGTTTCTTGGTACAATAGCTTAAAATTGTGGATCATAAGTACATTGGACTAGACATCTTATTAGAAGTCACTCTTTCGCTGTTCCATGAATACCGCTCGACGCGCAAGCGCACTCTACGCTGGTGTCGGGAAGCTTAGTTGACTCACGTGTGACAAATTTCAATTTTTGTCAATATTTGCAAAAAGTAGTGGATATATCGAGTTGTCCGAACGCCAAACAGTACTTTGATATCCCCGGTTCGGTATACATTTCAAGTTATAAAGCATTTTTACTTTTTACAGAAGATATTCGTCAAAATATGTATACATTTTCCTCCTAACCTAAAATTATAGTATCTGCGATTATTAGGAGTTTATTACGTAAATTACCGGGAAATCAGAAGATATATTTATCGCGAATGTGTTTTAGCAGGCATATTAACAAAGTGAGATAACCTGTAGCGCGATGAAACAACATTTTGAGTGATAATTTGCTTTCACCTCATTTCCTGTCTGGGAAAATTTTGGAATGCCATGGATATAGATTTGTTGAGAGACGGAGAACAATTCTCCACCTACCCAAATAACTATCTGGTGAGTTCATTTCAAATCTTAAATCTGTTGCAAATGAAACTACCCTTCTAATCATTCATATGCAAATTTTATTTGTAAGTGCACATGGCCAATATTGAATTATCTTTTTGAACTGGTGAAAACTATAAAGCAAGATATCAGTTATTTTTATATTTTGTTTTACATTATATATAGTAATGGGGTCAATTCATTCTCATTAATTACACATCCAGAAGATCACATTATGTAAGAGTGCACATACCATTTGACCAAAAACATTTATTTTTACTATAAACTAACCCATTCAAAAAGTTGCTGAAACAGTAAAATGCTAATGCATTGCCTTAGCATGTTGCCTTGATGCTTGGGTTCCGAACCTGACAATATTTACCCCTACAGGAACAAAACAGTTTTTCTATGAAGGTAACAGAGTTGGTACATAAAATCTATGATAGTTTTTGCTAGTATTGTTTGCTTGAACAAATATAGATATTATGTACCAATTGATGGAATAAACAGCATTCACAAATTAAAAACATAGTACTCTATAGCACTGCCGTTAGCTACTCACATTTTTTAAAGTTGCCTCAATAAAAGTAATCTCTTTTGTCCTGTATCTGTGCCTATATGTCTGCAAGTAGCTCAAAGACTGCTGCTTGTATAGCAATGATTTGGTTTTCTCTAGAACTGTTTAATAGCATGAGGAAGCATTTTGGCTTATGGTTATCTGTGCTGGCAAAGTTTAGATAATAGTTATCATATTTATGACTGATTTAGTCACGAAATCATTATGACAAATTTTCATTATATGTTTTCTGAATCACAGACTCAGTTATCATCAAGACCTAATAAAAATTTCCTTTCAGGTGTATACAATTATGTAAGATAATTGTTACAAATGTATTAAAGCAGTAAATCATGCAGTTTACCTTTATTTCACTATGTTTATTAAAAAAATAGTGTTGGATTTTCCATTTTTCACTTAAGAGTACAGTTCAGGCAAAAGCTGTTGGCTGGCTGGCTGGTTTGTGGATAGGGTATTAAGCATTCTGAATTTTATATTGAAAATGAATGTTTCAATAGAAAAAAATAAGCATTCTTAGCTGCACTCCTCACTCATCCTGCATGTTTGCGATTATCTACAAACACAGCCTCAGTAGCTCTCGTCAATTATGGAATTTAGGAATGGCCAGTGTAGCCATTTTGTGTTGGTGACAGTGGGTAGAGTCTATATAATACATTCTATCAATGTCTTTACTATATACATCAAATGCCAAAAGTTTAAATCTTCTCCTGAAGATGCTAACATAGCAAAATACATGTTGACTTTAAATAAAATAGTTTGGTGAGTGGTAAAACTGTGTAGTGTTTGAAATAGTATCCTCATTATTTTTGTTTCGCAATAGTTATTTTAATATTTGATCTTAAGAGGATTTTGCTGAGAAAAGCTCAATTCTACAACAGTCCATATTGCTTCATCATCATTTCAATGAAAATATTTTTATATTCAGGAATTGGATGAGTCTGCGAGTCCTGGAAATTACTCCAGTCCCGAAAAAGATATATATCAATGGAACTATAGTTCTAGTTCAAAGTAAGTTATACTCCATGAAATATGGCACCATATTGAAATTAATTTTTTTGTTTTCTCAGTATGTGTGAGGAAATAGCAGTGACCAGCTTTTCAACTGGAGACAATGCAAATTCACCACCCAAGGATGATTTCCAGAAAATTATGAATGATTGGCAACAACTAATGAGCATGGATGTGAGTTGTATATCTTCCATAGTTTATTAAAACGCTTTACCCTTAGACCATTTAACAGAGGTAGACATGATATTTCATTCATAAATACTTTAGAAACATAAAACAAATTTTATGTACGTGACTGTCTAACCACAAATTAATATATCCTTAAATTCACTTACTCATGAAAGGATCAATGCTGATTCAAAAGCGCCGATGTCTTGTAAAACTTGCACTGGCGACCCATATTGATAAGTTTTAATTACACTGCTTAAGTATTTATAGAAACATACACACACATAACTAAATGATAAACAAACATACTAGTCAACACTGGACATCAAATTAGAATGATATTGTTTACTCAAGAATTCCAAGCAGTGTTGTCATAATCATTTCTTTTTCGTATTCAACTATGATTTTTATTCAAAATATTTTATATAAATCCGGCGGCGTACTCGTCAATTTGGCAACCTCCTTTCGATGATGGATTGCTTTTAAATGTAAACAGTAATCTTTTATGAATAGTCCAAAGCCTATACAATCAATATATTCATTCGGATCAAGGTCTGTACAATATGTTAATGAAATTTTTCATTGATAGCTTTTCTGGTTTATTATTGATATGTATAATTATAGCAAACAATCGTATTTCAGTCGTTGTGTGATGATTATTCGATAGAAGACTCTCTAATAAACACATCTGATCAAATTGAAGATGAATTGCCACTCAATGGACACTCGCCACTACATAAAATTCTCGACATTCCTAGCAATGGTAATTTTGATATAACTAAGTACATCAGTGAAGATGCCCCAAAACCCAAAACTGCCCAACCTAGTCAGTTAACGAGAGCAGGTTGTAAGAAGATTGATCTAAAAGAGCAACGCTACATAATTGATGAAGATGAAGAGCCGGAGGTAGATGTCGAAACAGTCTCGGACAATGAAAATGATGAATTTGAAGATGTATCTGTTGAAAAGGAATGTAATGTAGCATGTATAGACAAATATACTGATGATGGATTTAAGGCTGAAGGTGTAAATATTAAAAAGGAACAGATTGTGATCAAACAAGAAATTTTAGATATAGATGATGATTCGAATTTGATGGAAAAAGACACGCTTAGGAAAAATGTAGTCAAGGAGAGTGATTGTTTTATACAGAAGAGTGTTAAGCATATTAAAAGTGAGTTTGTCAAGAAGGAAGTTAAACACGAGATGAAAAATGGTGTTTGTAAAGTGAAAGAGGTACCTAGGATAGTGAATAGACCGGATAATAAGGAGAAGAAGTGTGAAGGTAGGTTGATATAATTGTTTTGATTCATCATATTACCTTAATTATTTTGGCAAAAGGGAATTCTAACAACAGTCATGTCAGTCAAAAACTTGAATGTTCAAACTATCTCACAGACGTGAGATTTTTCCACATGTACAATATGTTTGTAGCCTAATTATTTTGTTTATGTCATCACTAGATTAATGAATTGATTTCAGTGAAACCGTGTGTCAAAATCATAGAAGCAAAACCAGAAAGCAATGTAAACCTAAAAATATCAAAATCCCAATCGATCCCACCCAACGAACAATCTCCAGTATCAACTACCTCATCGACGAAAACAGGAGTTCAACAAATCTCGATGCTGTCCCAGGTTGGTGTGCTCGCGAAGAATTTGTTTTGCCATTTCAAAGATAAGAAAAGCAACTTGATAAAATACGTAGAATTTTTCCATACCTGAAGTTCTGACATATATTTTTTTTATATCCAACAAAACGAATGTAGATCGTTGCAGCATTGTAGCTCCTGGCATCAGATGAAATGGGGGTTTGGGTAAAAAACGATACCGTGACGTTGAGTGATTGAATGAAGGGACAAGTTGGACCCAATGCTGGAAGTCATGGATACATAGGCCACGTAACGAGCCCTTTTGCGCCTATATCGGCGCTAGTTCCTAAGATCCGCCCTTTTCGAAAAGTTCTACCTATCTTACGAGTATATCCCCAAGTTCCAGAATCAAGTTTCACCAAATAAGATCATCTACAATCCACATGGTTCAGTTAGGATGTTCGACGAGGAATAGATAGGTCTTTATCTTTCACTGTACGGTAGTACCGTCATTGTAGCTCGCTCGATGTATGTTAGAACTGGTGGTATGACTAACCAAATCAAATAGTCATTTAAATGTGAAACAATGTTTTTGAATGGCAAAACGGATATTGAAATACTCTTGTTCGAGCGGTATAATGGTTTGAATTATTTTGCAAACAGCAAAAAAACACCCCATTGCTTCCACAAGAGCTTATAGATCGTATGAAGGAGTCCGCAAAACGGAAACCCATATCACTGATTCCCCCAATACCCGCCAAAAGAAGGCACGGTAACAGGTGAGTATTGTACAATATATTTATTTGTCTGTTTTCAATACTATATCCAGTTTTCGCAAAAGTATTTCTAGATTTTTTCCTACAAAGCTCAACTATTATCTATGATAGAGGTTAGTGCTGCACATCAGATCCGGATCCTTTTTCAATCCGGATTGGATCCAAAATTTTCAATTTGATCCGGATCCCCAATCCGTACAACACTAATAGAGGTGCAAGTATATCCTGAACAAATATTTCATAAAAGTAACAGTGAAAATCACAGGCCGGCGGAGACATTCCTTCTATTCGAAAAGTTTCAAATTAGATACATTTATTAATTGACCACATGCGATTTTTCAGATCAAAAACACGAGACCAAAAAACAAGCGCTCAACCAGCACAAGTTCCGGCCAATTCAGACTACGTCCATCTGGATCACAATTACTGCAGCACGTCCACCTCTTCTTCGGCGTCTTCAGTGGGCAGTCCGACTCCTTATCTGGACCTGCCCAAAAAAGATTCCGGATTCGAGTCTGCCGAAGAGGAGGACAAGCATATCGATGTCCGCGAAAGGCAACCCATGGTCAAGGGCGCTGATGGAAAGTTGATGGTGTCTCTGCTCAAAGTAGGTCGAATACAGGGTTCTGCAGGTGACAGTTCTACACTTAGTTTTATGTGTGTCAATCAATGCAAGTTGATTAATCAGAGCATTTATGTGGTTAAATAGTTTATTATTTACTTCTTTCAATGGAATACTTTTTTCCTATAGAGTGGTCTTTGAAAATAGGTGATACCAGTTGCAGAACCCTGTTGATTGATATTGCTTAAAACAAGCTTCATGATACTACTCTTGAAGATTACTGAGTAATAATGCACTCAAACATCGATTTAAAAAAATATCTTTTCCATGATAAAAAGCTAGGAAACTTATTATCCAATGTCACACTTTACTTTTTCAATTTTGGAAATATTGACTTAATTCCAGGTTAACACGATAAGAACAACCGAAACAAGACAGAAAAAGAAACTGAATCTAGAAGAATACAAGAGGCGCAGAGAAGGATGCTTTATGTCTCAGAACAATTCACAAAATTGTTCTCCATCAAGTAGCACATGCAGTTCCCCTTTGCCTGAAGATGATAATATGAAGCTAATCAGACATCAAGAGAAATTGATGAAAATGGCCCAAGAGGTGCTGAATACTCCGCCAAAATCTGAAAGGTTGGTTTCTGAAAAGTTTGTATGCACTGCGGTAAATTTGAATGTTTTTCAAATTTTTCGCGTCTCCAACTCAAAAACGAATCATCCTATTGACTCGAAATTTTGAAAGCAGGTTTTAGACACATTCAGTCATACAATCAACTAAAGGTTTCATGAATGGATGAAAAATGTCGGTTCAGAAGCCAGCCTAATAAAGTTCAAGCCTTTTTTTCAAAAATTCGTCACTGTCAATTTTCCAAAATTCTAGCGTACAATCGGTTGAGTACTTTTCCTTCAAAACACTCCCGAAAAAATACCTAATTTTTGAATTATACACTAGGAAACCCTTTAATCTATCTAATGACTTCCATTTCGCAGTTATTGTCCCCTTCATTTTCAGTGCGATTTGCTGTCATTTTTTATTGTTTCAGGAAACCCGAGCCAACTGTCGTAGTTCCAAAACCTAAACCGTTGCCAATTCCAGCCGATATCGAGAAGAAGGAATTGGTCAGTATAGGCGTGAACACGGATTTTAAAATCCGCAAAAACCTGGATCCTTTAGCTCCAGTTGAACAACTAGAAGAGATCAAACCTCTTTTGAAGAAAGCTAGTGCCAAAATCAATTGTAACTCGCTGATAACATCGTTGATCGAAAATATTCCCAAGGTTATAGGTAAGTTCAAGCCTTGCGTTTAAACTGGTGACTTTGATGTAATGAAAATATAACCGAGAAATCTCAATTTTCCCACAATGCTTTCCTATTATTGTTACTATGTTATCAGAAATGATCATTGTCCAAAGCTCGTTAGTGTTGATACTGATCACTAGTATCATCACCTCCAAAACTTTGGTAAATCAAGAGATGAATGTCTCTATGTAGCTGTGATTCTGTTCATATATTTACAGCATAATCGGACATACATCTAACATTTATTATACTTACAGAATTGAACTACCAATACTTGGGTAGCACATATGGCTTCGAATCCAAGTAATGCTTTAATAAAGATTTGATTTTGGTATTTCGATTATTTTATTGCAGTAAAAAAACATGTCAACTTTTGATAAAGGAGAAGGAAAATGGGTAATTTTATTATACATAGAGCGAGCGAAACTTTTCAAAATTGTGTCAAATTGCATATTATCATACTAACTACACTATTGCCTCAATCATTCAAGTTCAAGTAGCAACAATGCGCGATTGTTTACATTTTTCCATCTTCTTTCAGACAGTTGCGGTGCTCCAACCGTTTCTGAAACTTTGGCCAAAAAAGACCACGGAGAAGACAAGACTATAGTTTACCTTCCAAAGAACCGATCTTCAGTGAAAACTGTCAGTACGTTCGTCCAAACCAACATTTCGTTGATCAAACAGACGAAAGCGGCGATGAGGAGACAAAACAGGGAGTATAGAAAGAGAAGGAGGAGCTCCAGTGGGTCCGCTTCAGAAAGAAGCAGGTCTGGTAGCAGCGAAAGGAGCTGTAGCAGACACAGGGAAAGAGGCAGGACGAAAGGCAGGAAACGAGACAGGTAAGTCGTACAGACACATAATTATTGAGTATATGGATTATAAACATTACATATATACAGGGTGTCCCAAAATTAAGGGGACATGGAGCTACTGTACTCTGAAATCATTGCTGAAAACTCTGAAAAAAATAGTTAATTTAATGATCTCGGATTGTGTCAGATTATGTGGAAAGTTCATGTGAATTTCAATTTTGCAGGAGAAGAAACTCGCAAACCTCTTGCGGGAGCTCAAGGAGTTCCAGAAGCTCCAGGAGTTCTGTTTCTAGATACTCATCATCGTATTCGTCTAGGTAAGTGAGCATTTATTTTTGAGTCTTTCTAAAATTCATCAAGAGAGGGAGAAATATATATATAATGATGTACGAATAATTTGAGACACACTTAATTTTTGATCTGTTTTATGGAATGTATTCTAGTTAAAGTCTCCAAAATGTATAAAGATATCCTTATTTATAATTCTACTATTACAATTTTAGATGCTCGTCAAGATCAAGATCTAGATCGATCTCACCTAAACACGCTCGAAAAGAAAAAGAAAGACTGAGAGAGGTGGAAGAAAGAAGAGTGATCTACGTGGGACGGTTGTTATCAACCTCGACCAGAGACGAACTGAGAAAGAGATTTCAAAAATATGGACCCATTACAAATGTCAGTTTGCATACCAGGGAACATGGGTGAGTTGATTGAATGTAAAAATTTACCTCTGATGCCGTATTAAGGAGGGGGTTTTACCTAGAATAAAAGGCGTTTTGCATTGAGTTCCAATATTTCGTTTCCAACGCTCACTTTTCAAGATAATGGAACGATAAAACGAAGGTTGGTTCTATATTCCTGCGAGGCCCTTCTTTCAATTGTTGATACAAAATTTCGGATATTGTCGCAGGGACGCTCGTATCAGCGGTAAAATATGTTCGTGTACGGTGCCACAATATTTCGTTCGAAGTGGTTGATTTCGAATATATTGATATTCTTTTTGCAGAAAAAACACTCAGTTATCTTGAAAAATGAGCACTGGGAACGAATTATTGGAAAACCATACGAAACGCCTTTTATTCTAGGTAGAGGCCCCTCTTAATACAACGTATTGAAAAATACAGGGTGATACATGATGATAGGCCGTAATTTCAAGATACAGTTTAAACATGTTTTTCATGAATATCTCAAAAATGCATGTGCCGGTTTCGTACCTTTTTTGGATTCAGCAGATAAAAAACCACTGCCTCGTCAAAGGATCCAGTATCACATATACCTAGTATGTGTTACCAAAATATATGATATATTCAGCGGATTTTTTTCATTTCAGGGATAATTACGGTTTTGTCACGTTTGCAAATAAACTGGACGCATACGAAGCCATAGAACACGGGAACGACGATCCGTACTTGCCAAAGTACGACCTTAGTTTTGGCGGTCGCAGGATATTCTGCAAAACTTCTTACTCGGACTTAGGTAATTAACACGTGCGCAGTTGGAGTGACAACGGAGAGTTATTAGTAAAATATTCAATATTATCTCACTTCTCAACCTGGATTTTCAATATACTATTATTTCCAGATAACATGCATGACGAGGCTCCCTATTTTCCGCCGCGGATAGTGGAAGACTCTTTCGACACCCTGCTGAGGGAAGTACAGGAAAAATTGCGCAAACGCAAAGCTTGACGTTTGCTGAACATCGACACAATTTTAAATCAATATCATCTATTTCGGAGACTTTATTTCATTACTTAGCTTTATTAGAATGCAGGTTTTATTTTTCACGTTTCATAATTATGTAATATTTATTTTTTGTACTGAATTCAAAACAATCAGATTCGTCATGATATAAAGACTTGCCCTGAATACCTGGCTGGTCTATTTGTTAGAGGAATCTTATTGCTTTCAACTATATAGACACTGCCTTTCATTCATAGATTCGTGGGTATTGAAAAATTCAAAAATTGCCTGACCGTAAAAAAATATGTTAGATATTTTTAATCTACATAATGTTTTCAATTAACTGAATTAACCAACCAAGATTGAGACGAAGGTATAATATTAGCGCTGGGGAATCACCCGGTTTCATTTGATAAGAAATTGAAAGATTCATGTGCTATAAACAAGGGTGGAATAATTTAATATCTATGCTTTGGTATTAATTTATATCGGTTATAAATGCTTAGTTTACAATATCTTATTAGTTTTATATAATTGCGATATTGCATTGCATGACAATTTGTTCTAAAATAATAAGAATTGCTACTTTATTCGTCAAATTGAGAACAAAATCGTATGATATCACGAAAAATCGTCAGATCTGGCAACTCTGTGTCTAAGTGCAAGTTTTCAAATTTGATTGTAGAACTTGAGAGGGAACTCTACCTAGAATAGAAGCATGGGTTTCCAGTATTTCGTTTCCAGTGCTCATTTTTCAAGATAATGGAACGATTTTTTTGCAAATGATAGGTATAGGTATGTTCATATAAATTGTCACAATATTCCGTTAGAAGAACATATGAAATATTCATGTAGGACAGTTCATGAAAATTCTATCCGCAGAACATTCAAACCTCTTTCATGAGAATTAATAATAATAAATAAATTCCTTGATTCCAAAAATGTTGATATATGTGCGTATAGTAAATATCCTTCCATTTTGAAACATATTTTTTCACCTGGCGGGTATTCGTATCATACGAGTCTTTTTATCATTGATTATCATAAAATAATACGTTGATTTTTTATTTTTATATAAGATATTCATATTATATTACAGCTCATTTTCAATTTTAATGAATGTTTTAATCGAGCATTTTTTCATTCTAGACTCCTAAGACATTTTTGGTTCCTTTATTCGATTCTTTATTAAACTATATGTTGAACGATATAAAAAATAAAATTTTCTTTATGAAAGAAGCTGTATCAAGACTTTATTTTACAGACAACTTTTTACATTTAATGTTTATTAAATGCAATCTTACGTTTTCCCATATTGGGCTGTGTATTTTGTATTAAACTATTTTGTTAAAGTTCTAAAATAAAAAGTATTAACATCTGGCAACGAATTTTTTTTTTTTGTTATGTTATCAAACTGTGGGCTTTCTAGGAATATTGGAGGCTCATTAGATGCGTAATCATCGGTAAGTCCATTTATATTTGAGATGTGCCTCTTATGTCTATAAAAACATCAATACATTCACTTTCGGTGAGTACAAATTGAGAAAAAATCAAGTTCGCCTTTAGAGTGCATTAAATATGCGATGCGGCAACGTCGCACCTCTGTTTATCCTTTCCTACTTTCTTCGCCTTGCTGACAGTGCGATGTTGTCTTTTAGCATATTTCAGGTATTATATCTACAATCTACATCAAAAATGGCCTAGTTCGGGATTCGAATCACACATCTTCCGATTGCCGTTCGGATGCTCTGGCCAGCTGAGCTAATTCGGCTCCTGCCCTCTCGTTGCAGAGCGCGGATGATGTTAAGCGGAATCCCCCGAGAGACACAATTTCGCGATTACAACACTTCCCCGCCAACGGGCGATATCTCATATATTATGGAGTGAATTGAATAATAAACTTACCAAATATATTACCATGATTCTGTTTCAAAGAAATTCATCTTACAAATGGATTGAAGTACATGATATGTGACAAATAACAAATTATTGGTGATACTTCTCGGCAGAATTAAAAGCTCATTCATGTTTGGGGTCTCTTGCGACAACAGCCAGGTAACAGAATGCTCCACATCTGGGCACTGGTTGGGCAGCCAAAAACGCCCCACCATCGGGACTGTTCTCATAAAGCATCGGTTTGGTAGCTTGAGACGGCTGCTGGTCTCCAAATTCGTCCACCTCTACTTCTGCTATACCGCCGGGCTACAAATCATCGTCAAAACGCTATAATCATTTTTACAGAAGCGGTTATAGGCCATTTCATTTTGCAACATTGCGGAAATTCATAACAAAGCTTACAAAATGGATGGAAATCGATTTTTCTCCCCAAAGCGTAAGAAATAGACCAAGAATATGTGCTTATAATGTAATAATCTTAAATTATGAATACTGTTGCTTGAAACTTGTAGATGAGGTGGATTTTTTAAGTTTGATTTCGGACTTTCATTGTCTATAAAATTTTCGAGTATCACAACGTTTCGATTGATATACTATCTTCAATCGTCTTCAGGTGAACTGTTCACAGTTCAGATGATTGAAGATGGTATATCGAAACGTTGTGATACTCAAAAATTTTATAGACAATGAAAGTCCGAAATCAAACTTAAAAAATCCACCTCATCTACAAGTTTCAAGCAACAGTATTCATACTTTAAGATTATTACAGTATAAGCATATATTCTTAGTCTATTAGCTACATCAAAATATCTAAACAGTTTTAGCATGAAAATGTTGTAACTTCCTAAAACTGTCAGGACTTCGGCCTTGAATTTCAGCACCTGTTCAGCATTAATCAAGACACCTGAAGAACTTAATATCATAGAAATAGTGATCGGTAGTGTTGATCTTTTGGCATATGGGAATCGTCTTCAGAAAAACTGAATCCTGAAGACCATCAAAGATATTCTACAGACAGATCGGTTATAAATTTCAAACAAATATCAGGACTTCAGCTTTCAATTTCAACACTCAACGTCAGCATTTATGATGACGCCCGAAGAACTTAATCTTATAGGAATGTTGGTCAGTAGTGCTGATCTTTTGGAATACAAGTGCATTGTTTCCAGAATGCGCATACTCACCAGAAGATGCGCAATATTAGGAAGTTGCGCTGTTGGAGGGTTTTCCGTAAATGGCGGTAGCAGTTCACCTTGCTGTATGTTAATAACCAAATAATACATGAAATCGTTCCTGAGTTTCATTTCCTCTATCGATCGATTGCATGTAGTTAACTTTTTCATCCACTTAACTGCTCTTTGTCTATCTGAAACCATGCATTTTTAATCACAACTACGTGACAATCCAGATGTTTTACCTTCTGTTCTGGTTAAATTTGATAGCATGATCTTTGCCAGGAACATGTTGTAATTGCAGTCATAGTTCAGGTTTTCCGCTTGTTCACCCATTTTGATGGTTTAAATTTTACAGGAATTTTAATGTTAAGATGACAGGACAAAAATGACAATGAATATTTCTAAAACATCTCATACAGAATGTATAAAAATCGAGTTTGATGGTGATTTATCGTGAGGTTTGAGTTCGTAAGATAGGGTACTTTAAATGTGTGATATAACAGACTAATTAGCATTTACTCAGTTTATGACAAAGTTGAACATTCGCTGCAAATAAGTGGTTGATTAACAATGTAATTTATGCTCTGTATTTTCAACAAATATACGTGGCATTTCCCCTGTATTGGCTGGAATATACTATATATATACTACAAATTTTCCAACTTCTTGATTTTAAACAATGATTTGGTGACCAAAAAAAATTTTTTTCTTGCATCCACACATCTCAAAGAATGAGGAAGGAAATTAAATTCGCAAAACATGGTAACTATCTCGAGTCGGAATACGATTTGCCCTCTTATTTCTGGGCTCTAACCGATGTGAAATTTTCCGCTAAATCTAACGGTCTTATCAGATTCGCGCTACGACGTTCCGTTTACCGGGAAAAAGTATTTTCTGAGAAAATGCATAGCGATGGGGGGAGGTCCAAAATCGGTTTTTTGCAAAATGGACAAAAATTCGTTTTCTGGGTAATTCTGGGCTGCTTATCACGAATCTGGACTCGTTTCACGCGCTGGACGTGACGAGGCTCGACAAGCTACTGGAGGAGCCAGCTACACCATTCAGCATAATTAATAATTATAGTGAACATTGACATGACACATATCATAGGAATAATAATTTCGATACTGGAGAAGATTTAGGTTTTCGATGGTCCTGAATGCGAATATGACGATGAGAAAAGTGTAAGCAGTCATGTAAGCGCTCAAAAGTTGTGACGTCGTCAAGCGACTATAAGTTAAACTCGTAGTTCTAACCGACTATAAAGTTACATAATACCGACCAAAGAAGGTTTCATTCTGATGAAGAAAGAGCATTTATAATAATCATTTTTAATTCCAAAAATAATGAAAAATATATTTTATAGACTTTCTTGTTTACTAAAATCTATTGAAATGATGTCCCCTTGACTGATCTGTTACAGGCACGTCATTAAAATACATGTGTAGAGAAATCAGTGGGTTACTTGTATCATTTTCCTGAGGGATATACAATATACAATATTCCTATTTCTATTTTTTCTTTAAACCTCTGGAAAAATACCCTTAATGCCAATCAATCATCAAATAGATAACGGAAAATATCACTTATATAGTAAGCAGTCGCTATTACACCTAGTTCTTTGTGCATTTTGAGTTGAGGTAATAGAGGTACGAGGTGGATCCATTTGATTTGAAGAAGCGAAGATGATAATGTTCAACTTAAAAATTGTTACAAATTTTTGGGATTCAAATAACATCCCCGCATCAGGCAACCAAGCATACGCACACATCATCTACTTTCAGATTATTTTAATTTATTCCTAGCACATTTCTGATTATATTTTATAGCTTTTATATTTCATAAATTGAGCTTAAAGGACTCTTGAATAATTGGGCCAATTAAATACGGAAAGACTTCAAAAGAATGCTAATTATTTCTCAAGCCCTGTACCTATGCAAGTTCATGTGCTTTCTGTTTTGCAACGTTGCCGAGTCTAATGGCTCTTTGTCTTTGGTCTAACGGTGGCTGACTAACTGCATCCTAAACCTTTATTTAGAAAAATTCATAGACAATAATAGCTATACGAACAATTATTTTATTCATTTATCATCCAGTACAGACAGATTGAGATTAGGAATAGAATATATTCATACGTAGCAATGCGTAAATCAAATTATTTCGACATTTATGACAAGTTAGCAGGAAAGTGCCAATCAGCTTAGTTAGCGGTTTAAAAAATCAGAAACGTATATCATATCACGATTGTTACCGAAAAAGCGTCATCCTCACCGTCTTGCGAATGGAGTTTTTCAGAACAAAACAGCTGCGAGAGTGTGCGCTATAACAAAGCGGAAGTTTAGTCCTTGTTTACCTCTCTTTCCTGCTTTAGTATTTTTCGGCGCTCCTTTTAAAATTTACCCACGTACTACACTAGCATCACCCTAATTTTACTACTTCTATCGGATACTTTTGGATATACAGAGACGGTGCTCCTTAACGTCTATCTTCCATGTGCCCAACAGTGACACAAACTGACTTCTTCCGGAGACCTTAAAGGTACTGGTACTTTTGTGTAATCAAATATACAATCTGAATGACGGGAGGGCTTCACCAAGTAAAAGGAACAACAAACAAAAAGACAGACACGTCAGCTTAAGAGCGAACCTCTGGTAACTCTAGCTTTGAAGCTACTGCTTATGCTTCACAGCATGTAACCGCAAACATAAATTTGTAAAGATCAAAATTTACATTCCCATGGTGTATCTCTATAACAATCCTATAAAATGTATATCAGGGAACTAATTTTACACTCTGGCAACGCTGTTGAATGAGTTCCGTCAGCTTGATTAGTTCAACAGTTGTTAGGCAGGTGGACTCACAAACTTATTCTCATGGCGACACTAGCGTAGAACGGATTTGGTGTGCCTCCTGAAACTTTATTTATTCTTCAAACCGCGTTATTTTTTACCGGGATATTTTTTCGAGACTTTAGATTTTTCGTTTTCTACCGTCCGTACTTCTGCAAAATGTTATTGTGTTAAAATGTGCTGTGTTTATGTTTTGAGTTCAAAAATAACACTGGGATTTTCAATAGAAAGGAGAAGCATATTATATAAAAAGGTGAGTCTTTTCCTTCGTTTATACTTTATCTTATATCGAATGCTATGAATGAAGGATTCGTTCAGTGTTCAAACAAAGTATTTAATACAAAAGTATTTTTATGGATTTTGTTATTTGTGTAATTTTAGGTTATAATAAGAGTGCTGTGAATTGTGCCTGTGGCTCTAAAAAGTTTGAATCACAATAGCGTTACGGAAATATTTATTCGAAATCTCTAATTGCATGAGGCAAAGGCGACGATCTAGCTATTATGCAAAGCAGTATGTAAATTTATTGTTTGAATTTGCTGTTTCGGTCACGCAAAACTGCATGTCTGCTATAGATTTTCGTGTCTTCTATACCAACCTAATTAAATGGATTAGTCCTACAATTTGCCATAGGTAAATTATTTATGAAAAAGCGAAATAACAATCCAAAAATAACTAGCTATAATATTGATATCAAAACTATTGAATAAGATCCTTTGGTGTGAACTGTATAATATACATAGCATGTATTTATGAACTTTCGACAAATAAGAATGAAAAAACCAAAATCAATTAGGTATCATAGGATGTTAGTACTCATCTTATTATCACATTACATATCAAGCTTTCTTTTGGATGATGATTTTTGACAACGATTCATTTTATGGATGGGAATAAAAATAATTTCTTTCAAAATAGAAATGTATGATGGACATTTAAAAAAAAAGAACTACCACAAAAAATTATGAACTTTGAATACTGTGTTAAACCAGCAATAATTATGTAGGTCTATGCAAAAACTGTTTTGTGAAAGACATGTCTTGGTTGTAGTGATTTTGTTATATTTAAAAGTTGAAAATTTTATTTATATTTGAAACGATAATTTTGGCACAAAACAAAGAATATCTTTCCTATAAGAAAACTCTAATGTAGACTGATTAATTTTATAAATTTGGTGCAAATAGTTTAACTTCATTATACAATTTTCTTCTTGGAGTAAAAATCTAAGAGTATGAGCAGTTACCAAAGCCATTGTTGGTTTCTTATCCTCAAAAAGAAGAAGCAAAAAAATTTCCAAACTGCACCAATTTTCCGTCCTGCTTACTTTTCTGTGCATCATATGGTATTATTTTCCTAATTTAAGTTTGAAAGATATTGTACAGATAAACATTTAAACAATATGCACCTGTACTTAGCCAGAAACACCATTGGTAATGGAACCTCTTCAGAATTTACATATCACAACACCTGTAACCCTCAATGAGATCCTCACAACAATCACAACCCTAACTTTTTAACAGCTCATTCATTCTAAAGAAGGGGAGGGGGAGGGGTGTTGATAAAGATAAAAATCAAGAATATTATGGAATCTTGTTAGAAAAGCATTAGTTGAATAAAATTATATTCTTCTTAGGAATGAGTATTGAAATAGAAAATTTTTCATGATTCAAATACTTAATCCATAATTTTCTCTTCAAGTAGATTGCCTTAGAGAGAGTTGTGATATCGTATATCTTTATGACAAGAATATCGCAATCGTTGAATTGGGTATTTCATAATATTTCTTATTTGCAAGATTCTCTCACATTCTACGTTATTAGAGCAAAACAAACCTAAAATGTTCTGTGGTCGAATTTGTGTACCTAATTATCCCATAAGGGCCCAGGCCCAGGCAGTGTTCAGCCATCAAGTGACCATGGGCGTCCGATTCCAAATGTGTGGATGGGTAAATGCTTAGTTTAGTTCCCTTATCAAAAGCGACGCATCAGATAAGCATTTATATTGTGCTTCCCCTACTTCCAAGCCAGCGAAATTATGGATATGGCGCGATGAATCATATTTTAAAATGGGAAACTTGAATGCAGTAGGATGGTCCACAGATAAAACAGTATCTTGTATTCTACAACCCAAGGTTCTTCTTCAAAAGAACGACAAAAATAAAACATTCATTGGAAATTTGGATGCCATATTAGATCCGCTATATCGTTCTCGACGATTTTTTTAGCTATCACCTCATATTGCATTTTTTTGAAATTACGAATTCTTCGATATTTTGACCACCTTTTCCAGATTTTGGACCAATGCGAAGTGGTAAAATGAATTATTGTCAACGTCGGCTGCCAGTGCGTTGATTATTATTGTAAAATGGAGTCAACAGGACAAAGGCAACAAAAAGACTGTGTTGGCTGTCAAACATTTAAATCAGAAGATCCAAATATATTTGAAGCAATCTCCATGGTTTGCCAACAGATGGCTTGTTTATTTTATAACATTTTTGCACCGATTTTGAAACACCATTTAATTCAGTTCGCTCATATATTGAATGAAAAGCTCTCCTAGTAAAGGAATGACAAGCAATAACATTGAAAGATTTCTCGCTACAAACAAAGTATTTTTAAAATAGTACCAGAGGTTTGCGCAATAGCTTGAATGAATCCCTCAAAGGGTTATTAACAAGAAATGGACCAGCCTTTCAAAAAGTATGTTATAAAGATGAGAAAAAATCTACAAAAAACTGAATTTATTTGGTATTGTAGTCGATAACAAATAAAAATAACACGCGAACAGTGAAAACGAAACACACAAATAACCGCCGTCAACTATGCTCGCAAACAGCCGAATAAGATTCTTGTTATCAATCGTGATGCTCGACTCTGTTTGTTGTTGTGTTTGTTCGTGCTGCTAGCCAACAATGTGGACGCACCTTTATATTGACGATTTGCAACCCTACTTGGAACACGTATAGGGACGCCCATGTTGGTTGGGCGGCATTTCTTTCAACTCCGTTGCACCTACCAAATCGACGGATTCCAAGAAATTATTGCCTGTCCGTCGTTCTGTATTATTAAAAGTGAGCCGCCAGCCGCCACGATAGATGCCCTACACACAGTGAACAACGAGGTCCTGCTTCTTATAAAAACGAAGTTGGATTGTGACCATGGTCGCCACAGTCACTTACGAAAATTTTTCATTGGCCGTGAATTAAATTATATGATTTTCTATCATTTTCTACACCACCGTAACGTCTCATATCAGACAATTGTCATTAATCATAGAACAATGAACAGTCCATCTTTCATGTCAAGAGCTGATATGTATCACAATTTAATGGACGCAAACATATGTGAAAACCTAGTTTTATATAATATTTAATCCAATATTTTCCTGTAACTGCTGTTTTTGCCTTATGAGCTCGAAAACTATCATTCGATATCAAGTCGACTACGTTAAATTTAATTATACCACCGCTTTACGGTAGCGAAAGAACACGACTTCACATGATTCGCACTGCACTCGATCAAATCGTTCTGTACGGTTTGAGCCGCTGTTAAAATTGTAAAAAAGCACAGCCCGTTCATTGTTCATTACCATCACTTATTGGCTAAAGGATTACTTTTAAATTATGTAACATCAAGAATATTTGACAACTGTCACTAACTAAACTGGTACTCAACCAGATTGAAATCTCAAACAAAATATGTTGCTAAAATGTTATCGCCTACTAGATAGGTTCAACGGAAAGAAAAATCTCTCCTATATCTCATTCTAAATAATATGTGATAGTCTTCATAAAATATATTTTGTGCTAGTATTAACTTTGTACTTTTTCTGTTCACTTTCACCTAATTTTGTTGTTTTCTAAACCACGATTTCTAATTCGCTTAGTGAGAAACAGTAGTCAACGGTGGTTTTCGCTGATTTTGTATAATTTTGATGCTCTGAACTCAAATCTGGTTGATGACTAGTAGCTCAAATCTCTCAGATTTTAGGGAAATACCCGTATTACATTATTTTGAGTCCAATCTTAACAGAATAAAACAAACAAACAAACATTTGTTGATGAATAATTATACAAAGTTTGAAATATTATTATAATTGACAAAATAGCCAGTCACTTCTGAATAATTTGACAGGTTTGTTTCCGTGAAGTATCTTTTTGGGATCATCCCATTTTCCCAACGACTTTGGTAGCGGTCCTTCATACTATTTATTTCTTGGTGAAATCTTTCACTCTGTTCCTGTGTGATATTATTTAAGTAGGTCCATAGATGTTTAATATTTAACCTAGCAAGCCCGGCAACATGATCCTGCTAGGACAGTGAGCCTCACAAGCTAGTTAATAAACTGGCTGGACACTGGTTAGTATACAATTTAACTAAAAACTGTTGCTGGCTAATCGGCTATTGCTTCAAAAAGGTCGCCGCGATAATAGTATACATAAATCAAAAATAAACATAACCTATCTTCAATGGGGCAATGGCACGTTTGTTTTGTTAATGCAATACTGTTGAGTGAAACAACCTCATTGTAGTTAATAATCGGTAGTTTTATCGCCGTAAATATCATGTGTGTGGCTAATCTTTGTAAGGACCTTCTTGAGAGGGAACTGAACCTAGAATAAATGGCGTTTTATTACATGTGTTTCCAATATTTCGTTTCCAGCGCTAATTTTTCAAGATAATAGAATTTTTTTTTGCAAATGTAAGAGAAAGTTTTGTGCTGTTCTCGTGCGAAGCCGTTTTTTCAATTTTTGATGCAAAATTTTAGATATTGTCACATTAATATTGACATTTTTAGATTCATTTTATGTATTTTTAAATCTTTTGGTAACCGAAGTATCAAGAAAAGAACATATTGCCGTTTTTTGTGTATGACTTGCACAAAAAATATGTTCATTATGTTCAAAATCAGTTAAAAAGACATTCGAAATTAGTGAAAAAATATCAATATTCATGTGACTATCTAAAATTTTGTATCAAAAATTGAAAAAAGGGCTGCGCACGAAGATAGAATCAACTTTTCTCTATCATTTGCAAAAAAAAAACGTTCCGATAAGTTGGATAATGCGCACAGGAAACGAAATTTTGGAAACCCATGAAAAACGCCTTTTATATATTTAAAACATAGCAAAAGCAACCCTCTTTTAGACTGCGGTGTGCAAGACATAAGTGTATCAATCAGTATTCAAATCCAGATGAGTTCACAAGCTTCACTTTCCGCTTTTATTAGGAAGACACTTGACTACAAAGTCGGCTGCGGTGCAAAAGCAACAAAAAGAGCATCGAAGCATGATGGGCGAAGAGGGAGAGAGAGAGAGCCACTGCACCGCTGCAAAGAGAATAAAACTGTTACAACTGTCCTGTTGGTTGGGCTGATCAAAGCGAGTTTATAATTTTTAAGCGGGTCTGCGTAAAGACGGCGTCAAGCGTGGCGCGGGACGGCGAGGCGTTGTCTGCCTGGCAGCCGGCGAGGACTTTTGATGCCTCGCCGTCTTTGATGTACGCCGGCATGCCGCTCAACCGCGACCGCTCCGTCGGCAATCGCCGCGGGCCAGCGACGTTGCCGCGTCCAACGTCATTTCCACATCCCTCAGTGCTTGGAAATAAATAAATAACGTCTTTATTGATGCGGCCTTAGGCAGTTCAAATATGATGTCATACGTTTTTTTTTTGGCATTTTCGAGCCTTCTCTCCCCCTGTCCTTGTCATATTTTGTCAACTCCGAGTCGAAGGCCTGCAACCATCTTGGCTATTTTTACCCTGGGAGTGGCCGCTTTAAAAATTTATTCAATTATGTGATTACAGATATTATTTATGGAAAAGATATATATCATAGAACATAGCAATATGAGAATCTTACAAATGCAGATTCACATTGCACACTCAGAACCAGACAGATCACAAATCAATTTTGCCAATCGACATAATAAAAAGATACATTTGGGTATTTTGATTTTCCAGTTTGCGTTTTCTACGCCATTTCTACGAAAATAGGCACAGAAAACAAAATTTTGGAAACCCATGAAGAACGCCTTTTATATATTTAACATAGCAAAAGCAACCCTCTTTTAGACGCGGTGTGCAAGACAGAAGTGTATCAGTCAGTATTTAAATCCAGATGAGTTCACAAGCTTCACTTTCCACGGAGGTGGAAATTCTACGTCGATTAGTAACACTGGCATACTAAAAGTTAAGAGGATCGGCAATATTGAAGAAAATTAGTAGATATAAAAAATCTATTCTCATCGCTAATTGTTGATTATAAAACCAAGCAGATTAATCATCAAACATAGTATGTTTAACTACGCCCCATAACGAAGCGATTCTAACAATAATCTCGCCTATGGAAGAAAGATATATTTGTTAACGTTTTTTCCCTCTAGAACTACTGTAAAATTGGCAACGTCCTCAGAACAACTGACGGCCCAACGCAACAGCCACTGGACGTTCTGATGTTTATTAGCTACGGCCTACTAAAATGATGCGACGATTCGAAAGAGACGATTAGATCAGGGGTATTTGAAAGATTAATGAAAGAGGCCGACGGCATCCACAATTTCCACTAAAACGGTAGTAAATGAAAACCACTTTCAATTCTAATGCTAACGACTGATCCCTGATCTGTATCTACTAAAGTATTTATAGATGTTACCGTCTAATCCCGAATTCGAAATTCATATTATAAATAGGCAATATGTTTTTTAATGGTATACCGGTCAGTTGGTAAAATAGACAAAAGAATTCGTGCATGCCGTTTCGGTTTATTGAATTTCAACCATCTTCAAGCTATTTTTCAATCTGCAGATTACACAAATTTGAACATTACGGCAGCTAAAGCTGCGCAATCGATGAAAAAATTGGCGTCAAATAGACACCCCTACCCCCTCTGCCCATTTTAAGATATGTACGTCCAACAAAAAATGAAAAACGAGAACCTAAAAAACGTCCAAAAAAGAAGTTTGAGTATTTTTTTCCGGTAACTGCAGGCACTGAACCGATTTTCGAAAGCTGCAAAGTTTCTGCGTCCTTGTCACATTAGTGACATATTGTCAGTTTCCGATGATTCCCGGATAGACAGACAGACAGACGGACGAAAATGAGCGACATGGTTTTTCGAGATGTAAATACATATTATGATACTTCAAGTAAAGATGATATCTTACACCTAAAATGTTTCGCTATTATAACACTTCCCCGTTAGTTGAAAATAACCATGACAAGGACAAGGAGCAATACGTGTAGCGAATGCGCCTGACATTACAAAGCACTTCCACGATCTAGAATTCCAACCATTTTAATGTATGAATTGCAAATGACCGCGAGAAATCATCGACGGAATAAAAGAAAACGCCCGAGCTGTTGTATTAACCAATGATGACCTCAGCGTATATCAACCCGTGTCAAAGGAAGTGTTACTTTTATGGTCCATTTGACACCTTCTGACCACCGTCGATGTCGTAATTATATGGCCGCGCCGGGTGGGTCTGAATCCGCCCCTGGCTATGCCTCCACGGCTTCGGACAACTCTTCGCTTCGGCCATTAGGCCCCCTATACCTCGCTTGGCCTTCTTTGTTTTGTAAGGATATATAGTCTGAGAGGTAGCGATGCAGATCATTCCTTAGACCAGAGGGACTTGACTGGAGCTCAGATTCACTTACTGCGAAGCCTGGTTAGTAGGCCACTTCTGGCCTATCAACAGGTGGAGTGATGGCCTGTTCCAATTCAACACACACAGCCACAGCTACCGACGTTTGTCAGGGCCTGCTATGAACCTTTTGGCCTGCCTGCAGTCATCTCTCTCCAGCCATGCTTTCGCCGGTTCGTTGTGTGCCCAATCCCCTAGGACATTACTAACCTAGCGTCTACTATTACCCAGTATGGATTCGGGGCCAATGTATGAGCCCCTTGTCACCATTCCTGCTCAGCGATCTGCTTTCTCATTCGTCTGGTACCAAGGGTCAGGTTCTTAAATTGGGCTAAACGTTGCGTTTCTGAACGAGGGATGATCTGATCCTACCGCCTACCGCCTCAGAGGTTCCTGACTATTGGAGCATATGTATATGTCTCGCTCTTAATAATTTACGCCCTCCGGCTAGAGAATCCGGGCTCCGGGTGCAAAAACACGTCCCTATCGAGGGCATTCCTCGCACCACTGCTCCCGTATTTTCATCCCACCAGTTGGCGCCTCTAGTTGCCCTGCTCTAGCTAAGACACTGCCACCAACCGTACGATTTGCCTCCAAATTTATGAGCTGTAAGATAAACCTTATCGTCCATGGCCAGCGTAAGTGAAAGGATCTCTTGGACTACGGCGGTAGTACCTCTTCTTTTGTTTTGTCGGAATATACCTGCACGTCGGCATCGAGATGCCGCCGAGCCATTGCATTGCCGAGTTTTTAATCGACGCGAAGCACCGAGCAACGGCGAGACGGGCAGATGTCAACCATGTGACGGATCGGACGTCCCTCAGCGATCCACGTTCGTCGGCAAAACACCAAACGGGTCCACAGTCACATACCCAAGGGCATCCATGTTGCAGATCAAGGCCTTCGATTAGCGCAAAGTCACATATATCGTGATCGTAAACTAAGAAAACTGTTTGAATCCATTTCAGTATGCCTACTTTGAAAGAGATGAGATAGAAAACTGTACGAAGGTTAATCACGTTTTAGATGTATCCCGCTCAAAAGAGACGGGATCCAGTGGTCCGGGAATATGTTTGGAGGGAAAAGGCCTGGAGGAAAGCGTGGAAATTCACACGTCGCCGTCGGTGTTTCCCGGTGCAGATATTTGCCATCCTATTGATAGCAAATTCAGACTCAGACAGCAACTCTGACAAAGAAGTCATATCATTCATCAAGCGTCTGGGAATTAACATCAACAAGAAGTTGGGGATTTTCTTCCGTTACAGAAAATTGCATTCTGCAGCTACTGTTACTCTAGAAGGCTAGATCATACCATCGCTGGAGTACTGCTGGTCAGATTTATAAGCAATCATCCAGAAAACGATACCTTACAACCATTTTGGTCGCCAATTTTTTCAAACAAAACGAAAAATCGTTTCCAGGGTAATTGAGAGACCACGATCACGAATGCTGTCTCAATTTGTGGCCCTGACTCAAGTGAGAGCCCCTGGCGAACATCTTACCTGACTACTTACGCTTTTCTAATCGTCATATTCGCATTCGGGATCATCGAATACATAAATCTGCTCCAAACAAACTCCTGTATCGAAATTATTATTCTCATAATAAGTGTCAGCATCCACTATAATTATGCTGAATGGTTTTCCTGGCTTCCCAGTAGCGTGGCAAGCCATCTCACGTCCAGCGCGTGAAACGACGAAGCAACCCAGAATTATCCACAAAATAAAATTTTGTCCTTTTTGAACAAATATCGATTTTAATGCCCTCCTTTCTCAGAATATAATTTTCCTCCGGAGAATGGAACGTCTTAGCGCGAATCTGATAAGACCGTTGGATTCAGCGGAAAATTTCACATCGGATAGAGTCCAAAAATAACAAATACGCTACCGAGGAGTTTGTTCCCCGATGGTTACAATCTACAGTTTTAGGAGGGAGGGACACCCCGTGCTTTGATAAAATCGGTATATGTGAAAATAATTTTATGAAAAAATATTCAAAATTAAAAGATTCATGCGCCATCTGGTGAGATCGTGAAAAAAGTATAGCTTCACTGCTACAGTGATTGTGACTGATTGAGTGCCTGAAATATGAAAATTAGAATTTGTAATCTCAGGCAATGATATCACTGTTTTTCTGGATATAGATGAATATATGTTAAATATAATTGTAATTTTGATATTTATTTTCTCAATAACTACTTTGATAAATGTTGCCCAAGCAGGCGAAACGTTAGTAAAGTTCTTTTGGTAGCAATTAACGGCCAGCAAAAGTAAATATGAATCAGACTAAAAAACCCCTCGATAAGTTTCAGAAGATAGAATTATTGTTATTTGAAAAAAAAATCGGTCCCGTGAAAATGAGTCGTGTACGTGGTGGTACCATAGAAGAGGAATGGTTTCAGAGCGCCCGGGGAGCGTAACGAACCAGTTCATCGCACCCGACCGCGCGTTTCGCTCCGCTTTGCGCGGTCGGACCGATTACAGAATTAAAACTTGGATCGCCCCACGGCCTCACCACCGCTTCTCTCCACCATCTTCGCGTTTAGTTGAGGTGCTATCGTTCCAAGTTTCCAAAAATTACATACCTCGTAGGATTATAACCAAAAACATGAAATTCAATTAAATATATTTGTTTTGTACTTTGATGAAGGCAGCCGTGGCAGCCGAAACGTCAGTAAAGACATTCACTCATGCGTATATGGGTTCAACTAGGGGCGGAGAACCGAATGGTAATGGTTTCAATCGTCATCATTTCACCAACAATTAACATGATACTAGAATTTATCTAAATGAGTCCTGTTTTCTTTATGGCATGTGAATGCTCAGAAATTTATTGACATTTGCCAACTTTTCCAATTATTTGTCACTTCATCCACTCTTTCACGATACATCTCAAATGTTTCTCAAGATTATATTCATTCAATTTGTACAATGCTGAACGTTCATATTTTGAGGCGTGAATAAAATAATAATGACGCAGATCACTCCGCCATAACGTCTCATCATCGTGACTCCGCTAGGTTCTCCATCTAGGGTGCACTAAGCAGAATAGTCGCCGTCGGTTACTAGATAAATACAACTGGCTGATTTCTTTAGCTTGTTAAGAATGCTGATAAGCATCAGAAATGATTATCAGATTTGCATTTCAGCAATAATTGCATTTTTTTTTCGTATTTGATTCTAAAGGGTCAAACTTTTTTTAATGCTATTTATCACTTGAAATATCTTAAGGCTATTTTACGGCGATGGTTAAGGTTTTGTAGGGGTTTCTCATAACACTAGTGCAAATGCAGTCCCCAAAATAAAATTCCCCTAAAGCAGACAGAAGAAAGAAAAAACATATAATTTAATAGAAGAATATCTATACAGGATAAATAGTATGCTACGATTTGAGTGCTCTAGTTTTGCATCCATGATAGGATCTAGTGAGCTAGTTGGCAAGCAATCTGGGTAGCATTTGTTAAAAGTTAAATCTGACAATACGACGATTATTCAAATATACATCGAAACCACGTCACTAAAAGAAGAAGTGTTTTATTTGTGAAACTGGGTGTTTAAATACAAAATCCTTTTATCTGCATGATGGAAGAGTTTCACCAAGTAAGAGCATTTAGAATCTATAAGACAAAATAACATTTAAATATTGGGTTCTAAACTGATTGCGTGGGAAGTACAGTGTTAATTTACTTGACGCCATTTTTTACACAGAACTGTACGCGTATGGCGCGTTACTGCTACTCGTCATCTTATCCTAACTTATCTATAAATCTGATACTTTTTATCAACTTAACTGGTAAAGCCTCAACCCCCCCCCCCTACCCTGTCCTTACTGACGTATCGTTTCTGGATTGTGTCCAGAAGTTTCAGGAGGTGTTTTCGATCCGACAAGACTTCAGCGATGGTCAGAAGAGTACAATTTCCTGGTTTTGAATTGTATATATGCGTATCATTTCTGAACAGTCTATGGCACACTGTCATTACAATGTTAATTCACAGAGCAAGTTAATCAGAGAGCGTGAAATGAATCCGCGCTGCAAAGTTTTATACAGTAGCACCTAGCCTATCATCATCTTCCATGTCTTCGGTGTATCTGCCGACATCTGTGGCGGTCTCTGTGATGCCGATGCCATGCCGCCAAGCTAGCCCAAAGGCATCAACGATATTCGACCGCTAGACAGTGACTAAGTACGACCAGCGACGTTGACGTAACCAGAAATAGCCTATCCCATATTTGCATATAAAGCATCGTAAAATCGGCCAAAATTGGAATTTTATAAAAATTCCAACTGAATATCATGGTTCGATGGTATTTGAATTTTCTAAATTTATAAACTAGTTTAATAAAAAATAGGATTCAAAAAAATTTGGAGCATGAATTACTCAAAATGTTATAAACTGTGAAACATTAGTAATAATAATAATAATATTTATTTTCCTTTTAACAAATTACACTTTGTAGAGGAATTGTCAAATATATAGAATCCTAACTTATATTTACGCAATAGAAACAAACAGCTTACACACCAATTTTTGCAAACTGATACACAATTTACATTTTTAAGTCCGTATTGTTGGTCTGCTGTTGGTAATCGCGGTTGGAGATGTTTACCAACCCAAGCACTGACCTCGAGATACGAACGACGCGCGCAGTTTGACATTCAAAAGAATGGATTTCGGGGGATTCCGCTTAAAATACTCCGCATTCCGTAACGAGTAGGCAGGTGCCCAGTTAGTTCAGTTGGTTAGAGCGTCCGACCGGCAATCGGAAGATGTGTAGTTCAAGTCCCGCACTGGACGATTTTTTCCTGATTTCAAAATGTGAATTGTGTACGAACCTTCACCACTGCGAATGAGTCTTGTCCAAAATTCACTCTTACGAAGAACGTCAGCTGATAGGCTCCACCGTGAACGGTTGTCGAGTTTCTACGTGACTTGTCTTTTGAAAATGCCTCCGAGCAATAACCGCAAAGCGTTATTGAATTACAGTCGTATGGTGAATGCACTAGAATGTCCAATAACAGAACAATATTTCACGCCCTTTTATGAAGGGTCAGCTGCATAGGAATTTAATATATTCCTGTAACTCGTGCAGCAAAATCGATATGTATTCACGGAGTTCCAATCTGCAAGTATATCATTTCGAATAAAAATATTTTACCAAAAATAAGTCCGTTGAAAGCCAAAAATGAACATCATATATTGCCGTGTTTCTGAACAATTCCGTCGCCCGTAATTATTTTCATTGTATACTTCAAGCACTTTCGCTTGATGATACAGCTAATTACAGTTCATACATCAAACAGCTATTTCCAAGATTTATTATACCAGAATTCTGTAATTAGTATCGAGCCGATGTCGATGTCTATGCTAGATGTTACTTGATTAATGTTTTTATGTCTAGGTGCCAATAGATGCTTTTGTGTATCATCATTAAATTCCTTGCTTTCTGATATTAAGAAAGACTACCTTCTATACGTGCCATTTCCATGATATGTTATTTTGGCGAACGGAATATGAATAGGGAAAATTTCTTTACTTCAATTTTGTTTCATTGATGATCATCCATTTAAGTTCCCACGCTATGGATTTGGATCGAATTTTGGAACTTCTAAATAAATAAATTTAAAAAATCGTCTCGGTCTAATGTTCCTACTGCAACACTGTCAAAGGGGCAAGTTGGAATTTGGAATGTCATGTGCGTATGTTTTTGGTCATAGCAGCAGCACAGCGATTACTTTGACCACCAGCTTCGCCGCGCAAAACGCAGTCTTCGTCGTCGGCACCTTTTGTTGACTTTATTCCCGGAGCGTAATTGCAGTTTGACGTTTTTACAGCTTTCATAGATTACACCGCGGGGTTTCGTTTCTGTAAATTGCCGGCTGCATCGGAGATTTTAATTTTATGCACTAAGCGGATTTCCAAGAACCACTGTGCTGCCGCGGCCGCCGAAGCAGTGTTGCCAACTATTTTTTCCCAGAGATCCTACGAATCGGGCAGAAAAATGGTATTTCAGACAATTTTTTCATGACAATAAAACGATTTCGTAATGTTTTGACAGTTATTTTTGTATGAAATAAATAGCGCATTAATTCCAAGTAATGTTTATTGTTATCAATAACACTTTTTTGTTCTAGGGTTTACCAATAAAGACCTTACGTTTGCAATGTAGTTGCAACAACATATCGTCGTTATTGGGAAGTCCTTTAAATAATACTAATAATAATAAGTTTATTTCTTTGTTAAATAATGTAAGTATACACCATAACAAACAAAAAAGTCAATACATGCGTAATAAGCTAAATAAAACCTTTGAATTGAAAAAATATCACTGCATTGTTATATGTACCTGGCTAAATACCAAAAAAGTAGTCTATAGAAACTCCAGAACTTTCCAAAACATACGATCATAATAATTTCAATTTCCGTGTTTCTGGAAATTTCCTAATCGGTTTGGCAACTCTGCCAACCTAAAAGAAGCATGGTCGAGACTGTCGGCCAGACATGTCATATTGCTTATTATTTTTTTATATCTACGAATATGTTGAAAGTCGACGATGGCGATGGCTGCAAGTTGTTTATTTGTGTTGTAACATGAAAGAAGCACGCTTTCAAGGTTCTCCGAGAAAAATCATTAGTTTTGTATGATGACAAAAAAATGTGTCAAGTAGATTGACTCGGTATGCCTACGTCGTTGAAAACGATTATACACCACGTTCATTGTGTATGGAACCGGTTTAATATTGCCTAAAGTATTTCCCGGATCAACATGAAATTGCAAATGTGAGCTTAATTGTAACAGTTGTTGCTGATAAAGTTTCAAATGTTTATATATAATACTTTCCAGATTCAGCGAAAGCTTTGGAAGCTTCTCATTCTGCATTCGATAATGCAATCAAGATCGTCATCATGATCAAAACGTCTTAAGTTATAGCAATATCAATATGTTATTGTCAACCATATCTTGTTGACATTTTTTGACGTTTTGTATCACACTTCTGAAGTAACTGAATAAACTAGTAGACACTTTCATGCTTAGCTTATCCACTGATTATTAGAAAATGTTTTGATGATGATTTTGATTACAGTCTTCAATGTAGAAGTAGATAAGCTTCCGAACAATGTCATTTTTATTATAGTGCTATTAAAAACAATCAAGTTGGCGCTAAATTACGGAAAGTATGATAAATAAACATTTAGAATTATGTAGGATATAGATGCCTTCACTTGGTAAAACTCTTACGTCATTCAGATATAAAATCCCGTGTTTCACATATAAAAATCTCTTGCTTTTAGTGACTCGTTTCGATTTATATTTTGAATTATCGTCGAATGACTGTCAAAACTGACAGTCTCGATTCATGAGCAGCATATTTTTGACACTTGCATATATTTTGCACTTGCTGGCTTTTTTTATTTCACCAGTATCTTGTTTCTTCTGGACCTTTCACTACGTTGACTATTCGGCCTTTCGCCCCTTATATTTTTTGATGCGCTCCCAGAAATACAGGAGTGAATATAGCAAATAAAGTGTAGACAAAAGCCATTAAATTTTGATGATTGATTTGGCATAGAAAAACTAAATACTGTTACATTAGTGACAGTTGGGATTGAAACAGTCAAAAAATTGCTTAGCATGATTTGATCGGATGTGTGGAAAGTCCTAATTTCAAATGCAAAATTTGTGAATTCTACTGATGACGTAATAATTCTGAATAAACGCTGCTTGCTATACATAACCCGAATGGACAGCACAGAAATATCGAAAACAGATAAAAATCTCTTATTTTTCATTGGAAGCCTCCATCTACCGCTTCCGAACGTATGCCGGCCTTTCTGGCCATCTACAGAATGTTGTCTAGTTGGTAGACCATGGGCGTTGACAAAGGGTGCTAAAATATAAATAGTACATACTCCGGTAGCAAAACTAGACAAAAGGTTAGGCATGAACGCAAGTAGATTGTAGATGCTCTTAGATTTATACTAAAATCATCGTCGGACTGTCTACCGGTTTTTGCTGTTAAATTTTTTCTTTCGCCTCTGTCTTGCATTTCGGGTTCCGCGTCCTGGGTTTCTGGTTCCGGTGTAGCAACAACGCTACTTTATCCTTAAGGACACTATAAAGAAGCCTGAACTAACGAATATAAATATGACTCTTATGGTAGATTGCACCAACGTTTTTAAGGAACCTCCAAACGGCGCTTACCGTGAGGAGTCCTTAAATACACCTTAAACATTCCTCAACTGAGCAACCTTAACGACGGCTGAAAGTAGACTTAGCGCTGTTTGAGGTTATAATGGCAGATTTCTTGACATTTTTTAAATTTCTTTGAAGTTTCAGGAAATTGACTATTTACACTATTCAAAGAATGAACCTGATATTCTGTAAGATGATTTTGAACTTCTAGATATTGCTGCATTAAGCTTTTCCAGAGGGTTTCGACTGTATAAGGATATATTAATCCAAATAGATCGATGCCTGTTTTCTGGACACGAGGAGTTGAATTCATCAGTTCACCCACGTTTCATTTTTTCTTTTCATGGACACTGCATCAGCTTTCTATTATGTATTTTATTTTTACAACTTTTCACTATTGACATTAACAGCATGGTTTCGTTGAGCATAAAATAAGCGCTTCTCTTTCTACTTTTTTCATTGGTGTCAATCACGAATATCACGATACACACACCGGTATGCCGATTTGCCGGCACGAATTCGTTCTGGCCACGCATCCACGTCACGATCGAAGGCGTGGGGATGGTCTGTGATGGAAGGCGTCGAGGCAAACTCAAGCGCGCTAATATGAAAAGTAGGCGTATTTTGGCAACTAGTACTTAAAAAGCAATTGTTCAGATCAAAATATGCTAAGGAGTTCTTGAACCCTTTCGCTGCTCGAGAAAATGAAGGTGTTGCGTCCATGTGCGTGGTACCTCGCCTTGGGCGACGAGCCGATCGGAGGGTCAGCAACCGCGGTACCACCTAAGAACTTTCTGGGATTATTCAAAGAGCTGCCGCCTGCCATTCAACGCCCCCCTTTCCGCGTTCCCCGCGCCTCTCCGCGTCGCTCCCTGTCCATCAACCGTCGACTCTGCACAGGGTCTGACTGAGGCGCAAGCAAGCACTGTGACCGGCTATAAAAAGTATCGTGTGACGTCATCATTATCTTTGCCACTTTATTTTTTATCCTTTATGAAGGGTGTCCCAGTAGGTACTTGCATTTTAATTTTCATGCCGTTTTACAACGACAACCTAGCAATGATATATTTCGCAATTAATGTCATTTAAACACACTTCTTTTAATTGTTGGGCGTCATCGTGTGCCAAGTAACAACGCAATTTTGTCTTAGAAGCCAGACGTAATGTAGACTTTCGTGATAAAATTATATTCAATGACAAAGCTCATTTTTTCATCCGGTAGGATACGTGAATAATCAAAATTGTAGGATTTCGGGAAGTGAAACTTGTCGAGTGTATAAAGAAAAACCCTTACACCCTCTTCGAGTAACTATGTGATGTGCATTGTGCGCTGGAGGGTTTCTGGGCCATTTTTTTAATTAAAACAACAATGGTGAAACGTTTAATGTTAATGGGGAGGGTTGCCCAATATGTTAAGAGACTTTCTATAGCCCCAACTGGATAATCTTGTGTTCTTTCAACAAGATGGAGCCACGTGTCATACGGCGAAGTAAATTTTGCAAGTGTTATGAACACGTTTTTTTGGCCGCGTCATTTTTCGAAATGGTGATATTCACAGGCCTGCGAAATCTCACTTTTTTCTCAATGACAAAGTCTATTCTAACAAGATGCAGACGATTAATGACTCGAAGCTGAACATTTCATAAGTTATTGTTTGAATTGAACAGCAATTGTGCCAAATGGTTACTGACAATTTTAGGCCTGCAGTGGTCATCTTTAGAAACAGCCGAGGATGGCGTTTGGAGATTATTACTTTCAAAACATGACTGTCATACCTCAACATTTTGATAACATTAACGAGAATCTTAGTTTTCCAAAACGGAGAGAATAATCAATTTCTTACGATGTCCAGCAGAATATGGGACAATGTGTCCGAAAATCGCAATGATTTGCACCCAATATTAAATGTCAAGTGCTAATTTTGTGGCGTAATTGGTTTTATTTTGATAAACTTTTTTCTTTATGCTTTGCTGGTACCCACTAATTATAATTGTATAACGCTATTATTTGTTACTTTTTTGTAAACAGAAATTTATTGATTTAAGTGCCCTGTATTTTGGATATTTTTTACTTTTTTGTGCATTTTTTTAGCGTAGATTTTTTTGGAGATGTTTTGTCTTGTTAAATTTTTTTTATTTCTGACTTTCGGTATCATCATCTGATGATGAAGCCCCAAAGTAGGCAGTTCATTTGTACCACTCTCAACAGAAGTATTTATTTAAATTTTCTTCGTCGTAGTCCCTTTGCTATTTTAATACAGATAGCTTATCGCCAAGTACGTAATACTTCTCATAGTAGGGCGGCCATCTGTGGTCTTCTACATCAGTTTCACTTAACTAAATGATATATTCTGAGTAAAAATGCTTGACATGTTGCCAAAAATATATAAATCGTTATATTTACGCCTATGGAATTTGAGGAGTTCCCTCAATTCCTCATAGATTCCATCATCAGAACTGGCATTTGATAACGACGCTATTATTTAGTATTTTATGTTGGAATGTGAATTGGAAAGACCTGATTGAAAATATTAATATATTCAAATAGTTTTGATGAGAAAAAATCCTCGAATTTCAGGACGGTGACCCCCTGGACCCCTTCCCTAGCATGCCAGAGCAATCCCTAGATTTTTAGGTCGACTGTACCTCGTACAGTTCTAATTATATTCTCAAAAAGATGTTCACATAGCCTCAAGTCCCCGATGTACCTGTTCGGGACGTTTTTCGTTTTCCCCAAAACCACCCGAAATTGATGGATTCTGCGTCTCGGTATCTGTCGAGCGATTGGAGGAATTGTTTTGCATTATTTCCACTGTGCGGAGGAGGAGACCGTATAAATGCATTTTCCTTGTTCGCTTGCCGAAAGTTTCCCGGCAGAAGCCGGAGGTTCTCTTCGCAACCCTTAAATTTTTTATCAGTTCGCGCCGTGATGTCGCTCGCAAGTGAGGTACTCTAAAAATATCGTCGAGTAGGTAAACTCTGTCGTTGGGTGATACAATGAAGGTGCAGTCCACGATAAAGTGGCTAGAGATGCAATTATGCGATTTGGTATGTCGCTAGGGTTGAAAATATTTGTAGCATAAAAATATTTGAAAATCGTTTCCGGTTTTGCCGGAAATGACCTCATCTTAGTTATTTTTAATGTGACAAATCACAGTTGATATAACAAACATCTAACACACTAATACGTGGATTTGGTGGCGTGACACTTGAATTTGTACTATGATTTGTTTTGTGAGAGAATGTGGAGAAATTGTCTTCAGCTTTTTATATTGCGATGTCTGTCACTTGCTACACTTCGATTTTAGATATGTACGGTATTTTGCATTTTTTTGTCTCTATACAATTCTAAATAGTTTTGGTATAGGATTTTCCGTGTCTAAAATTAATAGTTTTTGAAATAAAGCAACTCAAAAATATGCAATAATCCCCATTTCTTTGTATCTTACAGAAAAACGGAGTTTTCTAGGACATAAACAATTATGGCTATTTACTTCTCGTTAAAGTACATTCCAATAAATATTAAAATCAAAACTTATAGCCATCTGATTTATCGAATCGAGATTTCAAACTTTGATCAGTCCCTATACAAATTTATCCTACGATAGTGAAACATTCAATGTCAATTCTTGTTTTTTTACCTTACATTCTATTATAATAAAATCAACTTTCATAGTCACCTGTAAAATTGATACATTTTACTAGTAATCATTTAATTAAGCGCCAAGCACAGTTGGCTATGGATTCAAATCGATCGATAACCGATGACCAGAATTTTGACAGTTATTCAGTTCATAGCTGACTATGATTTTCTGCATGAAACGTGGTTTATAACTGTCAAAACTTGGACAATCGATTGTTTTAAGAAAATTGTGTTTCGTATTTTCAATTTTACAGGTGCCTATGAAAGGTATTTTCTGAACTGAAATATTTAAGTGGCGTTTAAGAAATTATAACATAATTGATGCATTTTTTTTGTTTCAGGTAACGTATGAAAAGGATATCTATCACTGAGTGATGGATATGGTTTCAACGTGATCAAATGTGAGATGGTAAAAATAATGTGAAAAGTGAACAATGATGCTGAAGGAGTATCTTGGATCACAACTATTTCTGACTACATGAATGCGAGAATGGATGACCAGCTGAACTACGAATTTGTGAAAAATTCAAACGTGATCAAACTTATGACAGTTTGATTGCTTAGAAATTGATTGTATTAAATCTGTAGTCTTTTTTGAGGCGTTTCAGATTTTTTAAAAGATTTTTAATCATTTTCTGCTAATCGTAGTAGTAAATTTAACAATCACGGATTTTCATTTTTTACGTTGTTAAAATAAGTTCTAACATCTAGAAACTTTTGACCCTGGTAATCCTCTTTGTTAGACATAGACGATGTTCACACATTTGCTCTCAAAACACATAAATAATAGATTTCTCTAAATGCTGTTACCTCAGCATTTTTCGATACAGATGGCGTATGAACATAGAAGAGTTTCAATGTATTTCGAATGTTCAAACAAATGTTTAACTATTTGAAGTTTTCTTTTCATTATAGAGCCTAATAAATTTTTTCTAATAAAGGGATTCATTTGTTACATGATCACTCGATTCTCTGTATAGATATTTACCTCATAGTAATCATTCTTGTTACTAGTGTTCCGCGTATTCTCTTTATACGTTGCAAAAGTTCTCAATTATAACTGTCATTCATAAATTTTCAATTTTACGACTTATGCTCGTAATCTTCCAAAAGTAGGTTTTCAAATTGTTGCTGCTGATCCATTTTAAATAACCAGGTAACTATTCATAAACAAATTTCACAAGATACGATAGTGAACAATAACGATGCACAACACTTACCATAAACATAACCTTACTTTCCTAATAAATTAACCAATTGATTTGGATAGTTTACAGAATACCGACTAACCATCGAGTATGTATTACAATAAATAGTTTGAAATCACGTTTTATAAGATTTGTTACATGCCTTAATTTTTCCATCACAAAAAAAGAGTGAAAATATACTTTCGGTATAATAAAATCGTAGTAGGTTCTAACATCCTTCAAATTGAATTACTTAGGAGACTTCAGGTTCACTTGTTGACATTTGGGACACCATTGTCGCCTCCAAGATCAAAATTAAATTAAAAAAAAAATTTTTGTATGGAAAAATCACATTTGGCAACTTAGCTGTTCTATTTTAAATCTGTAGAATCCAAATATATCTTATTGAAAAATCTGGAATTGATGTTGTTTCTGCTTGAACTGAAAATCCATCTTGGTACTTGAAAGAATCGAAACTTGCATATGATACACATTAATTTCATATTGTTCCTTTTGCCTTCTGCCCAGAATAATGTTTTCCATTCTTCTCAAATATCTGAGTGTATTGATGAATAGTTTTTAGATATGAAATAGCATTCCATAATGATTTATCCCCTTTTTGAATGAGCTCAATCCATATATGTTGAAATATGTTATAATATGGGAAATTTTTAGAAAATATGATTTTTTTCCATTCAAACGCATAAAATGTAGATGGATGACATTTTTGTGAGTCATCTGTACCAATAACATCCTACCAATCTAGTAATCATAGCTCCCCTAACAAGCGTGAGCATTATTGCACCCCCACCAGTCCAAAGCGTATCGATCGAAGAAACTTTTTCTTCATTGTACGCTGCATCATATACTCATTCTTCTTCGGGCAGCCTGTCATAACACATCTATGTACTCACCTTGATAGCTTCTGATAGCTCCTTTTTTTCCTCCCTTGAAAATAATATATTGGTGGTATTTGATATTTGTGTGTGGAATCTAGGCCGAAGTGCCATGGGGTATGTTTAACCAGTTGCTTCGATGTGTGTTGTATATGTATTGTAGTGGATAACCCTCACAGCTTTTTGTTAATACTTTCATCATAATTTTTTAATTGTAATGCAATATTTTTGTTTGCTTGAGTACCTGTGAATAGGATCCATCCCTCTTTGAAAGCCTGCAATTATATCAATATTGTGTGCTTGGCTGATTTTTAGAGTGTGGCTAATGAAATATGAGATTTATTTTTACCTGGACCTAGTATATGTAGGCATATTGTGTAAGAGGTTATTAAAAATATGATTTTATAATCCTATTATTCCATTTTTCTATAGATGCCTTATATTCCACCCCGCTTGCTGTAGCTCCATTGTGACTGCGAACTCATATCGATCTGTGTGCACCACACCCAAGCGTATGCTTCGGAGTGGTGAATGGCAGACATTTTGGAATATGCTGAATTCTTACAGAAAAGCACACACTTTCTGCTCAATGGGCTAATAAAAAAAGCATTTTTTTTAATAGATAAAAAAATTAAAAAAAAAAGAAAATTTGATTTCATTCATCACAGATGACAGGTGATAATGATTTACTATGATACATGTATTTTAAAAGGAAAGTGAGTTTATTTCTTCATAAATAAAAATTGTTTAACACAAATACAGCGAATTCCAAATATCTCAGATGACATGTCATTACTTACCATTGTAGCTAATCAGATACAATTCCATATTATTGCATCTACAGTGAAAATCCACAAAAAAGAGTTCTATTACAAATTAAGGAATGCACTTAAGAAAAAAACGTGCCTCATCAAATATTACTGCTTTAAGTTTTGCTGAACTCAACTAGGGCACTTTTCTCCCTATATATGGAAAGCATGAGCCACTCTAATCAAGAGCCTTTACAAACTGTTTCATTAGGCACAGCTTTTATGGAGTGGAGGAAAGTCAAGGTATTTTTCTTGACATTATTTTCTCTAGCATCTAGGTTGCATCTCTCAGGTCACCCTTTCTTAATCCAATTATATGTTTTGTCTCTGCAATCTAACAAAAACACTAACACAACAATCTATAACACAGTAGCCTTCAAATTATCTTTATAGATTTCCGTTCACAAACACAAATATCACATGTGGTCATCTTCGATCTATCCTCGGCAGCTTCAACTTGAAAACTTACTTCAAGGCTTGAGCCATGATGCAACTATATAATGCATTTTTAAAAGTCTAACCAATGAAACTGAGCATAGGGCAATAAGATGTTAGACTGAAAGGAAGCTATTTTTTTACTTGATTACTTTGTAGGTCAGCATTAATCTCCAAGCGTTGCGCACGGTGGCGCTGCCCATTGGTCACTGTCCTAACACTTGGACTGCCTTGAAACGGTGGCAGATACCCTTTACGACATTTTAATGAGGGGATCGAACTGAATTGCTTTCGTCTTCTTTCAGGACTCACCATGAAGTACTTACACTCCAAGACTAAGGAAACAAGCTTTAAGAGACCAACGACGGAAGGGCTGACCACCAGTTGGCCCTTTTCAAGATGAACGAACGCGAAAAGAACAAAGGTTTCAGCGCAAAGCAAGTACAGCAGGTGAGCCATGAAGCCTGTTTCGACCACAAGTGTCCTCGACCTCCGGTCCCTGGAGAGGAAAGGAGTCATTTTACTTCGGACTGGGACCCGCTGCCGCTTCCTGACGGATGGGCGAAGCCCAGAGCCCCCTCTCCCCCTTTGCCTGCCAGGAAATATAGCAGCTATGCGAATGGTAAGAACTTATACTAAACATTTGATTCATAAATACATTAGAACACACAGTCCATGATTGTTTGAAAAAACGTAATGCGTTTCTCTTACCGTGGCGTACCATAATGGCAACACTGTTAAAAGCTAAAAATGCGGCTTGGCAGTGGCGTATCACAAATCAATATAACCTTAAATTTACTTACCTATGAAACGGTAAATGCTGATTCAAAAAAGCGGATTTCTTGCAAAACTTGCACTGGCGACCCATATTTATAGGTCTGGCCTTTGAGATGAGAATATGAATTGTAGTTAATTTATCGTTGATCCGTTTCAGATGGAAGCATGGCGTACGTCGAAGGCGCCGCGTCTGCGGCCATGGCGTCGACGTCGTCCGGCGTCGGCCCCGCCCCCTGTTCGTCCCCTCCCGCCGCCTGCCTTCGTTGGACGCACTCCTTGCGGCACCTCCTTCAAGACCCCGACGGCGTCCGCCTTTTCCAGCAGTATCTCGCCTCCGAGGGACGCAGGCATGCTGACGCCTTGGACTTTTGGTTCGCATGCGAGGGTCTGCGCAAGCAGACAGCGCCGGAGAAGATACAGCAGCTAGTTAAGGTTATTTATAAGTAAGTGTTAAATACGCCCACAAGAGTACGCAAAGGGTCTGAACAGGGAACAAGAGTGGGAATCTATGGTGGAGCGCACAACTCTAGATACAGTTCACCGAAGGCGGAACACAACAAAGAATTGTGGAGTAGGTACCAAGGCACTCAGGAATTATTAGCTTGCCAGAAAGGATCTTCCTCATTGGTCGGCCGAAAACCAGCCTTGGGGGTCCCTGAAAACACAGTTAGGGATTAAGTCAAGGAATGGGTGAGAGTTCAGCACAAGAAATACTGGAACTTCATGACTGGTTACAGGGATGGGAAAAAGATCATTAACGCACCATGATCAAAAATGGCTAGAGGATTAATTTCTTTTAACAGGAATCTGCTCGTATAGTTACTGTACTGAACTAGCCTGAAGAAGCACCTGAATAAAAGTCTGATCTTCTCTATTTTGAAGACCAGGCATTTTATGGCACATGTTTAAATGAATGTTTCTACTTGAACTCTGTTCTCCAATGGACCCTTGCAATTACTGCATATTAAAATACCCTGTTTATGGTATATCAGCTTGAGTGGTACTTGTAATTCATATATTTCTGAACAAAATAGTGCGCTAGAAAACTGTTTTGAAAGTCATATTCCATAAATTTAGAATCTATTAAGTAAACGGTTTATATTGTTGTATCACTCATCTCTAAGCGTCACCCATTGGTGCGCTTACGAAGTTAAGCTCCTCACACTTGGACTGCCTTGAAGCGGTGACATATGACATCTGTAATTTTGCATGTCTTATGCATAGTGGAGAGCATAAAATTATCATTATTAATGGGTTGAATAGTTGAAAACTTTAATTCATAATATTTCTCTTTCCAGGAAATTCTTCGTTAAATCTGCTCTTCCAATCGATGAGGAATTACGCAAGGATATTGGAAGAAGTATTAAGTTTTCTCAGTGCCTTGAGCCTCCAGTAACGCTGTTCGACAAGGCCCAAGCTAAAGTCGAACAGCTAATTGATGAGACTACATACCCCAATTTCCTTAAAAGTGATACGTACCTGCAATATTTAGAGGTAATATTTCAATTATTTCATCTCACTAAAAACACTATACAGTTTTGACCACTCGTCAAACCACTTTTCAAAACACTCGACACGTGTTTTGCTGTTTGTTTATTGTTAATCTTACCCTGATGATGCTAACGTAGCTAGCGAAACACGTGTCTGATTTGGCGATTGGTAAAACTGTATAGGTTGCCATTTTTTGGTGGCAATGTGTTAACAACGTGTCTGACATTCCCGCTTTCTTCTGAATATTAAAAAATGGTTGTACGATTTCTTTCAGAATGTTCAAAATCTTAGTAGCAGTAGTAGTAGCGACTATAGTAATGAATTATCCAACTTGGCTAATGGAACAGATCCTCTACCAACGTTACACGAAGATATGGAGCTGATAATGAACCCTCCTGTTCATATCAGTCATACTTCTGGTAAGTGCATTAATAAAACTCCAATTTTGATTTTTCAAAATACGTTTTGTCAGTGCCCTTTTATACGAGATTAAATTTTCGTGATTCTAGGAACTTTGTTCAATTTGAAAAATCAACTGTTCCTTCAAAACAGTTTTATTTTATTTTTTCCAATATGGTCATTTTGGAAAAACACAAAAACACAGTTCTTTCACTCACCGATTGAATTGACTCTTAAAAAAATCTGCACATGGACGAGTGCAGTATAAAGGTTTGCCAACTTTACCAAGTACCTGCAATTAAATGTTGATGCCGTCATGGAGCAAAAAATGTTCAGAGATGCAAAGTTGTTATGTAATAATTAATGAAAGTAGGAATATTTTATGAACCATCCAAGCACTTATATCTCGGAAAGGACGCATTCAATAATAACTGTTTTATGAAGGGGATGTTTACGTATAACGTGCTGAAGTTAGAGTCTCCACTTTTCTTAGCAATATTATGATTAACATGACATCTGAAATGCTTCAGTAGGAAATCTGATGTAAATGGTAGTTCCGATATAACCTTTAATGACATCAAAATGAAGCCTTGTGTATGGTCAAATTGATAGTAAGCTCAGATTCTGGTATCAGCAAATGTTGCATGGCACTGAAGAATCTTCACATATTTACCATAGTCTGTCATTCTCGACCTTTGCTTTGCAAAAGCAGTTGTGTGAATCTTTAGTCTTAAGTCACGCAGCACGGATTCAGAGATTTCAGAATGCCTGTGTTAGATTATTATGCTCCTTGAATAGAGAGGCCACGTTTCTGACACACTATCACAGCTAAGTTGGCTTAACATGCAGAAACGAAGGAAACTTGTTCTTCGGTGTCTTGTACATGAATTGCTACTCCAACAAACTCCGCCTTGTTCATATGATGAACCACAGCTCACTTCTGAGACCCCAGAACGTGAATATCAGGAATACCTGATTCTATCAATTGGTCTTTTTCATTGTAGGTAGTCTTAGTACCGGCTATCATACACCAAACGTCGGAGGAGGACCTTCGGTTCGTTTAACAAAAGAACTCCTGTTGATGTCACAGAAACACAGAGCTCTGGATGTAAGGCCTAAGTCTGAAGCGTTTGCTGGGTAAGTCATCTCGGTTATTTATCTTGTTATTTTGCTTTTGCATTTTAAGCTTGTCTTTCGGGCGATGGGCGGTGAGATGAAAGTGTGATCAAAATCTAAAAATATTCAATAAAAACATGAAATAAAATAGTAAAGTAATATCTTTGATATTTTGACGACGATGGTTTCTATGGGTTTTCCACAAGACTAGTACAATTGCAGTCGCCTGATTATTTCTCCTAATAAAGACACAAGAAAAAATAATTAAAAACAATTATCTGATCTTTTATCTTGAAAACTAGACTTTTCAGAACACATGTTTATATAGAGTTTTATACTTCAATATGGTCCAGGAATGCGCCGTTGATATTACGGCTGTTCATACTTTTCAGTTCCGTTGAATCTGCAGTTCATTTTTTAACCACCGCACACCAGCCCTGTTTTTTATTTGCAATCGTTTTTCAATTTTCTTTCTTTGGTTTGCGTGTATGCAGTATGTTCATGTGCCGCCCCAACAGTGGAGCGCACGCAGCTTACAATTCCTACAACCCCGTATCCAGGCAAGATAGCGAACTGCATTCCCTTAGTAGTCACTCTGACGCCAGGACCGAATCGGACAACATGTCTATGACAGACAGCTCGCTGTAAGTTACACACAAATCTTCTATGGCGTTCGAATAATCCCATGAACAGTTCATAAACTTTATATACACCTTTTGGCTCATCTGATTTAATACGAAGGCTGTGATCTATTTCATCTTAGCCTATACAGGGTGTTAATTCGGTATGTACACATTGTGAAAAAATAAATTTCGCTTCGATATAATCTTTGAAATACGCACAACGGCAACGTTGCGCTACCAGCAAGACAGATGAAAGGTTAGTATGATAAACATAATTATATAGGCTTAAATAACGTAAACTCATTACATTTTGACTGGCGACAGTGATGAAACAGCAGCAAGTTCGACGACATACGGCAGTGTTGACACGGTTTGCTGAATTTCCATCAATTGTCAACTGTCAAATTTGTACTTTTTGCTATTAAGAAAAACCTCGACCACCAATGAAAGTATACAAAACGATTTTATAAGAGAGGAAAATAAAACGATTCCATAGCATTCTAGAAAATTGATGGACAATAGAGGAATGGAAGAATAAGAACCTCCAAAAGTGATTATCAAACTACGAAGATTAGTGAAAGATAATTCCAAAATACTTATATTCCAATGATCATACCCACCTTACTTTTGCCCTGGCTGGATCTGAAAAAATATTTTGTTTTCATTAAGCAGCGCTACGTTAATGATCAATCAATCCTCAAGCAAATGTACATAACGTTATAAGATATTGAATAAATATATTTAACAACTTGTTGCGGGTTCGTCAAGCTTCATTTTATCACACTTTGCTGAAAGTGCGACGTTGCCGCTTCGCACTTTTTCATTATTCTGGATGCGAGTTTCATTTATTCGCTATGTGTACAATGAATTTAACAAACGATTTTTTGAGTGGTTTTGAGACAAAATGATCTCATTCACGGAATTTGGCAGTGTCATTTGTCGTGTTAATGGTCACCTCTTGGGAGGTTGATGAGTTTTTGAACTGTTCATCATAGTTGGTCTTAACATTTAACAAGGGTCAGTGAAAGATCGGTTCACTAAACTACTTCACTAAAAAGGTACGGTGGAAAATATACTGTAAAAGCAGTGATTGCATGCGTAGTAAGTGTTGACAGGTTCTGATTGTTTCACGGTATTCTTTGCATGAGTTTTTATGTAGTTATACAATTGTATGTAGAGTAGTGATATTGTTCATGCTCAGGGGTCTAACTTTGTTCATAATACAGTCAGTCACCACATCAAATATAACCTTATTGCCAGAATTGACACATATTTAACAGTTTTACTATGGTCTCTTGGTATCCAAACGTGTCCGTTGGAAGTAGTTAAATTATGGTGCCGCTAGTGTAGCACCTGGGTAAATTTGAAAAGGATAAATACTAAAATAGCATGATGTATATATATATATATATATATATATATATATATATATATATATTATACTTCATCCAACAATCAACCGTTTCCAAACTTGTTTGAGTGCCCTGTGTAATGTATCAGAGAGACAACCATAAGACTTTCGAACTTATATTGCACTGAGCCATATTGGCTTTCATTAGAAAAGCAATAAGGTTACGTGTATGACACATGTCACAGTTTCTACACACGATTTTTTTTCTGTTCATCCAATTATTCGACATGCTCAAATTGAAACGACAAAATAACTGTAGCGATGGCAGATCTCTGGGGAGAACGACCCGACGCAAGGCAGTCATAGAGGCGCGGAAGACGCGAGAATACGCCGCTCTGAACCAAGAGACGCACATGCATCAGATCCTGATACCGCGCACCCAAAGAATTGACACCAGGCAGTGTCAGCCGATGGACAGGGACACCTTCGCCTCCATACTCATCGAGAAACTGGAGGCCGTCAAGAGGGACCAGGACCAGCAGGAGCTGTTGGACAAGAAATTGAGAGAGGTGAGCGGCAATAGCATTTCGATGACATCGAATTTTACAATTAGGAGAGAATTGGCTGAAGGGACCTCATTGTCGCACAAGATTATACAATAGTTTTTTTCTAAGTCATAATGTATTGCGGATACAAGGTAATTTTGGAAATACGCAAATGCGAATGGATAATAAATTTTTGATATATCTAAATACCGACTAATATCTGAACTAGACCGATTTATTTGATTTTTTAATTGGTGAGTAATCGACGCTGTCAGACAGCGATCAGCGCTGAGACATTAAATTGAAGATCAGCGCTAAGACATTCAATTGCACTGCAGATTTCTGAAAGAAGCTTACTAAGAATTTTGCATTCAGTTTTGCACTTCCTACCCATATAAAATCCAAGTCTTTTACAGGTTAAAAAAGTCCGATAAAATTTTTCGTGTGGCTTTCTGCAGACAGTTTTTGCAAATCCATGAAAATGATCATCAATTAAAATTTTTATTGATGACTGACGAGGTTCATTTTCGTTGAAGTGCACTTGTTAATAGAGGAAATCATCGTTACTGGACTGCAGAAAATCGACAACAACACGGTTTTAAAGTTACCGCTTTTTGTGGTTTGATATCGTGGGACCATCTTTTATCGAAGATAACGGTAGTGGTTACCTTTGATTTTGGAGTTATATTCATATGTTTTAGACGTTTTTATGTCCAGAGTCTTTATTGTTCCATCATTGTTAGATCTAAATACTGTTTTCCCCAGTCTATAAAACACATTTTTCTGTGCAGGGCGAAGCAAGAGGATCTTACACTGAACTACAGTCTAGAGAACTAGCGAATGCAATCCGAGAAAAGCTCCAACTGGAAGACGATAACGACCAAGACATACTTGATCAGCACGTGTCCAGGGTGTTTTCTGATTTAACCCCAGCTAGATCGCCTGGGTTCTCAAGTCCCAGAGTTCGATCACCACCAAGAAACAGGTATTTTATTTACTGATTTTACATAAATTGTCATCTTTTACTGTTTTATGACTAGAATATTTCAAACATCAACGCATCTGGTGCTTCTGTTCATTGCAAATACTTGAGGTATCTAATACACAGCTCGACAAGTGAATTTGAATAAAAATATGGCTATTATCTACTTCAGACATGTGCAGCCTTACATGCGTTGCAGAAGAAAGGACAAGGATGGGTTTTCGACGTTCAGCAGTGACTCTGGTAATGTTCATGACTTCGCGGAAGGATCTGAGCACAAGATGGCTATGGTGAAGTCGAAGAGCATGCCTGAATATCCTGAAGATAGGTTCGTGAGAGGCACTTGTGGAAGGAGGTACGTTCTGATTCCCAATTTTCCAATTTTCATACTCATGTTTCATGGCGTTCCCTCTGTTTTTAATCGATTTAAAATATCATTCATTTCAAATGGCTCTTTGTTTTTAGATCCTCGAAGAAAACTTTGACCGAACTGACTGATAGTGGAGTGTCAGTAGTATCGGACACTCCGCCGGTGCTTCCTCCCATCAAAGACAGTCGAGTGTTGGCATGGCTTATGGATTCTGATAAGAGTGGAAGAGGGGTCAGTCACACGCACAGCGAGATGTCATTGAAGCACAGAAGCCACAGAACGAGTAGCGCCACTTCTCCTATCGCCAGTAGGCACAGAAAAGGATTCAGCTCCAGGTCGAGTTCTGTCGAGAGGAATAGCTGTAGTGGTAAGTCAGGTTGTGGAACGCTTCAAATCTGTGATCAATTTCCTTGGCTCTGAGTCGCACTGTATTCTGCCTGTCAGTGCTATCAAAAGTCTACTGAAATAAAAATCCAACTCAGCTTCCAAAAATATGTGGCTTTCTATTAATAGTTTCTCTGAAAACCTGCTGAAGAAGTAGCGATATGTTATGTCTTATCCAGAGACCAACAGCACTTTGCTACAGGCATTGCAACAGTACAGGGTCTGGTGAGGAAACACCTCCAGTATGAGGTTGAGTAAAACACCCTTAAACAGAGATGGGACAGTTTAGCATCTGTTGTTCAAATTTGTTTCCAAAGGATCATTTTTCTAAATGCGTTTAAAATATTAAGTTCTAAACTGATATTATATTACAGGAGCAACCCTAGGTCCTGCCCAACCTTTTGTAGCAGACCCCAGCATGCCGCCATTGCCTTTGCCAAACACTGCGATTCAACTAGAAGAAGCGAGGCGCAGGTTAGAAGATGACATGAGGACCAAGAAACAAAGGTGTGTACTTATCCGCCAGGGTGTGAATATAAACCTGTACTATAAGCCCGGTTCTAGCTATCAATATGCCTCCTTACTATACGACACACTAAGTGTGGTCACGCTGCGGAAGCGGAGACCACAAAGGCCAGATTTGATAAAATACAGCGATTTGCCTGTTAGTGCGCATATTCCGCAATTTGTTTACGTTAAATCACATCAGTAGTATACTTAAGACTAAGCGCCTTCTGAGACTTCGGTAAGCACTACAAAATTATAAGTCAGGAATTCCACTCGACCACAGACTCCAAGCAAAATGCAGAAAACAAGCACGTGCAGTTTCGGGTACAACTGAACAGTCCCATCATTTTTGATTCAGGTCGTCATCTAGTAGGCATCATCCTGAGCTAGTCCAGAGCAGTCAGTCGACGTTGCGAAAATCAATGCGAACTTACAGGCCTTGTGGGCCCCAGATGGTCCAGCCCGTTGAGGACGTTACCACAGTCGTGTTCAACTTCTGCGAGGAGCAGTTCCCCTACAGGACGAAAATTCCAGGCACTCAGGTTACGCTAAGGCAGTTCAAGGAGTACCTTCCGAAGAAGGGCAATTATAGGTAAGGATTGGATTGATTCGGCACAAACACTAGTTTAACGATTTGAAAAAATCCTAACGTTTTTCACTATTCACGTTAGCATCTTCAGGGGAAGATTAAAACTGAAAAATCATTCCTAGTCATTGTCTGATATACTTGTGGTGTGTGGCTACCAATCGTAACATTCATCAACCCTTTTTACCTGTCAGCAGGACACACTTGAGTAAATCCCAATGTCCCTTTATTGAAATCTTCTACTATCAGGCATAAAGTTATATTATTCGATTTAACCTTGTTTCAGGTTCTTTTTCAAGACTCTCTGCGAAGAACTTGGTAATCAAGTGATTCAAGAGGAAATTATCAACGACGCAGACATACTTCCGTTATGGGAAGGAAAAATCATGGCCCAAGTGAAGCCAATCGACTGAATTTTTACGTTTATAACGTATACTAAGGGATTAGTTTCCGTGGTGTTCTGAATTGTACTACATTTTCTGATGAAAGCATATAAGCAACTGTCATGTTGTTGAGAAACATTAGGAGATGTCGTACTAAAAAAACTCTTAAATTTTCGTTTATTTTCTAAAAGAAATCCGTATTCTTCTTGACGAAGCATTGACAGCAGAATTGGGAAAGTGATCCATATATGAACGTTTTCAATTAGGGGTTGATTTTTTCACCATTGAGAAATTTTACTCTAGTAATAGCAGATGTTTCATCGAGTTACAATCTCCTAATGGTTCATTGACAACAATTATACCACATTTCATGCTTTCTTCATATAATCTGGTATTTTTTTTCTGTAATATATGTTGTACCGCGGACACTACAACGAATCTTCATCAGCCTTTATTTAAAATGTAATTAGATTTTTTATTCTATGAAATAATTTATTTTTTTGTTAATATTTTTTGTGTTTTTATAATTTAAAAACCGAGTCGCCCAGGTAATAGTTGATAGGTATTTTAAGGTATGCATCACAGTCAAAGATGTTTCATTATTTTTGCATAATAAAATAATGACTGATATTGGTTTATTTGCTTAGTTGTGTTTTTTCGTTCTTCCAAACATGGGAAACAAACTGCCATTAGACATTAATCATAACACTTCCTAGTGGTGAAATCAACAAAAACCATCTGAATAACCGGTTCACCAGTTGGAAGTTAGAAAGTATTTAATCTGGATGATAGAGCTGTTGCCCTCTACTAAAAGTGTTGGCGTGCAAATATTTTACGTTAGTGATAAACCATAAAAGGCTGATTCTCCTTTTGTTCGGCCCATTTTCCTGTATCTCCTTGATCAATTAGGTTCAAAGACAGACAAGAGGAACCAACGTGACGGTGAATCATCACTGTCACGTTGGTTCCTCTATTTGGAGTAGCCATATTTTGTTTTCCATTGGCTATATCGTGGAATTAACTTGGTATAGTTCAAAAGCCAACGTCGGATTTCAATCATCAATCAATATCTGAACCTAAACGCTCACGCAGAAAGAGGAAAATAAACGACAAAATTTTTACTTTTTTAGATATTTTGATAAAGAAACAGTCGAAATGTTGGTAAAGATATTTCAGTCATTCGTATGTCACAACAAACACATGTGGTGTTTATGATAATTGGAAATGTTGTTAGTAGGGGAGTAAAAATAAATATCGATTGGTAGTTTCTAAAAGATCAAAGGATTACATTTCAAAATGAAATACTTCTCAACTGGAGGATCATCGGCAACTATGTCGTTGTTAAAACTACCTTCCACATTAAAAAAATGACTGATTCCTATTGTTTAAAACTTATGTGCATGAAAATCAAAATGTGATTCAAAAAGCAGACATACAGAATTTTTCAGCAAACAAAATTGTCAAAATGTTTTTGTTGTACTTAATTGATTTTTGTAAGGCATATTAATGAGATTTTTTGTAACTGAGAAAAGAGTAATTCAACTAAGTCATTACTGAATGCAAGGCCCGAATAAGGAAACGTAAATTAAAACCACTAAGTATTGTTAAACAACAATTTATAAAGCAAAAACAAGGTAAGGTAACATTGCGTTTCAATCTGAATTTAAAAAGTTATATTCAGAAGTATAGATTTATGTAAAAAGTTATTTCAAGTGACGAGTTTTTGCTGCATATTATTTCTTGTTCGCCATTATAAATATCATATCATCAGTCCAAGTAAACATTGATAGACATGACAACAGAGCAAGTTTGAGAATGGAAAGAGGACATAGTGGCTTGAGGCTTTAGTCCCCCTGGATAATAGTAATAGTAAACAGTAAAATGGATAATTTTGATCATACAGTAATAGAAATTCAAGGATCTCCTTTTTATTTCAAATATCATTAATTTTTGGCCGAATATATGCTGTTTAATACGCGCGAAGCTTTTTCTAAGCGACAACTGAAATTCTACTCCATGATCCCAAAATGATTCCGACTTAGATCCAGTTGAAAATTGTAAAAAATCGTTGTTTTTACCTAATAAATACCTATGTATTTCATGGAGATTGTAGATGCTCTTACTTGGGGTGGAACTCTATCATCATTCAGAAAAAGACTTTTTTGAAATCAAAATTGAGGCAAAAAAATCTTGTAAAAAATTGTTTGATATAATAATTGGTGGTTTCAAACATAGATTTCCATTATCGCACCTCATTTTGAGTAATGGCGTAGTTGTGAATATTTTAGTTTAAAAACCAACGGAATTTTTCCTTCACTGATTGGAGTATATCCTGCGAGTATGAATCTAAAATAGTTTTTCTTCCTGAAGCAATAATTGAATTATATCAGTTCTGACATTGGCATATTGAATTTTCTTCTATCTTTCTATTCAAGAGAATTTATGAAGCAGCAACAGATACACCATTGGGTTTTTGAAAACTCGAGGCCAATGAAATCATATTTGATAAGTATAAAACTGTCAATGTCGATATACAAGTGCCTTCGTTCACAAAATAAAAGGACTCAATTATTGTTTTATAGGCTATAAAGACATATGCAGGATTTACAGCTGGCATATATTCAAAATTAAAACAATTAAGATCACAGTAGTTGAAATCATAATTATTGATAATGCACTTAAAATTTAATTTTCTTAAAAACCGTAGCCTTAATATTTATTATATGAAGCCTCATAACTATTACAGATAATGAAATTATTTAAAAAAGTTGTATTTAGAAGAATTTAGAACTGAAATAAATATACATATTTTTTAAAAATAATTCTGACTTTTTTTATGCCTTTACGCGAAGTTAATGGCGCGGATGTAGTTGCCTGTAATATGGACAAATAAATGATTGCGAAGCGTTATTTTTTAACAGCCTAGAAGTTGAGCTTGTTTGCAAGCTTTTCGGCAATCCTGACATAACGGACCTCGTACCGTGCTTTATCAAGTTGCAAATAGTCTTTTACACCTTTGCTTCAGCTGCATTGCTGGTATGCCATTAATATTTCCTCAGGCTCAGAATATCTTGCTCTCAAATGAATGTTTGAAATTTTAGGATCATAGAACATGTTAAGGAAGAAATCTATCCTCTGTCAAATTTTGGTAGGTCACCTTAAACTTCGTACTAAAGTGACCTTACTACCTTTGGAATACCTACCTACAGATGTAAACTAAGTGAAATACTCAAAGACAAATAAATCAAAAACAGATGTTAGGGTGATACACAGGCATGATCCACTGCTGAAGCCATTTTACTCATTTCTTAAATATAAATTATATGCATGTAATTGAAATTTAATATTCGGATCCGATTTTTCAGCGGCTTTATTTTTAGATTAGACGACTCAAATCCGATGTAAATCGGGAAATTTCGGTGGGACTAGCAGCACTGCGCACTGCCTAAATAGTACTGCCATCTGTTGTCAAATAGTCTAAGCAGCATATAAGTTACAGTATTAACTGTAAAAATCTTGGTCGACTTACGACCTTGTCTCCTAGATGGCGCTGCAGAGCGAGTTCAGTGTTCTGTTCTCAAATAGCCTAATCTGCACTTGTGTTTACCGCAATAACTGTAAACTGTTCGCTTATTTATGACTTTGTTTCAAAGGTGGCACTGTGGTTCAGTCAAATCTAGGAAGTATCGAAAAATATTGGGCTAATGTTTCACACATTTAGCAGTTACCCTGACGATGTATGCATGAGCCTCAAAGTTTAGAGGAGTATACAACTCGTTAAGTTCGGAAATTTCGGTTTTTTTTACAGACAGGATTAAAATCCGGTTGAAATAGCGAAATTTCGATAGGGCTGGCAGTACTGCCTATAGTACTGCCATCTGTTGTCAAATAGTGTAAGCAGCAGATATGTTACAGTATTAACTGTAAAAATTTTGGTCGACTTACAACTTTACCTCATAGATGGCGTTGCGAAGTGAGCTCCGTGTCCTCTATTGTTAAATAGTTTAATCTGCACTTGTGTTTACCGCAATAAGTGTAAATCGTTCGTTTATTTACGATCTTGTTTCAAAGGTGGCACTGTGAACATAGTTCAGTGTGGTATTGTTGTATGCCGCTAGATGTAAGATGTATCTACAAATCTAGGAAGTATCGAAAAATATTGGGCTAATTTTTTACAGATTCAGCAATTACCCTAACGATGTATGCATGAGCTTCAAAGTTTGGAGGAGTATACAAGTTCGAAAATTTTGTTTTTATATAATTTTCACCTGGATTTTAGTCCGAAAGAGAAGCATTTGGATCATGTGTAGGATTTCAGTTGTGTTGTGCAGTAAAAGGGTTGGCTGGTATAAAACAAAAAATTGGCCAACATTGCGATTCTATGTAAATCTCAAGGGGATATCGTTATTCAATAGCTTTTTGAATATTTCAGATGATTTTCCCATTTTCAAACGAATTCAACATAAAATGGCATTGTTTATAAAGCACAAACAAAATTTGAGCCTGTCCTAATTACTAAAAATGTGGGAGTCTGTTTTTGCAGACATTTTGCGTACATTATCGGAAGAACAAAGACACCACTGCTCTATGTGTAGTAGTTTTTGAGTAAAAAATAGGTTGAAAAACGTGTTTCGGGGATTGTCGAGGCTATTTGCAAGTTAACAGTAAGTTCACTTAGCGACCCCCATACTTATTTTTCAGGGAATGAATAACGAGCGACTTCCCCATTACATATTATGTTATACTAATAGTTAACAGGAATGAAGATATTAATGAAAATAGAGAAACAACGCATTTGTTTTTATGCAAACTTATGGTGTTCAACTACATATCAAAACGAAGCCATTCCATCAATAGACCTATAGACCGAACATTTATTTTTTTTATTTTTTTCCACGCCGTCTAAGTTTCATGGCAGGTTAAGTATACAAAAATAGTAAATTTGTTTACAACCCATAAGAGACTTACATATACGAGTATATGAATATCTTGCAATTTCGATAATACGAGTATTATGAAACACATACGAATTGATAACCATTTTTTTTCAAAGTTGGTTAGAAATGTTAGTTCACGGTCGTCATTGACCCAGGTCCTAATTAGCTGTCAGAAGCTAGAATCTAAATCTCACAATAAAAAAGATCAAGGCGCATTTTTCATTGGGGACTTATCAAATATAATTCACTTAATAGAGATGTGTCTTGACTCTTGATACACACCAAACAAGTTCATAAAAATATTCGTAAAATACACGAAGTTGGTTTTCATAAAAGTGCATACCTACCGATAAATTATTTTTTCATAGATAACCCCAATGCAAAGGCAGATAGCCTATATCGCGCTTCATGAGCACTGCGCGAGGATAAATGTCTGTTCACATTGACCTCAAAACTCTGTAGATTGCACTCATTGGGGAACAAAGTCCCTGATAGTTCATTCCACAATGCCGAGGTTCTCCAAAAGAACGACTTTTGGAACAGGCCTGTTCGAGGCGTTGTAAGTTTGACCTGGTGATCATGATCAGCTCCTCCAGTATTTGTTGTACTGGCAAATTTTGGAATTATTATGCGAGATTGCTCGATCAACCATTTGTCATGATAATATCTGTAGAATAGGGACCAATCCCACCCACCCTCATTCGATGTTCCAGACTGTGGAGGTCATTTGTGAGGTCAGGTGCATGGCTCGTCTTTGAATTGTGATCAGGAGCTTCAAGGAGTGATTCCCCAAACATTTGAGCAGTATTCCAGCGATGGTCTGATCTAAGTCTTATAGAGTATTAGGAGTCAGACCAAGTAAGAGATGAATGAGAAAGTCAATTACGGAATATATCTTAGAGGTTACATACTACTGAATCTCATCTGATAGAGGCATTCGTAATGATGGTTCAAATGGATATGCAGTAACTGATCATGTAACGTATCACTGCTAAATTAAGTGACATCTTTATACAAATAATGATTTTTCTGCTAAGATATTTCCAGAAATATCTGAAATATCTACATTTTTATCTAATTAACATCCATCGAGACATATTCTTGATATATTCCAGATTAAATATAAAATAATCAAAATAATGTTCGATCAATTAGAAATGGTAATTTACATGCTGCATACCGAGACTTTAACCCAGTGAATTCAGATACAAAAAGATTCATGGCATTACAGGCCTAAAAAATGTACGAATTAAAACTATATATACTCGTAGTATATCATCCAATGTTACCAGAATTAAAAAAAACATTGAAAAATCATAAATTATCTATGAAATAATAAAACCAAAAGTCGTCAGTACAACAAACACAAGAGGTGTGCTTAATGGGTGATTCTTCAAGAGGTCGAACTTCCAAAGCGTAGAACAAGCATCTTCTTAGTCGATTTTGGAGAACCTCGGCGTTGTGGAATGAGCTACCGGGAATTTGCAGTGTTTTGAAGTCAATGTGAATAGATATTTATTTCAGATTTATTTTTGTTTTGATGAAGGTTGTGGAACACTAATGTAAGCCAGTAACTCAAAGCTTATGATGTAGAGTCCTGATACAACAGGGGAAGCTTCTGAACGTCATCAAAACTAGCTTCTGCAATTCACGACAAACAAAGTAATTATTTTGACTAATTTCAATGTATTATTCCTGGCTTAATCACATTGAACCATTGTCACGGAATATATCTGTGGATCTTTTTTGCGATATAACTTGATGAGCTGTCGATCAAGAGCAATTAGGAAGCATAAACATCGCAAAGGTCATTTTGATAGTTTATAAATACTAATACTACCACCACCTGCCACTACTACTACATAGCAAGATTCCAAGACAGTGCAAAACATGTCGAGCAAATCACCCTCCAGTCTCGTGTCCACTTTAGGCATAAAACCACCAGCATCTCGGGTGAAAAGCTTGCAATTGACCCCAGACGTATGGTTGGAGGAAAAGCAAGACACTGACGGTGCTGAAGGCCTGTGGAGGATCCATGATCGCCTTTACGACTTGTCTGACTTCGTAAAGGACCATCCTGGAGGATCTGAGTGGCTGGAACTGACCAAGGTATGTACCAAGTACAGTTAACTTTCTTGTAGTCAGAATAATGAGAGAATTGTGGAATGGGGATCAAGAAATAGAGTTCCGTTCAACGAGCAGCAGACTCATGCAACAACCCTGACAACGAAGTCTTTGAATCATCTTCCATCAGACTTCTCGGAATTAACATCAACAGTTACGTGTCGCAATAGGTCGGCATCTCAGAAGTTGCGGGTTCTCTTCCGCTATAAGAAATTGTATTCTCAGGAACAGCTATTGCTATTCTACAAGGCTCAGATCATCGCTGGAGTACAGCTCGCATGTGTGGGGATGCGCTTAGAAACACACCCCAAAGCTTTTGGACATAATTCCGAAACGAGCAATACGTCTAGTGAGTGACCATGACCTCACAAAAGACCTCCATATTCTATAACATCAGAACGGGCTCATTCTCACCAGGTGGAACAACGCCTCAAATAACGCGTCTTCCAAAAGTTGTTCTTTTGGAGAACATCGACGATGTGGAATGAGCTACCGGGAAGTTTGATCTCCGATGTTCACAATCTACAGCATTTAAGGTCGATGTGAATAGACATTTATTCTCTAGCATCGCTTATGAAACACGATAAGCTTTCTGTCATCGTGCGAGGCTATCTATAAAAAAAATATAGGCTTACATCATTGGAATCTATAACACTTTTTCCACAAGTACAGTTGTAGTACATCATATTCTTAGAGATTAGACACTGAGTTGACCTGTAACCCTTAAAAGAGTGAAACCAAGCGATGAAGTAGCCGAGATACCGGTACATCGTAAAAGTGTTTACGAAGAACAAGAGATGTCGCTGTAAATCAGTTCACCCTTGTTGACATACTCGTATGTCGAAAGGGACATCTGTTGCCGCTTCAAGGCAGTCCAAGTGGTAGGACTTTTGACTTGGTAAGTTGCCAATGGGCGTCCCCATAGAGGGCGACACTTGGAGATGAGTTGATGTTGCTATCACACCCTTGACTGTGTTACGTATCACCCAGTTGCTCTCTACAGTTAGACCGCCAGGCTATACTGACGAGTCTAGGCTAAAGACGAAACATGCATGTCTATAGCAGGTCTGATGCATAGTGGAGAGCATACATTTAATATATAACTGATTTGTTTCTTGAATATTCATGTAATGAAATAAAATACTTAGGGACAATAAAAAATACACGAAAAAGGATAAAATAGTTGGAAATTTCTCAAAATTGACAAAACATGGTTTGCTTTATGCTGAAACAATAGTATAAGATGTAGAATAAATTAAATCAAAATACATTATAGCGACTACAAAAAATAATGTAATAAATACACTAAAAAATGCTCTAAAAAGTGAATAATTGCGTTCGTTACTCTTGGCTGCCACCGATTCCAAAAAATTATTGTATAACATAATTAATTTTTAACGCATTTCTTCAGTTACTTTTTCTTAATTTGTTTTTGTGTATGTGTATTGTTCGTTGGTACCTTTATGGATTTTTGTTAAAGGGCACTGACATCAGCGAAGCATTTGAAGTTCATCACATAACCGAATATCCAGAGCAACTGCTACAGAAATACTATATCCGAGAAGCCGCATCAAAAAGAAACAGTCCGTTCACTTTCGAAGAGGATGGCTTCTATAGAACGTTGAAAAAGGAAGTTCGAGAAGTTCTGAGGATGATACCAACACAACCGAAACATACCACAGACTTTTTGGTAGACGCGTTGGCCTTTCTTCTATTCGTTTTCTCAACATTGGCCGTCAAACATTGGAGTCATTTCATTGGATTAATAGCTGGGATATTCCTAGGAATGTTATCAGTGGCGGCCCACAATTATTTCCATAGACGGGATAACCTCAGAATGTACTACTTCCAGTTTTCTTTGATGCAAGTCAGGTGAGAACAAAAGATTGTTTGTTATTCAAAATATTCCCCGGCAGCTCAATCCACAACGCCGAGGTTCTCCAAACGAATATATCTTTAAGTGGGGACTACATCTGGAATAGAAGGCATTTTGCTTGGGTTTTCAATATTTCGCTTTCAGAGCTCAGTTTTAAAGATACTGGAACGATTTTTTTTGCAAATGATAGGAAAAGGTTTGTTCCAAGATCTTACGAAGCCCTTTTTCCAATTTTAGATACAAAGTTTCAGATATTATATCGAGGGCACTCGTATCAGCGGTAAAAATATGCTTATGTACGGTGTCACAATATTTTGTTTGAAGAGTTTGAATTTGAACAGATTGCAAATATTTTTTGTGCAAATGATGATTTTTTTCACTTCAAAGTTATACCAGTATCACAGTCTGCATGTTACTAGTTAAGGGTTGACATACTACATTTTTAACAATCGAAACCGAGCCTAGTTAGTTCCAAATACTATTGAGCTGTGACTGACAATCGATTTATGATTTCAGAGAATGGAGAATAATCCATGCATTGAGTCACCATCTCCATACCAACACAATTGATGATTTAGAGATATCGCTGCTAGAGCCACTCCTACAGTACTTACCAACTGCTAAGGAGCCTCTGCAGAGATTTGGCTCGATGCTCGTAGCACCATTTCTGTGGACGATCTATTTCCATATTCATTTTCTTAGAAGGTAAGCTAAAGTGTAGCTATTTTTATTATCATATCCATACTGCAAAAAGTTGTGTTTATAATAGCTGTAGAGCTACTTAAAAAACTATCTTGTTTCTTCCTCAATGAATTGCAATAATGCCCATAGGTATTAAGATAAATATACTGCACTTTTACATAGATAACGTCTCGTAAAGATAAAGCCTATCACACTCCAAAAGCGCGGTGAGATGATTGTGTCCAGAAGCTTCAGGGAGTGTTTTGGAGCACATCTGCATCCACGGATGGTCTGATCTGGAACTTGAAGAGAAGCAGTAGCTGTTCTGTAGAATACAATTTCCTGGAGTGAAATAGAACTGCCACCTACTGGTACGCCGACCTAGCGAGGTCGGCAACATGGTCGTGCCAAGACATGTTATTGTTGATGATCATTCCCAGATGCTTGATGTCTTCTGTGCGTTAAACTGAAGTGATAATTCTTTCGATGTTCTCATTCATCTGGATACATACTACAGATTGAAAGGTATGTCACTTCTAACAGTTCGTTGATTGTTTCAGAATGGTGGATGCTTTCAAAGTGAACGGGCGTAATTTGAAAATCACAGACTTGACCAGTTTCATACTGCCCATAGCGATGTACATTTTCGGAGGACAGTCTTTGGTGGCGACCTTGTGGATGTGGAATTTCATTTTGCACGTTGGATCGTTCCATTTTGCGCTTGTCGCCCTTCATGCAGCTCATCATCACCCAGATATATTTCACGACGGTGATACACCCAGGTATGTATGTGAGCCAACGACGATGAAAAAATATATATTACTCAACTCATTTATAGGTCAAGTCCAGCGATATTGAATAACGGTAAATTCGGAGGCATCATTTGCAAAGCATAACGATCTATTGGAAAATAGTGTAGCGAACATGCTCTCTCAGTCAATCCGGATAGAACAGAGCTGGTTCTCTCACGAAGAGCAGCAAGTTGGCGAATCAAAGGGCACAAAGACTCCTAGATGTAAGCTTTAGCTTCGCATTTGAGGTTAAATATATTGGATGCCAAACTAAATTTAAGTAGCGAAATGTTATCTGTCCTTCTGTCCATGTCCAAACGACAACTGCACTTTGCAACGGCCATTGCAACAAGACACAGTCAGCTAAGGAAACTCCAGTTCAATATCAGTCCAAAAATTATCAGGGCTATCAAAAATATCCGGAAATAAAGTTTTAAGCGTGTATGCTCTCCACTATGCATCAAATCTGCTATGGACATGCATGTTTCGTCTTTGAGCTAGACTCGTTAGTATAGTGCTTACGAAGAACAAGAGATGTCGCTGTAAATCAGTTCACCCTTGTTGACAGATGTCGTAAGCGACATCTGTTGCCGCTTCAAGGCAGTCCAGGTGTTACACCTTTGACTTCGTAAGTTGTCAATGGGCGTTTCCATAGAGGGCGACACTTGGAGATGAGTTGAAGTTTTAAGCGTTTTTTATTCTATTCTATTTTTGACGTAGTCTAATTACCCATGGAAATAAATGACTTGAATTTTTGTGATGTATATGTCATAAAACATCAAGAAAATATAATTTCTCGTATTCGAAATGTTTCGCAATTACTACTACTAGGCTGGTGTGAAGGAACAGTCCAAAAGCGTATGTCAAACGCCACTGTTGCAAAAAGAAACTTTTTTCTAGATCAGATAAAAGCTACGACTGGGGCTTGAGCCAACTAGATGCCATAATGGAACGTAAAGAAATAACTGGATCTCATTTCCTGGTGTTGACCAACTTTGGTGATCACTGCCTTCACCATTTTTTCCCGACGTTGGACCACGGAAGTCTGGAACATCTCTACCCAATACTCCAGAGGAACTTGGAAAAGTTTGATGTTGGCTTACGAATGGTTTCGCAGTGGGATGCGTTCTTAGGGAGCTTCCAACAACTAATCAGAGTTACTCCGAACCCGAACCCGCCAGATTTGAGGAAGTTCTTGAAGAAACACTGAAAATCATATACATGATCCATTTAACCGTACTTTATATTTTGTGTGAATGTAACTCAAGAAAAGTGAAACTGGACATACAATATTTATATAAAGTTGGTCAGAAAGCAGACTTGGCAACATAGCACAACTATGAAGGTCATCTCCTTCATTTACATAATATCCTTCCATTGACCTTTGTCTGAGATATTGAAGCCTAAATACCTAATTTTGGAGTATTCCTAACTGAGTTATATGTTCTGATCCAGTGTGTGTCAAAACAGCTCCAACTTTTGTTATATCTACTTGCGTTCACGATATTACATGAACAGATTTCATGAATATAGCTGCGTTCTAGTTTGTGAAACTTTGTGTACCACTTAAGATGTTTTTATAAATGATTTTCTTAAATTGTAGAACTGTGTATAGGTTGTTTTCATATTTGCAGAATTATTACCGCACATTTTGTTAATATTTTTTTCAAAATGTTATAAATAAATAAATTAGATGAAATTTGTTTATTTTTCACATGAATGGGACTGAAACCTGCTTGTCAGACATCTTGGCAGTATGAATAAAGTTTCTTATTATCATTTAAATTCTAACTGAATTGTCTTGTTCCAAATTTGACAAATATATTGAATTTTCGTTAAATATATATGATGTAGATTGTGGCTGATCTTACTTTGTGAAACTCTTCCATTATGCAGATGAAATAGTTGTGTATTTAACACACAGTTTCACAAATAAAACTCTCTTTCTTTCAGTTACGCGTTTCGATTTATATTTAAGGTAGTCTTTGTAAACAGTCAATTTTGACAATTCGACGCTAATTTCAAGTTCAAATCGAAATGCTTCACAAAATAACCGTTTTACTTGTGAGACCTGGTGTTTATATTACACAAAATACAATTTCATCAAAACAAACTCTTTTTGCGCCAATATTTCGCAATAAATGTAAAGGGGATCGTTTTGTAAGATCTGTCATCGAGATTATATCATAAGATAAAAAATGCAAGAGAGGCGCTAAAGTAGGTACTCAAATGAGTTTATTTTCGCTTCTTAACCAGAAAAAAATATGTTTAATCTACACTACGTGTTGTCAAGTTGTTTACGGATAAATCAGCTGCAATGTTTTTCAGATTTTTGTGACCATCTGTTATGAGTACACATTTTTCTCAACGATCTCTCATAGCAAACAGCTTTAAATTATATTGCCTATACAGAACTTCATTCTATAACGTACATAGCTTTCCGCTTTTGTTAAAGCTCTCTATAGTGTAATTTACATTATGGAATAATATTTCACTTGACATCTTCTTTAGGATTTTTATGAGTTGAAAAACCGTAACGCTACCATTTGCAAGATAAACTTAATCCTTCTGGAACTCTGATTTTCCCACAAAGATAGAGCTAAGCTTTCTGCATTAACCCCAGCAATCTGTCAAAATATGATCACTCTTAAAGCTTTTTCTCCAAGAATGACAGCTTGACTGTACTAATAGAGCTTTTTTCAAATATGGCGTCCAAAGACACCACATATTTATATAAAGATTCGGACAGCTCTGATATCGCCCATGCAGATATCTTAACATTCGCAATGGTAGAGCGCATTTGCAGTTATTGTTAATATCGCTCTAACTTTATCGGACTAATATCTTTGATGTTTAACTCCCACCAGAGTCGTACTTAGGGTAGGGCAAGTGTGAATGTGGCGCAAAATAACAGTAGGGACGTTTTTTTTGCTCTTCACATTTATTGTGCGAATTGGTTTCAGCACTAGAAGGTTTTTTATAATAATATATTATAATAATAAAAACATAATCAATTCTAAATGGGTAGCACTGGTAGTATACCTGATGCATATTCCAGTTTTGATTTAACATAGACATAGGATACGTTTTTCAAAGCAACAGTGTCAAGAATAGACTTGCATTTTCTCACTACAAAACCAAAAAATCTATAGAATCACAGATTTTTGTGATTTATGATGGTGAAAAATCAATCGGCTATCAAAAATTACACCCAAGTCACAACATTTATTACAGCGATCAGGATTTACGTTACTTAATGTATAAAGATTTATATAGTAAATCTATATAAGGACTGTGGACTGTTTACTTGTATGTGATAATATATAATCTTACATTTATCAATATTGAATAGAAGTCTCCCTGCATCATCTTTGAAGTATATAGAGCTGCGATTGAAGATGTTCACTGTCCTTAATGTCCATAATTTTCCGAAATATTCTTAGATCATCTGCAAACCAAAAACAACTGGATTAAGGCTAATCACATAGATCATCAATAAAAATATAAAACAATAGATGGTGTAGATTTGACCCAACGACGATGGAACAACTGAAGACCTGGCATCTCATTCATAAATTCATTTATGTCTATAGTCAAACATGACTTTGGGCGAGGGGACCAGCGGGGAGAGGGGAAGGTGGCAAGATGGCCGCTTGATGGGGACCGTAATTCCTGTTTGTAAAAATCGATGACATTTGGATGAATCACGAAATTTGACATGACGGGAATTTGAAAAAGCACACAATTATACTTACTGATGGAAGGTTACACCTGCAGCTTCAGCCTGGGTGCTGAACAGCTTACACACATAGCAATCATCATTTTGGCAACAATAAGCAAAATTCAAACCAGATCAAACAGAGAAAATGAACAAAAACTACGGTGTCTGATTCTAACGCTCACGTCAAAATTCAAAGCGGTTGACAGTGACCTGACGTAGACAGTTGACGGTTCGGTTCTTTCGAATCCCGACAGACGTCAAATTTGCAAAATATGAATGAAAAATGATACGTAGCGGCTAGTAGCAGTCAGAAGTTACTATAAAGCCATGTTGCCAGCTAGTGCGTGAGGTGTGATTAACATTACAGGTTTGTTCTAAATTATGAAGTTATTTTTAACATTCCTTACTATTCAATGGCAAAGATATTCATTGTAGAACATATTCATGAAATCTTATCTTGTGAACTAGCTATGTAAAAAAATAAATGTTATTGTAGTCCTTTGGTGAATTCTGGCAACTGTGCACCAATGTCTGACGAAAGTTTTTGTAAACATACGAGGTCTATCAGTGTTCTATCGTCAGTGGTTTGACCCTTGTGATACCCCTAAAGTGGTAGCATTAGAACTACAGAACTTGCCCTGGGCGTCACACTTCCTAGCTACGACTCTGACTCCCACCCCGGCGCCCTCCCGCCCTTAAGAGCTTGGCTTATTGATCCCGAACAGACATGCGTCCGCCATTTTCCCGTTGCCGGGCAACGTATTTCCCGCTTCCTGTCCTCGCTCCCCAATTTCCCATGACAGCAACATTTCATTACGTATTCAAAACCGACTCGTCGATCTCCTTATCTTCTCCTGTCCTCCATAACTTTTTATTTGATGAACAATGTTATATAGACGAAAAACACCAGCTAGATACTGTCTTCTTCTTCTTCAAGTGCTATCTTCGAGTCTATTTTTAATTTGTAAGAAAAGTTGGTTAGAAGTACATTCGAACCACTCTTCATGTTCTGCAACCATGAGACTCTTCTTCTGCCTAAACTGCGTTTTCCCTGGATTTTGCGTTGGACAATCAACTGTAGAAGTTCATACTTTTTACTCTCATGATATTTAAGTCTCTTAAATGTATTGACAACCTTTCTTCTCCCTAAGAACCTTTGTGTTTGTTACTCGATTTATCCATGATAATCTAAGAATCCTTCTATATACCCACATTCAAATGATTCGATCTTTTTAAGAATGCAGCTTTCACAGTACATGCTTTTATTCACGATTTCTTCTGATAAGTGGTTTTCAACATATATTCGAGCTGTTTGATCATAATACAGAATGGTGATAATTTGTGAAGTCTCTATTATCTACGTGTCTTGTCTTAAGGTGGGACTCTACCTAGAATAAAGGGGCGTTTCGCATGAATTTCCAATATTTCGTTTTCAGCGCTCATTTTTCAAGATGATGAAATGATTTTTTGTCTGTTAAATTACAGAGGAAGGTTGGATTAAAAGTGCATTAATTAATTATTAAAAAATAAAAAAATCCTGAAATTTTACATGATGTCGGATTGAATAAAAAAAATCTAGGTATGTCCAGGATTTCCTTTCGGAGAGGGCCCGCGTTTTATAAGTGATGATATTGATAATTGTTAATACTGCAAAGAGATCAGCAGTAGCAGCTAAGAAAAGGTCACCATGTACGAGAATCATCCAGAACCTGTGATTAGTTGTCAAAACAGGCATCTCGAATGTCAAGATTGTTCGAAATTTGGTTATGGAACATTCGAGATGGGCATTTTTGTATATATTGGAGCATCGAGCTGTGACAGCAGGCAGTCCGTTTCCAGACGACAGTTAAGAACTTGAAATCTTGGATATAAATATTTGCACAGGATTTTACTGACAGACAGAATGACTGTTCGGACCGCTGCCGATTTAATCGCCAGAGAAGCCTCAATCTAGGTATAGGTTCTATGTCGATCTTTTTTTTACCATATTTTGCACAGCTTCTACAGTTTCTGGAGTAACAGCAGTGGACGGTCGACCTATGCGAGGTTCATCATCGAGTGAGACCGGGGCCCCTTTTAAACTCAGCAAACCAATTAAAAACTGTATCCCTACAAGGGGCAGAGTCCCCAAAGCAACACGCTAAACTTTCGTGACATTCGGCTAGTTGTAGTCCCTTTGTATAGTCATACAAAATCATGACTCGAAAATCGCGACTACCCGGATCCATTTTCACGTTGAAATTCGGCCAACAATTAGATGCATTCGAGACTGTGGCAAAGCAACTACTGAACGATTCAAACGCTGCCTTTTCGTGTAAGCACCTACAACATTAGACAAAATAGCTGCGTGCTCAAACTTGTTTAAACTTGTATAGATTAGGAACATCTAAAGACTTTCAGCGTGACCCTCGAACTAAACGCGTGTGTAATTCTCGTTTAAATCCGAGTTTTCCTTCCTGGCAATTGGCTTGGGAAGTAAAAGACATCCTGACGAGAACTTCTGTCACATCTGAATACTTGCTCACAATTTATATATAATAAAGTCTTATCACACCACGCATTAGTGGTTCCAATTCATTAATTGAGGAATTTTTGTAAACATTCAAAGGCCTTCACCTCTATGTGAGAAACCGCAGATAGTAAATATATTTATAGACTCCCTGATAAACGTTTATAGTTTCATTTAAATTTGGCGCCTTCAGTGACGCAACTGATCTTCGATAACGTAAAAGTCTTGGAAGAAAGTCACTCAAAGTGTTTCTTGAGAAAGTGGATGGTTTAAATTGAAGTTTACAATGGATTTCAGTGCTTGTATTTTAACTACATGGATTTGGATATACACGACGTAAGTAAGATAAAGTAAGATCTTAGAATAGAGAGTGAAAAAGAGGACGATACAAATGAACTTTGATAAACTTGAATTCACAGTGCAATGGCGTGAAACGACGAAAGATATCAAATTGCTTGCATGCTGGAAATATGGTGTCAAGTAGATTAACTTGAGGTTTTCCGATAAGCATGGGTTCTTAAAACATATCCAAAATACACTCATTGGTCTGTATCGCTAGAAGTATATCCTAGCTTAGAACTATTCAAAAGATATCTATCACTTGAGGTTGAATAGTTTTTTAAATATTTTGTTCCTATAAGTCCATGTTGTAAATGTATGAATATTTTAAAAAAACATGCAAACTTGAAGTATACGATTTTCCCGAAAATTTCCGATTTATTTAAATTATTGAAATTTTTAAAATAATTTTATTTCATTGTTTTTCTATTAGTATATTTTTTCAGCTTTACTAGAGGTACACTACTGTCTTTTAATGGTAATTAGGAAAAAATGGTCAAATAGTGTTCATATATATTTTACTGTCGGAAAACAAATATTTGGTCACACTTATTGATTAGATAATTTCGAATTTCAAATAAATGATTTATTAATTTGAATCCGATTTTAAATCCTAACCTAAATAAACACAAATATCTAAGTTAATAATAATATCATATTTTCAATAAATCACATTATTGTAAAGTAATAAAAAAATATGACTGAATATTCATGAAAAGAAATATAATACGTCAATTCTTTCCATCTGAATCCTCCAGTGAAACCTAGAGATTGTGTATAAAAAATATCAGACAAATGTCCGCTTCTGGAAGCCGCACAAACCTAAGTCATTTTCCATGTCTTTTTGGGAGGTTTTGGGAGCAATATTTTGAGTCACTCCCGTAATATTGTTCTTCAGCTGCTCTACACTACTGGCACTTTGTTGGATAAACTTAATCTTTCAGAAATCTCCTAAAAAGGAGACAGAAGCCTTTAAATTCTGAGACCTTGATGATCATAAGACATCGGAAGTGGAACGGGTTCTCGTCCTCCTCCCAGCACTTCTAACAGATTGGGTCTTTGACCACTCCTATGAGTGACAGGTGCCCGATCCATCTGCAGTGATCTGTGAGGATCCCTACCAACAAGTGGAGTGAATCCCTCCTTCTGTTCAATATCCATAGCTCCCTACGTTTGTTGGGGCCTGAGATGAATCTCTGCAGTCATCTCTCTCCAACCATGCTGTCGCCAGTTCGTTATCTGTCCCATCATCTAGGGCATTACTGACCTGGCCTCTGCTAATACCCAGCAAGGGTTCGAGGTCAGTACATGTGCCTCTTGCTCCCATTCTTGCCAAACAGTCTGCTTTCTCGTTACCTGGCACCCCACTGTGACCAGGGACCCACGTGAGGGTTACGTTCTTGGATTGAGTTAAAGCGTTGGAGGGCGGCGCTGCATTCCTGGACCAGTGATGATCTGATCCTTGGAGATGCTACCGCTCTCAAAGCTGCCTGACTATCAGATCATATATAGATGTCATGCTTCGTGCACTGTTGTACTTGTGCTGAGTATGCCACCATTAGGATGGCGAATATCTCCGCCTGAAATACTGACGCTTGTCTCCACGCCTCTACCTTCCAGGCCCATTTCCGCACTACTGGATCCCAAGTCTTTTGTGGGGCGGAAACCTTATCTTCCCTCCCGCCCACTCCCTAGTGGGGAGCCAGAAAGTTTTGCACCTTATCACGTTCGCACTAGCCAGGAGAATCAGAGGCGCAAAAGGGCCTATAGACCGATAACTTCCGCCATCGGAACCATTTTTTTCCTTCCTTTCTTCATTCGTTTCGTTTCGTGTCTCAGAAATTGTTTTCATGATTCTGCTGATATTTTTTAGTCCAGACGACATTCTACGATATTGAAAAACATTAACGACAGACTGTCTATGAGCCGCTGATCCTCTTGGATTTTTCAAAAAAGCGCCAGCGGTTTTTGGAATTGAAGTCCTCTTATCCAACGTATAAGATTATCCTAGCTACATCATGAATTTGTTCTTCAGCTAACTCAGTAGCAATGATTTTAAATATGCATAATGTGGGGCAAATGAAACAGACATGCTTTTTTATTATTTTTTCAGCAGATAACACACATTTAACACAAACAATATTATCTGGAAAGCTTTTGGGCAAGTAAATAAATTTTAGGCTGATCACAATTGTACATTTGTTGCATCAAGTTATTTAAGAGTGATTTATAGGTACACCAATTGGAAAAATCGCTACCGCGTAAAAACCATACAGTACTGGCAGAATTTCCTTCAGCATGTAGAGTCAATGTGAAAGAAAAGGACCCCGCGTAGCAATGTTGCCCTTTGCCAGGCTCGCGTTATAGTATAGTGAAATTAGATATTAGGTCTTTCACTATGAGGTTGCTCATGAAAAGGTAATTCATTTATTTCTTATAGGTTTCAGATCATCACAGCTGAAGTGCCCACAACAAATTCAGATCCGGAATTGGGTCAAGATTCTTTTGTTTCCACTACAGAAGCAGCTCTCCATTTTATCCAGATGGGTAAGGATATTCTGATTTATGGTTTATCAAAAAATCTAAGTGTTTTTTTTCCGAATTTGAACATGAAAAAATATTTTTGTAAATATTTTTTTTTATGTTCAAATGATGAAAATAAATAATCAGAAAAATGAAAAATAAAAAGGACAGTTTCTTTTCAAGTATCAATATGATTGTTAGAACACTTATTTGACACTGTCCTAAATTATTGATACTATTATACTCAAGGGCGTATACAAGGGGGGGGGGTATTGGGGGTAATCCTAGGCACCAAAAAAAATTACATTAATTACATCAACACTCATCTCCAAGCGTCGCCCAGTATGGCGCAACTTACAAAGTCAAAGGTTCTAACACCTGGACTGCCTTCAAGGGGCATTTACAGCGACATCCCTTGTTCTTCGTAAACACTACTTACATCGTAAATATTGTGCTTAGTAAGAACAAGGGATGTAAATCAAATCACTCGTGTTCCAGACAGTCCAGGTGTTAGAACCTTTGACTTCGTAAGATGAGTTGATGTTGCTATCACACCCTTGACTGAGTTACGTATATACCTACCACCTAATGTTCTCTACAGTTAGATCGCCAGGCTATACTGACGAGTCTAGGCTAAAGACGAAACATGCATGTCTATAGCAGGTCTGATGAATTACCTTAAAACGCGAAAAATTATTATTCTATATTATTAATTTCGGCATATATTTTTCCTGTTAATAATAGCATTCTAATATTTCAAGGTAAAGGTCTACAAGAGATCCCTCTCGGCCGGCAAAACCTGAAGACGATCAATTTGGGTTACAATAGGATTACATCACTCGGCCCGTATATCTTCTACTACAATGGTTATCTGTCTTTAACCAAGATAGAGCTGTGCCAAAACAAGATCTTCAACGTTAGTCAGAAGGCTTTCAAGGAACTCACTCAACTGAAGATGGTGGATTTATCAGGAAACAACTTGACATCCTTGGAAGTGGGTACCTTCAAGAGCAACAACAAACTGGTAAAATTGGATCTGTCTCAAAATAAAATCACCTTTTCGCCATTCAAACCGTTTTTGAACAGTGCTACATTGGAGACTCTGGTGCTGTCTAGTAACAAAGTCGATCAGATATACGAAGCTACGTTTTCTAAGCTACCCAAACTCAGGAATCTCATGTTGAACGATAACAGCATATTTTTCATCGAGCAAAACGGGTTCGCACATCTCAGATGTTTGCAATATCTTTCTTTAGCGAATACTGGAGTTTTTAGATTGAGTGAAAACATGTTCAGAAATGATTCGTATCCAAAAATTATCGATTTAACCGATACTCCTCTAGCAAGTAAGTTTGATCCGCCTTTGAAGAAGGTGAAAAACAATGGGGTGGCGAATTTGCTCACGTTAGATAGATATTTTTGAGTATATGTATGTAGGTAACATGTGTCGGTAATCTTTCTTAGATAATTCGAACGCACTTGTATATAATTTTTTATTATTTTAGAGATTGGATACAATTCTTGATGCGCAATATTTTTTTTATCATTCAGAGATTGGATACAATTCTTGATGCGAAACATTTTATTTTCATTTGGAGATTGGATACAATTCTTGATGCGCAATATTTTATTTTCATTTGGAGATTGGATACAATTCTTGATGCGCAATATTTTTATCATTTAGAGATTGGATACATTCTTGATGCGCAATATTTTATTTTCAACTGTAGATTATATTCAATTCTTGATGTGCAATATTTTATTTTCATTTGGAGATTGGATACAATTCTTGATGCGCAATATTTTTATCATTTAGAGATTGGATACATTCTTGATGCGAAATATTATATTTTCAACTGTAGATTATATACAATTCTTGATGCGCAATATTTTATTTTCAATTGGAGATTGGATACAATTCTTGATGCGCAATATTTTTATCATTTAGAGATTGGATACATTCGTGATGAGCAATATTTTATTTTCAATTGTAGATTAGATACAATTCTTGATGCGCAATATTTTATTTTCAATTGGACATTGGATACAATGGCTTGGATAAATTTGAACTTCAGAGTTTCATTTCACGTAACTTTTTTTTGAAGAGATACTCCAAATATGAAATCTCATCTATATTTTAAGGGAAAACTTTTTTCTGTTTTCCATCGGTCAGTGTAGTTTTCAACAGAATTAAGAAAAACGAATTAATTCGTTTGTATTCTTTTGAATGTCTGTTACCTAGGAATTTCATTTCATATAAAGCGATTTTGAAAAATATCTTTCAATTTGAAATGCACTCAAAAGTAAAACATAGCAAAAAATTCAACAAAACCCGACTGAAATAGTTCACTCAAAATGGATAAATAAATGCCTTATACAATTATCTCTAAAATCGGTGTCAGCCAGTCTGAACACCTGTACATTTAAGGAATTTTTGATTGTAATACATTTAGTTTTCCAATATTTTTTCAAATTCCATCCAACTATCAACAGTTATAAAATTCGATCCAAAAACAGCGTCAACCTATGACTCCATTTGTTTCAATAATCTCAGTGATTTGTTCTGAACATAGAATTCTTAAAATTTTACTCTGCGTTCGAATAAAAGAAACTTATTGTAGCACATGTGTATTTTTGTATCGTTATAGATATAATTAGTGTTGAGGAATCTGTGATATATCTAGGTAGAATTGGCTTGAAGTAAAGACAATGTGATATGTATTTAAGTTTCCATATGTGAATATGCTGAAAATTTTTAATATTCATAGTATAGCTAAGTACATACTTCAAAACTGTCAATATGTTATAAACAACACAAAAGCGACATACCTGTAGAGCATTAGTTCGCACGCACTAATTTGAATACATTTCCCAGATATGCCTACAACAATGATGAATAGTGAAAATACATTGAGTTTATAAAAAATATATATTTTAATTAAAAGATTTAAAAGACAGTTAAATTTGAAACAAAATGTTCAAAATTGTTATTAGAATAGTTGCGTTCATGAATATAAACAGTTGCTCATTCTTAAGTATCACTACAGCACACATATTTTTATTACAAACTCCATGAAGGTCTATTTATGCTATTTTATCTGACAAAGGCGAGATCTGGATTATGATATAATTGGTATCTATAGCTCGGGTCATGTTTTGTTTTCATATATTTTTTTAATAAACTTTATCATTATCTCAAATCATCTCGGGTCGATAACCTTGACGTAATCTTGAGTGAATTGCGTAAAACTACACAATCAACACAGATGAGTGTAGGAAAAGTGAAACTACTTGACGTAACTGTATGTACTTAGAACTTCACTGTGAACTAAATTGCAACATAATTTGTTAATATTACGTTTTTATTTTATAGACTTGTGATACAGTATTATAATTATAGTATAATTGCATGCGTTTATTAATTTACGGGAACATTGAAAAAAGTGATATTTCGCAAAGATTTTTATTTTCTGCCCAATAGACAGATGGTATAAAAAAAAGAATATATGATTATACCCTTTCACTGGTGGGGGTAGCATCTACATGCTTTCAAAAATGTGAAGAACACTCAAATGGAAATATTCAAGCGCATAATATTTTACGAAATGGCGTGACAGCTGACGGAGAGTATATTATCTTGAATTAGAAATTGGAGTATAGTGGGAAGATGATGCGGCTGCACGCGATAAACTTTATGGATGGTTTTTGTTATCCCGGCTTGTAGAGATTATATTTTTTCTTGATTTATTTCCTTCAACGTTTTTTCTGCAAGTTGCTGACTTTTCCACTTCCTTGCATCACGTTCAAGTCGTCAGATTATTGAAACCCTAAATCTGAAGCCTTCGAGTATTTCCACCATTGCATAGAAGTGTATTTATTAGGTGAACAAATTTGCTTCAAGGTCAAAGTGTTATGATACAAATTTTGAATTGTGCAAACTAATATCAAATGATGCATAAACATTGACTAGTTTGTGTTTTGTTATAGATATGTTCGCTCTATTTGTTTTGATCATTGCACATTACTTTTTGTTTACAGCGAGAAACGTTATTATCTGTCTGCATAGGAGCAAAAAATTATATGTTTATGTACATGAATAAGGACCAGATATGATTTAGTATAATGTTAGATCTGGAACAACCAATACTGTTGATGATTTTATTATAGTAAAGATGTAGTGAATAAACTGAACGATGCGAAATTTAGTGTATATTTTTATTTTGACACTTGTATGACGATCGTTGTTTTGGGAAACGAATAAGTACCATATAAAACGTGTTTATTATATAAGGAATATATTATAAAATATTTTTCAAAAAATAAATGCCACTAGAAAATATTTAGATTTTGGAATCTTAAACTTGGTTCTATAGGCGAACATCTTTCAGTTAGTAGTTTTACTAATCAATCACACTCAAACTGGCTAACTATCAAAGTCACGTTTTTATAGGGGGAAAAAATTACTAACGTTCTAGTTTTTGCTGCAAAATATGTCATATATAAGTACGAAAAATATAATTGACGTTGATTGGATAATTGAATAAATTTGACACTGTTCAAAGAATATCAGTTTTTTGTAATTCCATTCTTCGGTACTTTAAGCTGAACTTCTTTTGTAGATCCTCATTCGATAATTCTTTCTTTTTCTTCCTGATGTAGTTTTTTGCAAAAAGAATTAAAATACCGAGTTTATGTAACTTTATTTACACCATTTCACGAGGTGACACCATAAAATTCTGCTACTGTTGAACTGAAAACGTTACGCTATTTGAATCCATTTTGTTTCATGAATGTTTTATTTGTATATTTTCGAGCAATACACTTTTTCGCCTTAGAAAAAAGTTGAAGGTGCACATTCCACAGCATGCTTGTATCCTATATTATTTACTAATTTTAGGTCCAATTATTAAATAATTGATTAAACTCGAAGAGCTAGCCGAAAAACATTTTTCTACCATTGGTATCAGATATTGAAAGAAATTTGACCTGTGTACTTGCTTATATATTCTAGAAAAACGGTCTTAATTTTATAGTTAAAATATTGTGAAGGTGCCTGTATTGTCCACGGGTCTTAGGACAAGTATAGTATCAAAAAACAAAGATCATCTGCTCTCACTCTAAGACAAGTTACTAGGCAAAATTATGGTTTATTTGAATCAAGAAACTGCGAACAAGAATACAAACATCTTTTCATTCATCGTTTCTCATAAAGATGTTGCGGTCTAGATTAGAAATGTTCTGAATCCGATTCATATTTTTTGTCTTAACAGCAAGAAAACTGTCGTTTATTCGTTACGGTTGAAGTTACGCTTGGAACTGCAAAAAATCACAGTCCAATAATTCTGCTTGTTCATTCCTATTACAAAATGAGTTGCAGAAATAAATTATAGTATAGAAAAACAAAAAATCACGCTTTTATAGTTAGTCGAACTAAAAGTAATAAATAATTCTTAATATAAGAATAAAATGACTAACGAAAAAATCATTGTCATTGTGATAAAGGCATAGGGTGAATTGCACTACTTTTTTACACTAATCCCGCATTTTGACATGGAACTAATAAGAAATTATAAGAATTTATATCTAGCACCCCACTTTTTTATCACAATGACATTAATTTTCGCGTTAATTAGTTTATTTCTATATTAATATATGATATATGATATTTGGAGCCACAGTTACGTGACTGCTGGAATTAGAATTGCTCTGCAATGGATCTTAATCAACGGGTCTGAAGGGCATTCTCTCCGTTTACAAGTCCCGTACCATTAAAAGAAGAAATATTAAATTCCATTCATATTATCACTTTTTAAACGTATTGCTGCATGAAAATAAATAATGGGACAAACTTATCAAGCTATGATATTGTCATCGGCCCTGGATAAGTGTCTCATATGTAAAGTTAGAAGTTAGTAAAGTGGGTGAAAATAGCGTTCAAAGAGTTCGTTCCAAACATACATACGTACATACACACACGTAAAATCAATATAAAGCGTGTAATAATGGGACAAACTTATTAAACTATTGTATTGTCATCGTGATAAGTTCCAAGGCTAGGCTCCGCGAGGAGCTCTTGCGGAAATATAAAATTATTTAATAAAATTAATCGTTTATTTTCTTGATGCCATCAAAAATCCTCGAAAGAGTGTATTCAAAAATTTAAAGATCTTGAGGAGCAAACGTTTTTCTTCAGCAGCATCCTTTGATTTACAAAGCATACTTGTATGAAGTGATAAAAACTGGTTGATTAGCCTCGCCTGTTTAGCAGAAATATTTTCCAAACTTAATGAAGTTAATTTGTCTCTTCAAGGAAGACAGGTTACAGTGTTTACAGCAAATAAGAAAAAAATATCATTTATAAGGAAATTACAATTTTGACTAAGTAGGGTTGAAAGTAGGAAGTTTGACTGTTTTCTGGAATTAAAAGAGTTTTATAAAGAGATGAATATAGAATTGAATCAAGAAATAGTTAACGATATTGCTAGTCATCTTAGAAAGATGTATAGCTCGGTAACACAGTACTTTTCTAATTAATTGGGTACGAATCTGGAAACGCATTTTTCCTTTTATTATACAAGAAAAGCCTGTCAAGAATATGAAAAACTTGTAGATTCGACTTCCGATTTTTCACTAAAACTAAAGTTTGCAAATCAACCATTAGCAGAGATTTGGTGCAGGCTTAAACAGGAGTATCCAGAGCTAACGAAAATGGCTTTTTTGTCCTTTTACCCTTTGTGAAACAGGATTTTCTTCATATATTTCCACTAAAACCAAATACTCCCTCCAATTCCATTCTTAGGCACTGGTTGGAAGTAAGGCTTGCTAATGGAGTAACTGCCCTTTGCTCCCCCATCTTCATATAGTGACGTGTCCTGCAATTACGCGAAAGCTTTTAATATGATTCCGAACGAAGGCTGGAAGCATATCGTATAAGCTACAAGCGAGCGGCGGGGTGAGGGGGTGCAGAGCTGGCTGTTAAATTGGAGTGATTCCCACATTCCCAGCGGTGGGGTAGACTAACGAAGGGAGATGCACGTGCTCCACACGCGCCGGAAGAAAAAGGGAGCGACCGACGTCGCGCTGCGCCTTTCTTATTAATGCATTGCATACATACATTTTATTAGTACAGGTCGGTTAACCAGTACACTGCTGATTATTGGCTCCGGGAACGATGTTTCCTATAAAAACGTATGATTTGCTTAAGTACTTTCCACGATTTTCAAGTCACGCCAGAACAAAAGTTGTGAGTATCAAGAAAAGTAATTGAGACTTGAGAGGAAATTCTACCTAGAATAAAAGGCGTTTTTTCAATATTTTGTTTTCAGCGCTTCTTTTCAAGATAATGGAACGACTTTTTTGGAAAATTATAGAGAAAGGTTGGTTCTATGTGCAATCCTTTTAGCAATTTTTGATACTAAATTGTAGACATTGTCACACGAATATTGACATTTTTTGGCAGAGGCCTCTAGCTATAATGAAAGGCGTTTTGCATGGGTTTCCAAAATTTTGTTTCCAGCGCTCATTTTTCAAGATAATGGAACGACTTTTTTGGAAAATTATAGAGGAAGGTTGGTTCTATGATCTTGTGAAGTCCTTTTTTCAATTTTTGATGCAGCATTGTAGATATTGTCGCATGAAAATGACATTTTTTGGTAGGGGATTCTACCTAGAATAAAACGAGTTCCGCATGGTTTTCCAATACGTTGTTCCCAGCGCCCGTCATTCAGAATCATGGAAATATTTTTTCAAATGATCGAGAAAGGTTGCTTCTATACTCGTGCAAAGCCATTTTTTCAATTATTGATACAAAATTTCGGATAACGTCGCAAGAGTGCCTGTATCAGCGGTAAAAATATGTTCCTGTACCACAATATTTTGTTTGAAGCTCGTAATTTTGAACATATTGAAAATATTTTTCATGCAGATAATAGATAAAGGACGGCTCTATGCCCATGCGAAGTCCTTTTTTTGATATTTTAGTTACTTTGGTTACCAGAAGGTTAAAAGGACATCCGAAATGAGCCAGAAAATGTCAATATTCTTGTGACAATATCTGAAATTTTATATCAAGAATTGCAAGGAGGGCTTAGCAACAGCATAGAACCAACCTTTCTCTATCATTTGCAGTAAGCATCGTTCCATTAGGTTGAAAAATGAGCGCCGGAAACGAAATACTGTAAAACTATGCGAAACGCAGTGAGTAACGTTTTCCACTTCACTCATTTCTCAGTGCAAATGCATTTAGGCCAAAGACTTTCCTTATGCTGAGCGGATAAGTTGACAAGCTTAAACTACTTAACAGAAGTAGGCAAAACAGTTTAATCCATAAATATATTAGAAATACAATATATGATTAACACACCACACCATAGCGCACTATGGCGCTGCCCATTGGCAAAGGACTAAACACTTAATTTTTCAATTAATGACTGGCTAAAAATACGTAACGCGTGCAACGGTGACAGATTATTCTCTCTCTCACGGTGGCGTACCATAAAGGCAACACTGTTAAAAGCTTAGAACGCGCCTCGGCTGTGTATTCTGCTAATACGCAAATATCTTTCAGTGTTTTGTTCCACATGAAAATTTAATATTCATGATGGAAAACATTATGATTGTGGAATGTTGTTATCAATTTTACAAATCTTTAATTTTGGATTATACTGAGTGAGCCAAATAGTTCGCAATAAATGGGAAATTTTTGTATTATTAATTTCCCAAAAGCGCGACCTTCGCATTTTCACTAGTCAGATGGCGTCATTATGAATTTCCAGTATTGCGGTAAAAAAGAAACGTCGACACATAGAAACAACAAATATTGTTTATGAATTTTAATTTACTCAAAATTATTTTTGTTGATTGTTATATCACATATTGATAAGCCAAAAAAAAACAAGTAAAAGATTTAGATAAAAATTTGTGTAGTTTTCACACAGTTTCACAAATAATACTCTTTCTTTTAGTGACGAGTTTCGATTTTTATTGAAATCATCGTCGGACTGTCAGATTTGACATCTAACAAGGCTACCCAGATTACTCGCCAAATAATCAACTAGTCCTATCATGGATACAAAACTAGAGCTCTCAAAAATAGCATACTATCTATCCTGTCTAGTTATTTTTCTATTAAATCATGTTTACATTTTTCATGTTAAATCATCTTTAGCAGTTAGAATCCGATATTCTTTATATTCTTGAAATAGAAAGATACTCAAAATGCCGATCTATGCATGGTTTCCCATTTCACAATGATCGAAAATAAACGCTGTAGAAAAAAGCAGTATTCCTTTGCCACGTGCAATAAGACAGAAATATAAAACATTTGTAACTTTCACAGAAGGCAGGCGGCTACCGGGTGTGTGATCATCTGTTTCCTATTTTTTATCGGAACGTATTTACAAACGTACAACCCGCACCGCTCGAGTTTTCTGAATATATTCTATATGGGCCACGCGTATCATGTCATTAAGATCCCCCTTATTAGTCCAGGAAAAATATATTCTTTTTCTAATCACCACCAGTTTATTCGCTATGTGGCGTTGAACCCTACGACCTCTATAAATATTGGGTGATATTTTTAGTGCCGATCAGGTCAGCGTTTCAAAATGGCTGTAGCTGAAAATATGCAATTTGGTATGTTGAACATTCTCCGCAGGGTTGCCGCAGTGATTAAAATACAACATTGACATTTAAATACATTTACAATTCTCTACCGTTTCCTTCATAACCGTTACGTCTAATATTAGACAAATGACATTAACCATAGAACAATGAGAGTCAATCCTATGACAGTTATCATGTCAAGAGCTGTCAATAATGACACTTCAGCAAGGAGATTAAAAAATTCGTAGTTTATCGAATAAAAATCAAACTTTATTTCAAATAATATAATTCATCACTCTTAAAACATTAAATATTGTCTCAATTATTTGAAAAATATCTGTTACATCACCATGGTTAGTCTTTAGTATGTTGGATATTTTTTTATGTCTTTCTGTTCCGATCTCATTGCTTGGTAAAGAGTTCTAAGACGAGATTGTATCATTCAGATATTTGAATCAATATTTAAATTATAGAAATACTATTCCCATGCATTATGACAGGTGTAACATCTTCAAACATGTCTTTTTTCCAGATGTTATATGTATTGGGAGGTCATTAGCACAGAGGTTTAGCACAGAACCCTGTGGGACGCTCAAAGATACGGAAAGTATTTCTGATTATGCGACGCTTTGTCCGAGGTCTCATACCCTGAAAAAAACACAGCCAAGTACCTGGATATCATTCTTGACAAAAGGCTGATCCATCAGAAATACAATGAAGCACTGAAAACCAAATTTATATTATGTATGGATCAGAAATGCTTGATTTGTCTTCCTTATAGTAATATAGCAATAATTTCAAAAATAATGTGCAAATGTGTTACTACGCAGGAAGTATCGAGACACTCTACTCGACGGCGATTTATACTGGAACCGCGTGTGAGCATTATAATGAGAAAAAAGCTAATTCTAACCGACTAATCATCGTCGGTGAACACGTGTTCTTTCAGTACAGCTTGGGGCGTCGCGACGCGAGTTGACGGACGAGCGCTGCTGGCGCATATCGTAGCGTCGCGACGCTAACGACGCCGTCGGCGGCAGAAGCGAAGGTGCTGGATCAGAAATAACCGGCCATCATGGCTTTTGCAGCTGTCACACCTGGCCAGACACACTCATTCTCGAACGGCTGACGTTCGCCGCCAGAAGGTTTCAACAGCTGTACACCACGCCTGCTGATGTTCAAAACGCTATTGTTAGAAGCACATACGTGCCTGTTTCACAGAAAAACGCCATGTGGAAACACCAAATGTTTCATCCAATCAACGTATTGGGAAAATCTAATTTTGAGCATATATTTTCAGGCTCATTGCGTCAAGTGAAAGAATAAAAGTGTATGTTTTCCAGTATGCATCAGACCTGCTATAGACATGCATGTTTCGTCTTTAGCCTAGACTCGTCAGTATAGCCTGGCTGTCTAACAGTTCCCCCTTTTTGCCGCTTCAAGGCAGTCCTTTGACTTCGTAAGTTGCCAATGAGCCTCCCCATAGAGGGCGACACTTGGAGATGAGCTAACGTCGGCTATGTTGGCTTCCGCTTTCGTTTCCTTCACCCACCTCACCTAGACTTGTCACCCATAGGCTGATCCAATCTGCCAGAAGTTCTGGGAGGAGGATGAGATCTCATTCCACTTCCTTGGAGAGTGTGCCATGCCAGATCTGGTTCTAGTGTTAGTTTTAGTGATGGTTCCCGAGGTCCGCAAAAAGTTGGCCTACTTGCCAGGCTTTGCCTCCTTACCTATCTATTTTCATGATGTGTATTTCATATATCATTAGAATATGATGTCTAGAAGCAACAAATTCCGGTATTCACAATATGATATATAATTGCGTGGGAATAAGCTAAGCTACTTGAAGATTTATTATGGCTTGATGCTCTCATGAGGCTGGATAGCAAGTTTACTGCCAACGATGTATTATGTAGCGGTAATTAGAAGATATATGTTACATTGCTCGCACGCAAACAGCTAAGAAAATCACAGCATAATTACTGGCTATACATACATAAGCATGTATCACATGGGAAAGTAACTGTATCTCTTACAGATGCGAACTGAATTTTCTGAATATTGATTGCTTATCAATTACATATGCAGAGTGATTCCAACTTCTTTTATGCATGTGTGTGAGCGTCAGGGTAATTCGAAACTGCTACTGTTTTTCTCCCAAGTTCAATGCCCACTTCCCTTTTGCAGGTTTTATCAGATACTTTTGTCTTGTGACGTTATGACTCATTGGAATGTAGGTTTCTTTTGTTCTGCTAGATACCAATCATCAAGTAGGCAATAAAAAGAGACAAAATGTGTTTCATAATTGTAATAAAATGCATGATTTAAATTTCATGAAAATATGAGAGATCCAAACATATTTTTATATTTAGGTCAATAATGATAATATTAGAACAATTAAACAAGGGGGGACTCTACCTACAATCAAAGGCGTTTTACGTGGGTACCACAATATTTCGTTTAAGGCGGCTGATTTTGAAGATATTGAAAATCTTTTTTATGCATATCTTGGAAAAAGGAAGGTTCTATACCTTTTCTTGATATGTTGGTTACTTTGGTTACCAAAAGGTTAAAGAAACATCCGAAATGAGTCAAAAAATGTCAATATTCATCACCTTAGATCTCTGAGTAAATAAATCCACCAGGGGTCGACGTATTTTGTCAATATATTCGGAAAGCACATATTTTGAAGGACAGTGTGGTCTGGATGATTAAGGTACATCCATGTCTATGATCAACCGGAAATTGTACAAAGATAAGCTTGTTTGTTTTTGTAGTTCAAGTATACTGGTCATCGTATTTTTATGCAAGATAATAATATAATAGATTGGTCATCTTTCTCACATTTTGCGTTTTAATTTTGATATAAATACGTATTGTTTCAAGACGTAATTGCACTATTAACGCAAATATATGTTGTAGAATTTTTCATAATATCGATTATTACTTTTCCCTGGTATTGTAATTTGTGGATTCTTTGATTTTTCCAATTTGGAATGTTTTAGCCAACTTTGATGCTTTGTAACTCATAAAATACTGAACCGATTCAAAGAACGAAGTCAGATTTCGAAAGGTCTTTACTGGTCTTTTGGAACAATCACTGAAACTTCGGCTTTAATGCAGGCTAAAACACAGTCATGCATTTTGAAAAAAAATCACTGGCTCCCCATTTTGTAGGAAGACCATGGTGATATTCCTTTCACATACCGTTTCATAAATATTGACCATACCTCGCGACGTTTTTGAGATTTTTAGAATACCAACTATGGCTTCCAAAAAAGAAGTGCAGTATTTTAATTTGTTCATTGATTTTATATTATTGGCACTTTTAGTAATTAAGCATCTAGAATTTGATGCCCTGTACATGATTTATGACTATCATTGAGCGAATATATTTTATAAAAATCTTTTGCTTGCTTCTCTCCATCATTGATCATTGAGTGAGTCTGGTCACTAGAGGGTTTATATCGTCACCCTCATATGGCTTAAGTATCCAGCAAGAACCGCCCCTCGAGGTATCCGAAATTTCATTTCATGTGGGTTATTATCTCAGCTTAGAAAAATGTCAACTTTCTTATTAGAACCACCCTCAGAATGTACGATTTGACTGAATGAGCGTGAGAAAAAGCCCATAGTCTGGCGTCCCATCTCAGCATTCATGTTTCTTGTTGTCAGAGACACGAAGTGGCACCAGAAATCGTGCTTTTCCATAAAAGCAAGTCCAGTAGTTTTATTGTAGCCACGGCGCCCGACTTGCTATAATTTGTTGATAATATACCTGAAGGTCGACTAATGTACTTTGCCCGCTAATGGAGGTATTCAATTTATTTACAATAACAAGTGTTTCCTTTCAGCTATTTCTACCGTTTTATGGCTAACCTGTTGTATTTTGTAGGTAATGTACCTGAAGGTCCATCACCTAATATTTATAAACAGGTATTTCGTACCTGTGACGTTTTGCTTCCCACGCACTTAAGAAAGTGATTAGGCTGTGATTGTAATGAAATCACTAGTAGAGGAGTTCAATAGGGAATTTTGGATACCTTGCAGCCTGTTGAGTACCTCCACCATATTTAACTCCTCTATATAGTGTCGCCAAAATACGGTAGCAAGATCAGAATGTTAAAAAAAATCGATTGATAGAAATTACCGAACGCATTTGATGAAGAATTGATGGGTTAATTACATGCTTGAAAGTGTGCATTTTCAATAATCTGACGACTTAAGAGTTCGTCTCAAAATGCGATTCAAATCCTCATTGCAGAGGGATATCTACCAAGGTTTATACAAATAATGCCCCATAGAGGACGACACGTAGCGATGAGTTCATGTTGCTATCACACCCTTGCCTAGGCTACGTATAGGTATGCCAACCTATTGCTCTCCACAGACCGCCAGACTGTACTGACGAGTCTAGGCTAAAGACGAAACATGCAGGTCTGATGCATAGTGAACAGCATACACTTAAAAACCTCAGTTATTTCACGTAACTCCCATCTAAAATGACGCATCGCTTTTAGTGTTACTTGAATTCTGCGATCCTTCGAAATGTCACAGTTAAATTGTCACCCCATTTTTAACTAATTGTCGCATGAAACCAAACAAGGCTGTTCCTGAACCTTAAGAGTCTCTCACCTATGAGATTTCAATACAATTTCACGAGTATTGAGACCTGCGCACAAAACAAAAATCATTCTCAGAACAACTAATCTGAATGTTCAATGAAAAATTACAGTGCTGCCTAATCTAAGGTTGTGATATTTCAATGTAAATGTCACAGCTATACATGAACACCTTTTTACCATTCTAGTGACATTTCACACCGTGCGTTAATTCTCAGTGTGATTCGAGAGACGAGAACAACGCTGATGGTTACTGAATCATCTCTAGGTCCTGACTTACCGATAATAAGAATTTCCTACTTTCATGATCACGAAATCTTCACGATGGTTCGTGCTTATCCGGCGTTCCCATGAAAGCCAGCTCAATCGTTTTATGGCTGTCAAGGCGCCTAACCTGTTGTGATTTGTCGGTAATGCACCTGAAGGCCGACGAATGCCCATTGGGCGGTAATAAAGGTACACACAAACAGGTATTCGTTGTTGGTACCTGTGACCCGTAATTTTTTTATCTGTCCGCTTTCAGCTCTGCTACAGGATGTTATTATGGTTTTGTCGACGACTGTTGTTATTGTCGGGCACGTTAGATGGGTTATTTATTGCTGCAATTCTAGGCGCAGAATTTACGCATTCTATATTTAAGGTTTTTGGATGCTTCTTAACATATTTAACATTCATATAGTTTTATAATCATATTGTCTTTGGTGAATGGATTGAAAAATTTCATTGGACGGTGGATGCAGAAGCTTGAATAAAAAATATTCATGAGGAAATGAGGATTGGGATCGAATTTTGGAACGAACTGTCAATAGAATTAAATTTAAAAAATATTAAGATTTCTAAGCATTTAAAGGTTTTTGAAAATTTCCGTGTTTTATAAAATTTAGTTCAAGTGATTCTGATTCTGGAGCTATTGATTTTTTGAATTTCTAAACAAACATATTTGAACAACTGGAATTAATTTCTTCACTAATAATCTGGTGCTGTACAGGGTGTTAATTAAGTATGTACCATAAATTGGACAGACAATTCTTCGAGTGGTTTCAAGAAAAAATGTTCATATAAACATTGGTCCGCATATGCTTCGTTTTCGAGAGTGTTAAGCTTAAAAAAATATGCTTTTTCGTAAGTATCTTATAGACCCTCTACCAAATTGAATTGTACGCCGACAGTGTTAATTGCAGTATGAATTCAGGCCATAACTGCATTCAATTCAATTCAATTATTTATAGCTTATAAGCAAATTGATAACTGCAATCGTTTTCAAGGTCACCCTTGATAATTTCCTCTTTTCTCCCTATGTTTCTTCCTAAAAACAAAACAAAAATATCACTTTAATCTCCATATTAAGGCACACATCCAGACACCCTCTGCAACGATTTGTTTATTACTGCAGGTCGTACTAGCAGTACGTTGGTACCGGAGTATAAGTAACAGCAGTACCAGCCAGCATCAGTTGTAGATATTGAGAACCTGAGGAAGGACACTTTATCTCCTATATTAAGTCATACATTTCAGGCAACCTCTGCAACGCAGTACCGGAGTACCAGCAGCAGCAATACCAGCCACCTTCAGTTGTAGCTTTGAGAAATTAAAGATCTGAGGAGGGACACTCCAGTCTCCTCTATCAAGGCACAAATTTCAGGCATCCTCTGTAATCATTTGTATGTTCCTGTAGTACGCTAGTACCCAGTACCGGAGTACCACAAGCAGCAGCAGTACCAGCGCAGCGCGGTTATCTTGGTCGGTTGCGGGCGGCAACAGAGTCCGTGGGCGTGAGCTGTATGGCGGCAAGAAACACGTGGGAACGCCGCGTTTGCCGCCGCGGCGTCGCGTCGTCAGCGTCGGCGGTACGGCGTCGTCGTGCACCTGAGTATGCGGACCGCCGACACTACGGCGCCACGGAGACAGACCACAGTCGACTCACCGGACAACGCCATCCATAGTCCAGCAGCTGGATCAACCAGTTCGTTTTCAAACGTTGTGGAGGGTTCCATGTAACCCCAAAGACAACGCATGCGGGAGGACACTCCAAAATTATTTCCCTCCACCAATTTATATACAAAACCTATTTAGCCCCCCACCAAAGTCCCTTTGTACAGCCCTAGCCGATGCCCTCTCTCCCTCCCCGCTGGTTCTTGACTCATCTGTTTATTAGGTTCAGTAGGACCCTCCAGAAGTATGGCGAGGTACATCTGTAGTCTGCGTGCACTTTTGTGAAGCCAAACTATTGTACTTTGGAGGCAGGTGAGCTGGAGAACGCTCGCCCTACAGTCTGATGTAACAATAGGACATAGCTGGATATTGGGAGACAACATTACCACTGCTCCAAAACACGCCATGGGCACAAGGACAGAATGTAGATAGTGGAGGTAGATACCATTATTTAGAGCAAAGTCTTCATAAAACGTATGCTTGGAGGTGATACGTACCTAGATAGAGCTATGGACTAGCCTGAGGCGAGTCAATTGATTTAGTCTTTGTTTGTGGGTGTACTCTTTAGCGAAGCCAGGATGCACCTTCTGCAGTCCGCGTGGCACCTCAGGTTTGCGCTCTCCTCTGGCGTGCACAGATACGGTTGACACCATGTGACGGTGCTAAGAGATTGCGTCTGATATCATTCAGAGATTATACTGAGATCATTCCCAGACTATGTTCGTAGCTCTTGATGTATTTCGAAGACCCCCTGACAATACCAATATCATAGCAGCTAAGCTGGTCCTTTGTTACTGTAAATGCATTTATAATCACCCGAAATCTAGGAATAAACTGAAAAGAGTACACTTCGCAACTTTCTTCGCCGCTTTCCCAATTACATTGTGTTTGTAACCTAAGTGGTTATTGTCGGCAATTACCATGTTTAAACTATTATATATCTCAGTCTCAACCCATTTGACGCCAATGTTCCTCGTAAAAGTATAAAGCTGAATTCAACAGCCAATGTACGAAATTCGTCAACCAGATCGCGAACTAACATCGCGCCACACACAACTCACGACTAGTACAGGTATACCGAACGGGGCGAAAGAACGTTTACCTTGCTGCTCACCTTTACATCTCTTACAAACGCCAACAATAACAACCACAGGCCAGCCATCGACGCTGCTGGGAAAAGCGAAGAAAAAAAAACCAGCTTAGGCTTGGCCATGGTGAGATCGACATTCATGATGCAGCTGCGAAAAAAATCAACGTTCTCAAAAGTCTGTTGCTGTTCTGAGGCTGCATCTGACAGATAACGTTCAATCGTTTTGTAATAAATTTTAATCAATTGTGAAAACTGAAGTGCAGCGTTGCTAAACATTTGTGAACATTCTACATTGACTGTGATAGAACTGTACGATTTCATATCCTTTACTACATCACTGTCACGTGTTTTATGTTTTTGCTCAACGTTAAACTAGTCCATCTGTCCATTATTATTTTTAAAAATAAAAACCGTAGTCAAATGTTGATACAGCCAAACAAAATCAGTCGAGAGACGACAGAAATGGGGACAACTGAATGAAAAAATAAATACAATGTTTGACCATAACCGTATTATAGTTTCGTCATTTTTCATTTTTTATTGTACGTATACCTTTCAACTGATAAGAGGTAGCGGGAAAATAGACACTCCCAATTCAATTTAACACTGTTTTCATCTAAATATCAATCGTACCATTGTAGAAATTGTTAGCTATCATATTAATTCATTTTGAACACCTTTTCCTATCTAAGAGGGTCACGCTGAAAGTCTTTAGATATTCCTAATCTATACAAGTTTAAACAAGTTTGAGCACGCAGCTATTTTGTCTAAAATTGTAAGCACTTACACGCAAAGGCAGCGTTTGAATCGTTCAGTAGTTCCCTTGCCATGGTCTCGAATGCATCTGAGTGTTGGCCAAATTTTAACGTGAAAATGGAACCGGGTAGTCGCGATTTGCGAGCCATGATTTTGTGTGACTATAAAAAGGGACTGAAACAAGCGGAATGTCACGAAAGTTTAGTGAGTTGCTTTGAGGACTCTGCCCCTTCTAGGGCTACAGTTTTTAATTGGTTTGCTGAGTTTAAGAGGGGCAGGGCCTCACTCGATGATGAACCCCGCACAGGTCGACCGCCCACTGCTGTTACTCCGGAAACAGTAGAAACTGTGCAAAATATGGTAAAAAAGATCGACATATAACCTACACCAAGATTGAGGCTTCTCTGGGAATTGGATCGACAGCGGTCGGAACAATCATTCATGATCACCTTCGCCTAAGGAAGAGGTGTTCCAGATTGGTCCCACATTTGTTGACTAGTGAGCAAAAAGCAACAAGAGTTCATTGGGCTAAGTTTATGCTTGAAAAATTTGATGATGGGCAAAGTAAAAACACTTAATATCGTAACCGGAGAAGAAACATATCATTATGATCTCGAAACTAAACAGTAGTCATTAGTTTGGTGCTTTGAAAGTGAGCAGCCTCCAACGAAAATTCGTCGTTCCAAGAGTGTTGGAAAGAAAATGGTCGCATCTTTTTTTTTCTAAAAGTGGATACATCCCAACGGTAGCCTTGGAAGATCAAATGACAGTTACTTCTGGATGGTATATAACCAAATGTGTTCCTGTAGTCTTCCAAGGACTATGCAAGAGCCGTCCCAAGACTGGTCTGCGAGGTATTCAATGACACCATGACAACGCACCCGCCCAAAGCGCCACTAGAAAACTCGATTTTTTTGCTGAACAGGGTGTCAAACTGTTGCCTCACCCACCATATTCTCCGGACCTAGCTACGTGCGACTTCTTCTTATTCCCTAAGATCAAAGAAAAGTTACGAGGTCGCCATTTTTCCACCGATAGCAACCTTTCAAAAGAACGTTGGTCACAAGAATTTGACAAGTGGTTTGACCGAATGCGTAAATGTACTGAGGTAGGGGGAAAATATATTGAAAAAACAGAATAAAGTTTTTAAAAAAAATCTTGTAGTTTTTCTGTATCTAAAAACTTTCAGCGTAACCCTCGTATAATGTGAAAATCCTCTTTTTGAAATGCTCACTGCATACTCGCATGCTGGATATAGACTCCTTAATTTTCAAATTATGGAGTTAATATTAGTTGTGTTCTTCAGATGGAAAAAGATAAAATCCCACACTGCCTAAATTTGTATTTTTCATCCACTCACACAGCACAGCTTCATTTTCTTGGCTTACTCGATTTTTACAAAATATAAACGAAACGTCAGATGAATGTAAACAATAACTCTTCAGTGGGCGGCGTCACGAGATTAGTTAATCGCGAATGGCATGAAGTTTATAAATGGCCATTAATTCAGAATTAAAATGGAGTTCATTGAAAGCCAGCATATCCCAGAGTCGACACCCGATTAGTCTTTTGTCCGGGAGCACGTATCATATTAGCAGTGCATGATGCACAATACTCCCTTAAATTCTCCCACGGTATATAGGAGGGCCCTACTAGTCGTGTGTGTATACCATTCATTGTCCCCTTTTGTTTGGCCAAAATCTTGCTGAACGTGGGAAATATCTCACAACCGACTTCAATCGAAATATCTAGATCTACTTTTTTTTTTATCGGAAAATATTTCGCATTTTACCGAAAAAATAGTTCGAGAACATTCATCCAGTGCCGGATCCAGGAGTAACGTCTGGGGGCTAAGGTAGGGGCTATACAGTGGATTTTTGCGACAAATTTCTATTTCTAGATATCGTGTCTTTTTGATGTTTTATGACGTATACATTACGAACTTGGGAGGGGGGGGGGGGTGTGTAGAGGTCAGAAATTAGGGTTGGTGGAGATGAGAGGAAGATCTAAAAAATGGGTGTTGGTAGAAGACGTTCTATAATCTATAAAATTTGGACTTCGGAAGTACATGGTGAGATTCACTTGATATCAATGATTGAAGTGCCAGTCTATTACTTTTCATTTCAAACTATGCACTACATTTCGGAATTTCGTGTTTGTATGCGGACCAGCAATAAAATCACCGAAATATCTACACGTCCTGAGAAGATAGTGCCATCGAATTAGAATAAAATGAGTACATATTGACATTTAATGTTATATCTGCAGCTCTTTTATTGGTGCAAAAACTAGTAAAGTTTCAAATATCAAATATTAAATACTACTGCTGATCTAACCAACCAATATTTTTTATCGATAACCTTTCGCGAAGGCAGAAAGCTTGTCGCGCTCCAGAAACGCTGCGAGAGGAAAATCGTGACAATTACTTACTTGCTTTTTTCCGCAAGGTAGAAACTGACACACAATTCGAACCCACGTGGGTGCCCAGTTAGTTCAGTCGGTTAGAGCGTCCGACAGGCAATCGGAAGGTGTGTGATTCGAATCCCGTACTGGGCCATTTTTTAGGGATTTCAAAATGCGAATTGTGTATGAGAACTATGGCAGACAGGAAGTCGAACGAGATCTCGTCCTCCTTCCAGCACTTCTGACAGATTTTGTCTTTGACCACTCCTATGAGTGTTCAATCTGCAGTGACCTGTGAGGATCCCTACTAATAAGTGGAGTGAATCCCTCCTCCGGTTCAATAGCCATAGCTCCCTACGTTTGTTGAGGCCTGCTATGAACCTCTTGGACTGCATGCAGTCATCTCTCTCCATCAATGCTTTCGTTAAACGCCCCATCATCTAGGGCATTACTGACCTGGCCTTTGCTAATAACCAGCAAGGGTTCGGGGCCAATGCATGTGCCCCTTGCTACCATGCTCGCCAGGCAGTCAGGTTTCTCGTCACCTAGCACTCCAGGCACCCACATGAGGGTCACGTTCTTAGATTCGGCTAAGGGTTGGAGGGTGGCGCTGCATTCCCGGACCAGTGATGATCTGATCCTTGGAGAAGCTACCGCTCTCAAAGCTGCCTGACTATTATCGGAGCGTAATCGAATCTAACTAGTCATATCCGTATGTTGGATGCGATTACACTACATTATTAAACCGACGAAATTCCAAAGAGGTGAACAGAGAGATGAAGAGTAGAGAGAAGCATTGTCAAGACACACACAGTTGTTTGTCGGACGTTTTTAAAGATAACGACTGCCGCACACCTGAGCTCGATATTTTAGAACGGCATCGGCATTGCCATGGCATCTCAGCGTTTTAACACCGGTGTGCTTGCATCTGTGTTTTGTAAGACCCGCCAACAGTAAGGATTCTGGAGATTAACTAAATATCGCTATAGAACGGTCACATTAGATAACGTACTCGAAAAAATTATATTTTTGAATCATTTATTTCTTATGAGCTCACAGCTTATCATGAAACTACTTAATTTTTTAGTAATGTAGTCAAGTAGATCGATTCAGTAATTCACTTGGATTCACCATTCTTTAGTTTAATGATATCAGAATTTGACTATGCCCCCTGATAGATCCACAGTTTGAATGCACTTTGAAGGTTGTGTTTCGACCATCCATTGTCTATATGATTTTGAGTGTTGCGACGTTTCTGTTGATTTATCATCTTCAGTCGTATTCTGGTGAAGGAGGTTCTGTCTGAAGAATGATTATTTTCAAGAAATAGACGAATTCAGACCATACGTTCATAATATGGAACCATGGAGAGAGCAACAACAACCTACCATTCTTGGATGTCCTGGTAACAAGAAAACACCCGCAATAGAAAACAGAGTATACAGGAAGTCAACGCATACAGGACAATACTTGAATTATAGTTTAATCTGCCCAGCGTCAACAAGAAGGGAGTCGTTCGAACTTTAGTCGACTAAGCTAGAAGTGTTTGCAACGAGGTTAGAAGTATTGTTGCGCCGCATTACAAAAATCTGACAAAAAAAAATTTATCCAAAGGAACTAGTAGAGACAGCAATACTGCCAATAGAAAAAAAGTGAAGAAGAACCCAGGTACTTACTTACGTTCAAGGAATATCAGATGCAATTGGGAGTTAGGAAAGTAGAACAAAATTTAAAAAAAAATTATTAAGAACATTGCACTCCAAACCCAAGAACTGACAAGTATCGTGCGAAGTGAGAATTGAAGAACAGCAACTGAACAACAACGAGCAGAGACAGGAAAATCCGTAATAATAAATCCACGCTTGGACAGAACGTCATACAATCATATGGAATGACTCCAAGGTCATTGACAAGGAACCTCACTAGTATTGAAAAATCAAGGAGGCTGCTGTCATCGCCAATAACGATCCTGTTAATAGAAAACCTAGCAAAGAAATAAAACCAATATGGCAGCTACTCGTGATAAAAATGCCAGTTCACCTGACGACGATTGAAGATAGTATATCAATCGAAACGTCATGACACTCAAAATTATATGGACAATTCATTTAGCCGAATTCCTGATCGGATGCTCAGAAGTGGGATTGGTAGATTTACTTGATTGCACTTTACTCGCATGCTATAAATCGCCTGTACTATAAGTTGAACGTGAGCAGTTATTCTAAAGATTATCTCAATAACAGTGATTTTTTGCCCCCATTCTCAGCCATTTGAAAGTTTTCGTTCGTTTGTGTGATGATGGTGCGACTTCCTCCTAACACCTGCCACTTCACAGTGTAGCGGACGACTGAGCGTACTAAGGAAAGGTTGTATAACTTTTTATTGAAGATCCAGGAAATGGCTAGATCGTCTGATTCGACGTGCAATATCCTCAGGGCACTGTAGTTTAAAGCAAGACGTACTCAGAGACGGACTGGTAGGCGTGGGAAAGACGGATCGCTAGAAGAACAAGTGTTTTGACTGAACCTGATGCTGCTTTCTTCGATTGGTTAGAAAAAGAGATCATATTCTACATTAATTTGCCCAGAACACCTAAAAGTAGGGTAGTTTTTTTGGAGAACCTCGGAGTTGTGAAATGAGCTACCCGGGACTTTCTCCTCCTATGGTTGCAATCGATAGAGTTTCAAGGTCAATGTGAATGGACCTTCATCCTCAGTAACACGTCCTCTGTGAGATCACAAGGAGAAACAGGTCTTTAGGAAGCCTAGGCTAGAACCTTAGAGTGCGGCACAGCACCAGCAGGGAAACTGTACAGGACTCAAGACTGCTAAAATGGGAGCTGTAAACAATAGGAGTATGAAGTACAATAAGCTTAAAAGCTGCAGTAGGAAAGGAACACTTTCATTTCCTGGTGCTTTTCCATTGTTTCACGCTTCTTTCACTCATTACAACAATCGTTACAACCTGTACTTTTTCAGTTCCAGTGCAGCGTCTTTCACGTTAGGATGATACTCATTACGAAAATCGTTACATCCTGTACGAAGCAACTGGTAGGTAACGAATCGTAAAAGGCTGAAATCTGTAGACCGTTTCGCATTTTATAACAATCATTGTTACGTACAAACCCGGTTTTTTACATTGAGTAAGTGTGTATATGCATGGTTTATAGACACCTAGCCTTGCGTAAAGAAACGCAGGTGTTTGTTTTTTGAATATACGAGTACCGCCAGGCGGACGCAAAACATGACGCAATTCCAACTGAGTTAATATTTATACGATGTCAGGTCTGATTTTGTCCTAAATCACGCGGCGAAGCTCTGATTGTCTGTATCTCTTTTTTATTAATTTGTGAAAGTGATCGAGGAACATAAAAGGTCAATATTCAACTTGAGTGAAACAAATGGGTGTCCATTAAGTATTTAGTGTGTATTTCCTTACAAGGATATGCTAGAAAAAAAAAATAAATGTGGCATGACGCACGTCTTTCTTAATTTAAATACGATATATTAATGCATTTACAGATTGAACTAATAATTCTACATAGTTTTTGTTACTATATCACTCTTTATTTTACTAAAACCTGACCACTTTTGTGATAATTACGAGGGTCACGCTGAAAGTCTTTAGATATTCCTAATCTATACAAGTTTAAACAAGTTTGAGCACGCAGCTATTTTGTCTGAAGTTGTGAGTGCTTACACGCAAAGGCAGCGTTTGAATCGTTCAGTAGTTGCCTTGCCACGGTCTCGAATGCATCCAAGTGTTGACCGAATTTTAACGTGAAAATGGAACCGGGTAGTCGCGATTTTCGAGCCATGATTTTGTATGACAATAAAAATGGACCAAATCAAATCGAATGTCACGAAAGCTAAGTGAGTTGCTTTGGAGACTCTGCCCCTTCTAGAGCTACAGTTTTTAATTGGTTTGCTGAACTTAAAAGGGGCCGGGTCCCACTCGATGATGAACCTCGCACAGGTCGACCGCCCACTGCTGTTACTCCGGAAACAGTAGAAGCTGTGCAAAATATGGTTAAAAAAGATCGACATATAACCTACACCAAGATTGAGGCTTCTTTGGGGATTGGATCGGCAGCGGTCCGAACAATCATTCATGATCACTTTCGCCTAAGGAAGCGCTGTTCCAGATTTGTTGACCAGTGAGCAAAAAGTAACATGAGTTGATTGGGCTAAGTTTATGCTTGAAAAATTTGATAATGGGCACAGTAAAAACACTTTTTATAGTAATATCATTATGATCCCGAAACTAAACTTTGAAAGTGAGCAGCCTCCAACGAAAATTTGTCGTCCGAAGAGTGTTGGACAGAAAATGGTCGCATCTTTTTTTCTAAAAGTGGATACTTCACAACGGTAGCCTTGGAAAATCAAAGGACAGTTACTCCAGAATGGTATATAAACAGATGTGTTCCTGTAGTCCTCCAAGAACTATGCAAGAGCCGTCCAAAGACTGATCTGCGGGATATTCAATGGCACCATGACAACGCACCCGCCCACAGCGCCGCTAGAACACTCGATTTTTTTTGCTGAACAGGGTGTCAAACTGTTGCTTCACCCACCTTATTCTCCGGACCTAGCTCCATGCGACTTCTTATTCCCTAAGATCAAACAAAAGTTACGAGATTTTTCCACCAATGAAGAGGCAATTGCTGCATTTGAGGAGGAAATTAGCAACCTTTCAAAAGAACATTGGTCACAAGAATTTGACAAGTGGTTTTACCGAATGCGTAAATGTATTGATATAGGGGGAGAATATGTTGAAAAAACAGAATAAAGTTTTTTAAAAAAACCTTGTAGTTTTTCTGTATCTAAAAACTTTCAGCGTGACCCTAGTAATGTTGCGTAATCGTTGTTTAGAGGTGTGAACAAAAATGAACATAATTATGTTCTTTATTAATTTCAGATCATGCAAAGCAAATGTTTTTTAGGTTGTTAGTGCTTACTTACACTTAATTTATGGCCCTATGAAAATTTGATGTTATGGATTTATGAACCGCCATAATTTTCATTATTACAATGATGCCAATCTCAGGTGTCTGATACGACTGGATCATCAGTATAGATAGTCACTTGTTGCATGCGAGGTATACCACTACGTAATATTGCTTCACGCCGCGCGTCGGCTAACGACGCGATGTGTCTAAAATTCGCGTCTTTCTGCCCCATATACGAAAACATAAACATTTCTAATGTAAAAAACTGGATTCCAAACTCTGCAAGCAGAATGCATGGAAATTAAAACAATACAATCCTATTAAAAATACTCAACATTGATAAATAGAAGCAGAAATGGATGAATGAATGAATAGATAAGAAAAGATGTAAGTATTTTTTTCTAATTAACTTTATCAGAATATCAGCGCCACGAAAATGACAAATGTGTGTTTTCATTTAAATGATACATAATGATCGGCGAATGCTTTTGAAATTTTTAAGTGGACACGTGTTGAATGAAAATAAACATCGATAAAACCAAACTGATGGGCGATAGATCGATTGAGATGGTAAACAGATGCAGTGGCGTTAAATATGGTTACTAGGAAAGCAGGCGCGTACATAGACCCCAGTTAATTGGGTTGGAGGGGAGGAAGGGAGGATTCTTAATAGTATAGAGGTTCATATGCACCTTCACCATTTCACCCCCCATGCCTATGGGCGAGGGACTGCGAAACAAATTATAATATAAGATATTTTACAGGGTGGCGAGAAAATCTGGCAACAAGGCATTTCCTTCCAAACAAACTAACGTGTTGTTACAAAATTTCAGAGTTATGGATGGGATTATATTCTGCGTATGGCTCTCCACTGTGTATGGTTTAGACATGCATGTTTCGTCTTTAGCCTAGACTCGTTAGGTCCAACCGTAGAGAGCAATCGGTTGGTATATACGTAACCCAGTGTAGGGTGTGATAGCAACATCAACTCATATCCAAGTGTCGCTCTCTATAGGCAACATACGAAGTCAAAGGTCCCAACACCTGGACTGCCTTGAAGCGGCAACAAACGTCCCTTACGACATCTGGCAACAAGGGTGAACTGATTTACAGCGACATCCCTGGTTCACATCAGAAGCTTGCATTCTATCCAGTATCCACTATGCATCAGACCTGCTATAGGAATGCATTTTTAGTCAGATCAGATGTTCTTGTCGTGAGTATATCTTCACAAGAATATCAAAATCCTTGAATTGAGCATTTCTCTTTATGAGTGTAATGGAAGGAATTGGAGGGTCTTTATCTGATTTCATATGTATATCCTCATTACACAATCTATCAATGTACTCATTAAACTCTGCACAACATGCTGTCCATCTGTTGGAAAGAATCGTTGACTGGTTGGAGCAAATGAAGCCATATGAATACTTTACAGCAGCCTCGGTATATTTATGGCTTCGCCCAAGTGATGAGTTGTATTTTCGACCTTATAATAAAAAGGATTTCGGCTGCAATGCAAGCAAGCCGGATTCTGCTGGAGCTGTAGCAACAAATAGGCATCCTTGTTGTGCTGGCTCGTTTGTGTGCAGGTGTTCACGAGACTCGGTGGCGCCGCAGTCTGGCCTGGCCCGGCCGAGCCGCGTCGCCGCATTCCTCATTCAATGAACACGTGCATCCACCGTTCTCTTTCACAGATATCACCGTACAGGCACGGATCCAGGACCACTTTGAGATAACCATACGAATAGAAAATAAACATCAACATTTTATTTTACCGGTCAAAATTATTTTATATCAAATTTAATAGTTTTTATTCGTATCTATGTCTGTAAGAAGTCAGTATTTTAATACCATCTAAAGTAAAATCACGGCCGATCCTGATAATTCATTTTCACACGTATTCATATTGCTGAAACCTACTTCAATCAGGTACGTTCATTACTTGATTCATGGGACGTTTTGAGATATTGAGGTGAGTCTATCTCACGGAGCAATCAATGTTATCTGTTGAATCATTCTATTTATGAACGATAAGTCTTGAACGTCTAGATATTAATGAGCTTTGAGGTCTTACGTTGGATAATGTTGAATAATGATATGTCGCGAGTTGACCCTTCAGATCTAGCTAGTCCTAGTTTTTAGATATTTTATTCCTTAAGCAAACACTTACTAGATACTAATCATAAAGTTGGCAACGAAAATAGAATGATTGTACTTCATACTTGTGATAAAATACATAATCTAAACTTCATGGAAACATTAGAGAGTCAAAAATATCTGCGAAATCCTGAAAAACGTGAAATATCTTAAGAATTAAAATAGTTTATCACATCAAATGTCTTGAAGAAATTTTGACGGCGATGGTTGAGGTTTTGTAGGGATTTCCTTTGAGACTATTGCAATTGCAGTCGTCAGAAAAAATAAAGAAAAAATAAATAATTTAATAGAAGAATAGAAAGGACAAATCGTATGCTAGATTTGAGAGCTCTAGTTTTGTATCCATGATAGGAACTAGTTAGTTAGTTGGCAAGAAATCTGGGTAGCCTTTGTTCAAAGTCAATTCTGACAGTCCGACGATGATTTTAATATAAATCGGAACGCATGAGTGAAAGAAAAAGTTTTATTTGTGAAACTGTATGTTAAATACACAATCGTTTCATCATTATTCGTATCTACGGACATCGTCCGCCGGCTGTCGATCACCCATCAGTTCATTTTTTGTGCCGTGACATACAGTTGGTTTAAATAAAAAGAAAATCCTGCAAACTGTTAAATCCATCAAAAGGACGATCAGTCCTTGAAAAGAAGGATGGCCAGCGAAAGTGAAGATGCAATCATCTCAGTCTGAGGGTAAATACACTGCATTTTGGCTCACTATTAAATTTTCTCTAAATTTCAGAATCAATCTGCTTTGATTACCTAGCTTGTTATTATAATACAGAATGTTCGTTGGTTTAATTGCTTTCTTGTTATCTTTTTTATTGTTTGAGGTTTCCGTAGCATTGAACACATTTTTATATCTCGACTGATTTCGTTTAGCAGTAGTAACGTTTGACAACGATTTTTATTTTTAAAATTAATCATGGATAGATAGCTGAATTTAACGTCGAAGAAAAACAAATAAAGAGATGAATTACTATATAGCTTCCTGGATTCATGTTACGGAAGAAAGCTCAGGAACAAACTATCACTTCTGTACAGTTGGTACTATAGCAGACGAAAAAGCGGAGTTTACCCATCCAAAACCCACCCACATGTACCTTGCAGTATACCCTTCAGGTAATTCAATTTCTACGATACGTAAATCTCTACTTTCTATATCTATGTATATTAGGAACACCTGCTGCTGTTTTCAAACAAAAATAACACCTTGAGTACAAGTGTTCTGGCAATTTGAATATCAGGTGTATGTGATTACCACTTGTTTAAATTGGACATTTCAGTACAGATGTACCGAGATATCACAGATACCCACTGTTTCAAGGTTGCCGATATTTTGTTGATTCAAAATCAGTTTTCTTATTAGGAAGCGGATAAGTAGCAACAGGTGATGAATTTATCAGCTGTATGTTCAAATTAGAACATTGTTGATGCAGGAGTATTTAGAAAAATAAAAGCATGAATATATTTTGTGATTTGACGCTTACATATTATGTCTAACATGAAAAATAAATGAAATTTTTATTTCATCCAACGAACTAAAAAAGAAAAAGAAAAAAATACAAAATGTGAAATTAAAAAAAATAAAAAATAGAAAAAAATGTAATATAGAAAATAAAAAATCCTTGTTCACACTACACCTCGGAAAATACTATTTGGAAATTGATGGAATTTTGAAACTGACAGAGGAGATATATTAATCGAAAAAAAAATAAAAATTTTCAAACTCGGTTTATATAAAATTCAGAGTACCTTGAACATTTCCCACAAAAAAATGACGGATCAAAAATCGGGGGTAGGGAATATTACGTGCCATTGCTTTGAATATTACTAAACAATCAAGGTTACTTTTCGAAGTTAGGACTGAAATTCGAAACAATAACAATACTTTGGCACATACTGGATAGATCAAAAGTTTGATTTCGGACTTCCATTGTCTATAAAATTTTTTAGTATCACGACGTTTCGATTGATGTGCTATCTTCAATCGTCTTCAGGTGAACTGAAGATAGCACATCAATCGAAACGTCGTGATACTAAAAAATTTTATAGACAATGGAAGTCCGAAATCAAACTTCTGATAAATCCAAACAGCAATACTGGATAGGGTAGAAATTCTGTCAATTTCTCAATTCCGACATTTTATTCAAATATGATTATGATCTCCAAGAGATTGAGCTGTACTTTCGGTATTGACCTAAAACATCAGTAACAAAGTGGCTAAAGTGCAAAGTGGCACTGACACTGAGATAAATGTTGCTATTACACCCTTACTTGTATTAGGTATGAGATCGCCAGGTTATAGTGACGAATCTAGCATGCTTCATGCGGAGAGCATAAAAATCAGTACTTGTTGAAACAAAATGGTCGACACTAGAAAAACAATCTTGGAAAAATTCCAATTACGTAATATAATATTCGAAATATCTTATCGAAAAAAATCCATAGTTCACAATCAAACTGTCGTCTACCATACAGCAAAACATCGAGCATATGTTAGCAAATGAAAAAACCCATAAAGGACTCTTTGGGAGTGACAGAAGGTAACTGGAAAGATTAAAATTCCACCACATACACAGAAGAATACATCCACTTTGTACGAGGTCTGTTCATATGACCAACTAGCCGAATGTTTTTTTTAAATCACGCGTTCCGTTCAACATTTCGAATTAAAAGATATTGTTTTTTGATGTTACCATCACGAAAAACCATGTCACTAATTTGCTTCGGTCTGTCTGTTTGTACTCGGTCCAGTGTCAAAAAACGAACACATTTTCAACAAAAAAGTGTTAGGATGACTAATCACCACACACATAAAAATAACTTCTCAGATCAGGAATATGTGCTTTTATTCAAGTATACCATATCTTCCTATATGCGCAAAGCTAGAATAATGTTGAAGTAAGAATACAGTTTTTTGATCATATTGAGTAAATTCAAGTAAATATATTCAATTCAAACCTGGAGAAGTCTTGGAAGTGGGGATACCAAAATCTCAAATTGAGCTTATCATAATCTTGGCGCAAAACAGAGAAAATCTAACCTAGCAGAATACTATAGTTTTGACGGAAGCATTTCATGATAGTCCCACTTCATTATATAATTTATTATTGGTATAAACATTTTGTAATTTTGATCAGCTGTTATCAAAGCTATATACTAAATATACTAAGCTATACCAATGTGACTTCTTAGATTTATCTGTGTCATTATAGTATTTTTTCTATTTCAAGCTTGAAAGGTTTTGTCCAAATAAACAGAATATAAAAATTGATAGTTTCTTTCGATTTTTTATCTAAATAGATTGGTGAGGGTTGGTAGGAGCTTTAAATATTGTTTTAGAATATACATCATATTTGATTGAACCTCATATATAAATGTCTTGCCACACATGCGTCGCCAGTACGCCATATTGTGCCTGAGCTCAGATGGTGGATAAATGCAATCAGAAGTCTCGCCAATTCACCACCTGTCATCGCCTATTTGCAGCGCCTCACCTTTTCAGCTTTACATAACAATAAAATTAATAGTGCACTTTTTCAGTAGATCATCAACCAGACGCGACTTGGTTTCATAACCACGCGAATCGGTCGAAAGAACAAGACGTACGAGAGTCCCGATAGACCATAGTTTCGGAATAGAAAGTTACTTGAACTAAAGTTAGAAAAATATGCGATATGTGGTGTACCCCAAGGGACGGTACTGGGTCCTTCACTTTTCATTTTGTATACCAATGATATTGTAAAAAATTTTCAGAATTGTGAGGTACAACTTTTTGTAGATTATACCCTCCTTTATGTATCGGGCGATAATGCTAATGAAATAGCAGGCATAATAAATATTGAAGTTACGAGGGTCGCGCTGAAAGTTTTTAGATACAGAAAAACTACAAGGTTTATTAAAAAAACTTTGTTCCGTTTTTTCATACATATTCTCCCCCTATATCAATACATTTGCGCATTCGGTAAAAATAAGTATGAATACTGAAGATATTTGATGCCCCATGACAATGGAAGGAAATGACGTTGGCCACCCTGTATCGAAGCCTATCCTTGCACGTGCAACCAGAAATCTGGCTCCCTTTTGTCAATAAAGTATCTGTAATCTTATAAATGCCCGAGTTCGTTACTCAGCCTGGATGGCGAGATAAATTTTATGGTTTATCTGTACAGAGATTAAATTGTTTGTGCGTAGATGGAACATGGAATGTTACAGAAGAAAAGATGGTTGACCAAACATTGTAAAGATTATACTTTCTAGGTAAAAGTGAGATAGCTTTGTGATATTATTTCGGGATATTACCATCTAAACAATGCGGCTCGCGGAAAGGTTATAATATTGCAGATGGATTATTAACAATATCGTTAAAGCCTGGGATCACAATTTGATAAGATCACTGGTTGTCCATGACTTTGCAAAAGCGTTCGACTCAATAAATCATTATCTTTTAATAACTAAATGCATTTTGGTTTTGGTTTTTACGATTCCTCCACAAATATGGTGACGAGCTCTCTGAAACATCGGTCTCAAAAAGTGAATATTAATATGGAGTTGCTTTCTGAGTATCAGATGTCTGCAAGGGTACCCCAAGGATCTGTTCTTGAACCATTATTGTTTGTTTTATCTATGATGTGCATATATTTATGTAATTTGTGAAACATAGCATAATAATTTTTATGTAGATGATTCACAACTATTTACGTAACCCGGTCAAGGGTATGATAGCAACATCAACACTAATCTCCAAGGATCGCGCACTATGGCGCTGCCCATTGGCAACTCACGAAGAACAAGGGATGTCGCTGTGAATCAATTCACCCTTGTTGACAGATATCGTCACACCCTTGATTGGGTTACGTATACACCACCCAATTGCTCTCTAGAGTTAGATCGCAAGGCTATACTACCGCGTCTAGGCTAAAGACGAAACATGCAATTTTGATGCATACACTCAATTCTGACTCATGTTATGTCCAAACTAATGTCATTCCTTCGGAAGTACAGCGCCAACCTGCTTGACGCCATTTATTTTACTTATGCTGAGTGTACAACTAGATTATTGGGTAACGTCCGTGAATCCTGACCGCGAAGGGCCTGAAATCAGCACGTGCACGTGCATCAGAAGATTATCATACAATGAGTACGACTGCGACGGAAATCCGACTCAAATTATATACTTAAATCCTGAATTACGCGTGATATGCGCCACGCATCGACTCACATCACTTGCAAAGCTGATTTCGAATGGATGCACCGATGATAAACGAACTATTGTTAGCCCGTTACGCCCGCCGCGCAAACACACCTTCCTCCATCCTGAATATGCTGACAAAAGGGAGTCGTCTGCAACGTTTTATCAACCCGCATTCTTGTCTGTCTGTTTCCTACAAATATCGCAATCGTCAAATCGTCGCGAAAAAATGAACCTAGTGATTTTCAGAAACCTTTTGATGCCAGCTACAAACCATTAATAGAGTTTTCCAGAGACCGGAGCAAATGAAAGTGTGACGGGGAAAGGTCTGGGCTATACGGTGGACGCATCAAAACTAGATGAAAGTTTAGAAGAGATCTGAACTGCCCAACTGTGACGATAGTTATTTTCCAGACTGGCTTTTCATTTGATTTTCCTGATTTTTCTCTTACACAAAGTAGGTTTATAGATATCAAATCAAAAGATATAATATTGTTAAATGAAAATTTATGAATATCCAAATGAACATTTTTCAGAATAATATGGATTTTTCAACCCTATTGCGAAACTAATTTGAAAAAATGTCTTCAGACGAGTATAAAATAAACCTATTATTTAAGAGAGCAACAATTTTATATACTTCTGTTTCATAAGGCCTCTCGTTTTCCGTTAATTACTCATTAGTGAAACATTTTCATGAAATTTCGATACCTACCTAAATAATATAAATGAAATGGATGATATCCACACAGCAAAAATTACGTTTAGAACAGAGTTTCTGTACTTCAAATGATTGGTATAGTAAACCGTGTAAGAAATATTATTTTTATACGAATGGTAAAATTATCTACTCCTAAAATTGCTTCAGTGAATTGAATTAGACCAATTTTTGCGCTATTCCGGGTAATTATGCTTAAATTATATACTTTCGAGCACAGTTATTTTAATAACTTTAATTGATGGCACCGCTTTTGTAGGTTACATGTCTTATTCCTACCTCATTTACGCAATAATTTTTAATCAAATATCGAAATGATTACGAATAAATAAGTATCCAAAAACGTCATAAAACTTAATTCATACGGAAACAATTAAATAATTTACCGCGTTTCACTTCTCTCTGTAACACCAACAAAACCATAAGCTACAAACACCAAATTATTCAAGATAGAAGACACTTTTGATCAACGTTATTAACAATGGTACCAATTATTGTAGTATAAACCAAAAGATTTCATGCACTTATCCCCAAATTCTTCAGTAAAAATACTATTGACAACGGTAACAAAAAACAGATGAAAGGTTAATCGCTGTTCGCTGTTAAGGTTAGAAATGTTGGCAGGGTTGCCATTTGATGAAATTGTTGTTTTTCTATTTGTTCTATTTTGAACCTTATGTTATGTACCCATAAGGATAAGGATTCGTCAACAAAATGCTGTTCGATAAAGATCTTTCTTCTCTGTGATTCGAGGAGCCTGAAAACCAAATACGTAGCCAGGAAACTGTTTCGGGGTTGGAGGGGGGGGTGTAGAATCAAGACAGCATTTTCTGCCTATATAAATAAAAAACGATTTTGTTTGGTATTTCATGCAAGTACAACTGTGAATAATTGCAAAGACCTTGAATACCTGACGATATTATTTTGGTATTTAGTATTTTATGCAAATAGGTACAACTGTGAATCGCAAAGACCTAATTAATTATATAAAAATGTGTGGTTTTGCTGATAAAAAAAATTCGGGGGTGGTTCGGACCCCTCCCCTAGCTAAGTGCCTGATGAAAACATACAAGGTTGAGTCCAGTTTAGCGAATTCATGCTGTGTACTTATTTGGAAACTGATCTTTTAGGTTTCCCTAGATTAACTATATGCAACATACAATCTGTATCAATAGCTTTCGCACGCTTCTTTTCCTTTTCGTCACTTTCTCTCTGTCGCACTGCTACGGATCGCACTCTCTCTCTCTCTCTCCCCCTCTAGACGCAGTCCATGCCAAGTTTGAATATCTATGTTTGTCTACACAAATTTGACGTTATTTTATTCTGCGAATGCGTCACACAATTCGAATTTATGCCCTGAATATCTCTTTTTTAATATAATACGTTTCCAATATTGTTTTTCATGAACATTACTCAGGTCTTAAATATGCCTCTAAAGTAAAGGATAAAATAAAATTTGATTTTATGTAATTTCAGTCATTTTGTAGATCGTAATCACCTTATGCGTAAGGTCGACAATCCAACAGTTCTTCAATTCCTGTTTTTTAATGACAGTAGTCGCTTGGAAAACCTACTGTTATAGGAAGGTACTTGCACTAGAGGAATGTAAATGATTCAAAATAAATGTTTAAAATGATTAAAAAAAAATGTTTTAAACATTTGTTTATCACAACTCTGGCAGAAAGTAAGTGAACGTATTTTTAATCAATTTTTACCAATTCGTAATAATAAGTAGGTATCTAGTGAATTAACAGCTGGTCTACCGTATGGCAGTAGACGTTGAACATTTTACACATGGTGTACAAACAGCTGTACACAGAACACAATGTGTTAGCAGCAAGAATATATTGTTTGGTAGTTGATGGCAGCTGTTTGCCAAAATTAAAAAGGGGAGTTGCTCTATTGTCACTATCAAGTCTAAGGAACACATGAACAGATTTCTGTTAGGCAGCATGCTCCTCATTTGCGTGTGTATGAAAATGAGATTCGAGTAAATAGTTCAAAGCACCTTTACGTCACGCACACAAGCACGGAAGTATTGCAACTGCAGTAAATTTCGAATCAGAGATATTGTGGTTTCTTGAGGTTTAGTGTCATATAAATCACCATGTCTGTCAATTTTTCTCTACTCTTTTCTTCTTTCGACGAAACTTTGCTTGTGACAAAAATTCAATCCAATTTTTTTTAATGAATTCAGTCAGGAAAAAAAAAGTCTTACCTTTTTTGCTTGGTTCAGGATTTTCTCTAGCAAAGATTGCTTGGGGATGATGAGCCAGATAGATAAAAGAAACCCAAATATACAAATTCATACTTTTAATTTGACTCAAATATCTTCATATATAGATTTTTACAATATGGATTTATTAGATAAATATTTACATTTTTTCACGCAGTATATTTAACATAGAATGCTATTTATTCACAAAGTTTTCCATTAAAAGTATCTGAAGACATTGACAGAAAGGAAGTTTACAAAAGAAAACTAATCTAATTAAAGCTACGCCATCCTCCTTATTGCACTATTCATCTTGTACCTTTGAAAGTATTAGCAAAAAACAAACATACTCAATCAATAAACCATAATCCTACTACAACGTATCAAAAAATATCAGGAAAATAATGCATTATATTTTCTGATTGAGTTTTAATTCAGTATTCATTCAAAGCATACCACTTTTAATGAAATACTTATTTCTGAATATTTAAAATATTCGTTATATCAGGATAGTAACACATGAAAAATAATTAAAAAATATTTTTTTTTGTGATATTTCCTACCAGATATCTGATTTTTTTAATTCCAGTATATACTCGTATTTCTGATATATTGAAATTTTGAATATTGATATTATTACAAAAAATATTTTTTCGGCACAAAAGACGATATAACTAAAAATGCTTTCTAAATCAATGAATAATATTGTATTTCTGTTATTACTCAAAATGCATCCAAATTTGGCACAAACTGATAAAACCCTTTATTGTCAATTCACGGAAACCAAAAGAATGAAACATGTGTTACTTCCAACGATTTTTCACAAACCTCACTCTACAGGATCAAGATCCCACCACAAAATTTATACATCAAGATAGACTGGTATAAACATTTGCAATGTGATTCTTTTACTATCCTAATAGCATCTATAATGTTTATGTACACTACAAAAATCACAGAATGAAAATTATTTAAAAACCATTAATATCCTCGACCAAGAATCGAGTTTACATGTGATAAGATTTCCTCCCACTCTTACTTGCGGATATAAAAATATAAGGTTTAGTCAATTACGTAAAAATGGGCCAAAGATTATGAGTCATTTAGAAAAACTGGGTCATACAAAAGTTAAAAAGATCATTTTTGATGCATATATGTTGTTCTTTCTATTTTCATGAAAATGTACTTGGTTTTAATTAATAATCAAGGGTGGATATATTTAGTCAGTGACTATCGACGCCATCAGACAGATCTGGACAGATGATAAAGTGTCAAAACGGTATATAAAAACACTTGGTCGAAGATAAGAACCATATAAATGTTCATCATGAATAGTCCACAGTTTCTACCTAAATAAACATCACCGTTTTTCTTCATAAATAAATGAAAATCAGTCGTTCCCTGTTCTAACCGAAGTAAGGGAATTGGAATGGGTTTGAACACGAACACATGGAGTCCAATGTGTCAGGCTCTCAGCAAGATACTTGCCTGTCTTGCGTCTCTGGACTCTGCAACAAATAAAAACATTTGATCAGTTTTGTAAAATGGGTTTATAAAAATTCGTGGGTTTTGCGGAGTCAATCTACTTGATTTCAATTTATAGGAAGATCTTATCTAGACACGCAAAAAGGCACATAACGTCAATACATTGTACTACCCTGTACCAATCACGCAATAAAAATATAATTTCTGTAATGGCACCTAACTTATCCATTATTACGGTTTAATCTCCAGCTGTAATTCCAGACAGATGACCTTTTAATTCCGGACGACAACATGCGTTGGCAGAACACTTGGAGCAACTGATAACAACATTCGTATTAAATAATATATATCTGGTAGGAGAGAAGATCATTTCGGCATAATACATTCATTATTTCTGGGAATCAAAGAGGCAAGTGTTCGTTCTGTGAAAGGCAGAGAGAAGCGAGAGAGATCGATTGGTATAATATAAGAGTATACAGAGTGCACGTGTGCGGTAGAACATCTGCAGGGTAACCGTTAAAACCCCCATCAATTGAAATTGCTTCATTCCATAGTGCGGTCAGATTAGTCACTCGAACGCAGAAATCGTAAGTTCCAGGTCATCGGGTATTATATGGACCTCTCAAGTCCATCTTTGGAAATACGTACACATAAAAAGAATGTCTCAATTCAAAAATTGCGATATTACTGTGAAGATATACTCACGAAAAGTTTAATTATGGTATATTCGAAAAAAGGAATGTATATTTTCGATTTCAATAATCATCATTTAAAAGAAAGATAACTTTGAATAAAAATATTATGTTCTTCACATGATGCTTTTCTAACAAGTATTCCATATCTTTTTAGTAAGGTTATGATATTTTCCAACGGTGAGATGGCCAGTTTATTTCGATCGGGAAATTACAGTACCTCAAAGTACAAAGATATACGCTTCTTTCCAAGTACACTTCTATTCGCTTTTATTTCACATCGCCATCCTCGTCAATTGTAGTCCCTATGAAGTATTCTAATAAACAACTAGGTATAGCGTTTTTAATACCGTTAATTGCACTGAACTTGATAAAATATTTTTTTAATCCAACATACACTTAGGGCTACGCCCTCCTCGTAAAAATTGAGGCCAATACCAATCGCCTGTTTACAGGCTGACATTTGAAAAATTACAATTTCCGATTTTTGTTTTGTACCAAATCTATTATGACCGCACTATATGAGTAAACATCCTAGGTTCTATTTCATACTTTCATATGCGCCTATACCCAGATGTGTGCCAAAGTTTCACACAAACCAACCACTCCATGCAGCTGGAGGGTCAAAGAGGGGTTCACTTTTCCTCCACTTCGTCAGACTTGGGCGACTTTCATTTTGATGGTAATAAAAAGCTTAAATCACACCTGCATTCTCACGTAACAATAGATCGTGGGAAAACGGCGATGAGAAGCCGGAAAGCAAGCTGAGGTTTAGTTTGTCGGCCTGACGCTAGCGACGTAAACTTATTTTATAACAAGAAAGTTGTTATCACGATCTTATACTATTTACTAGGCTGGACACTGTTGCCAGTCTAATCATCTGCCATGCACCCGTTTAGTTGTGACGTCACAAAGAACATATGACAACAACGCGCACCGTCCTAAAGAAATGCTTGATTTTTTGTTCTTTCTATTTTGAACCTTGTATACTCTGCCCATTAGGATGAAAAAATATTGGTTTGAAAGTTTCCTCAGAATTTAATGCAAAGCTCTGATATTTGAGTTATTTAACAATAAAAAATTATCAAATCATACCAATAAGACCTGTCAAAATATTTCTATGTATAAAATATCAGTTGATGGCGGAACATTTCAAAATAAATTGTGATTGAAAAGTACCTACTTGTAGTAGTTCGTTTTGAAATTGTTGATTTTTTTGGGTCTGTTTTTGAGTTACTTAGGCAGTGTTAGTAAAAAATGGGTCGCCAAGTCTTGCAAAAAATCATTCGTTTTGAATCCGCAATTGCCGTCTATAAAAACGTGTCAACATGTCACGAGACTATAACCAAGAAATACCGACATTTGTTCCGTCGAAGTGTCAGTCGTGGGTAACAGATGTACACCGAAAGAATATCTAATGTGATTGCGAGCGACCATTTGTCGATCAGGCTTTGAAAATTTGATAAGGCATCTGAAACAGCCCATGTGGCATCCGTATTGAAGCCTGTTCGTATACACAGATGGCTTTTTGTAACAGACTAATATACTTAATTAATTTATATGTCGTATGTTCTAATATAGCGTCTGGTGTGTGCCTTATTGGCTGGCCCCTATGCTTGTCAGCACGGCAGATTTTCACAGCTGCACAGCACACTGCGATTCGGCCGGACAAATGTCTCCCTATCACCATTCATACACATGCATCAGACAAATGAAGTACACTGCACATGCAGTAGTAAAGAAAATTGTTTGATGGCCTTCAGACTACGAGGGCGATTCTGAAGTTGCCTAATACGAGGGTCACGCTGCAAGTTTTTAGATACAGAAAATCTACAAGGTTTTTGAAAAAACTTTATTCTGTTTTTTCAAGGTATTCTCCCCCTACCTCAATATATTTACGCATTCGGTAAAACCATTTGTCAAATTCTTCTGACCAACGTTCTTTTGAAAGGTTGCTGATTTTCTCCTCAAATGCAGCGATTGCCTCTTCATCGGTGGAAAAATGGCGACCTCGTTACTTTTTTTTTGATTTCAGGGAATAAGAAGTCGCACGAAGCTTGGTCCGGAGAATAAGGTGGGTGAGGCAACAGTTTGACACACTCTTGGAACGACGAATTTTCGTTGTAGGCTACTCACTTTCAAAGCACCATACTAATGACTTCTGTTTAGTTTTGGAATCATAATGATATAACCATGTTTCGTCTCCGGTTACGATATTAAAAGTGTTTTTACTGTGCCCATTATCAAATTTTAGGAGGATTTATTTACATTAAATACTTCTCAATTTAGTTGACGCAGAGGGGGGGGGTATGAGTAGTACTTCAATCTATTTAGCTCGAAATATCGCAAAGAAACCGCTGTTTGTAAAAATAGCAACAGAAAAAAAATTAGACCAATCAGGACAAGTTATTGCAAAAACCAATGAGTTAGATGTTTATTTACTGTATAATGAAAAGCTGTATTTTTTCTTCTATTATTTAAGTAATATTTACCGTTAAGAAATGTGTTCCAATTTAAGTTCAAATGATAAGAATGTAAATGTTGAAATATAGTTTATGGGTCATTCTTCAAATTGCGTACAAACACTCGATCCCACATTGGTTTAATGAATTTAGAAACTTATTAGAAAATTATTTATGTTCATAAAAACTGATTGTATAGATTTGTTACCGCTTCATACCGGCATTTTGCGTATCCAATTACTGCATTTTGAATCAAAGCTGTTATAACATTGATTGTGTCAAGCTGAAACAATCACTTTTGTGAAATTGTCAAAAAAGGTATGAATCTCATAAAACTATTATTTTTATTTTGTGAAGATAGAATAAAATATTGCGTCTTTTGAAACCAGAAACCCTAACCTTAGATCCTCTTCCGATAAATCAATATTTACTGTAAATTTATCACTTTCGTGGACCTTCTATGTCCACCACTCACAAAAAAAATACAGACAGACAGACTGACTGACACAGACACAAACCAACTGAAATGAGTAAAAATCATCTTCATAAAAAAAACTCAAAAGAGCGCCATTCATTGAGAGCACATCTCGTTTATTCAGCAGATGTTGGCCAACTACACAGCACATGCACAAAACGTCTGTTACAACTCAAATCTCGAGACAGAAGGATGTTTTATAACATCCAATTCTGATAAGAAAAAGCCTACAGCTGATTAGCATCTGGTGTTAAGCAGATTTGTGGATAGGCATATGTTGGGAAATTTATGAGATTTCTTGGAATATCATCAGTCTAGGGATCGGTATTGATGCCTTTCTTATCACCTAGAAGAAAACAAACAGTCGCGGAATGACAGCAGAATAGTATTTAAAGAATTGAATAAATTTCTAGATTCAAGTGTTGTTGGTTTACTTCAAGTTTATATTTTTTGAGATATACGAGTGTTTCCCCCATGGTTACAATATACATTGTAGTAAGGTTGATGTAAATAGACGTATATATTGTCTCGCAGCGCTTCTGGGGCGCAATAGGCACTTAACCTTTGCGAGAGGTTATCTATAAAAAAATCTATTCACTACAAGCTGGTAAACGGTCAAAATGGAGAGGATGGGAAACATCATTACTGACTACTGAATGATATGGTCGGTGATCACCAAACACCTTATGGTGCATTCCTGCCAAGCAAACCAGGAAGAAGACTTCCGCCAGCTATAACAGGTGCAGAAAGGGTTTCTTTTTCCAACAATCGTGGGAAATCGGAGCAGTTAACCATCTTTATAGACCATATGTACACGTTATTTCTGTGGGAACATCGGACATTTGGTTCCTTAACAATAATTGCATCAAATAGATTGACTATGCCGTATAGAGCAGTGGCGCGACAAGGAAGGGGGTAAGGAGGCAACCCCCACGCAGAACCCGACGATTTTAAAATAACAAATGTTAATAGTATGTGAAACTCACCGTAATGCTTTGTATAAGTGGTGCCTCACAAGGTGCCAATATCCTATTGGGGCTCTGCCTCACGCCCAAGGGTTGCCTGGGACTGACGGCACCTTGGGACTGTTTCAGACACATCGCCGACGCTGCATCAAATGCTGTCACAGTCGAATGGGTTTCCAATGCATTCTGTAGATCGCAGATGTAATCGATAACGTACTGAATCACCTCTAGCTTGCTCAATTTCTTGTTCTTGGGCATGAACGGCACTAGATCTTTCAGTTTTGCTAGGTACATTTGGATTTCTTCATTTTCTATGTCCTTCTTCTTACATATTTTGCCGTTTGTCACTGCGCTTTCTGTAGGACAGACTTCTGAGCTCATTACTACCTTCATCTTGATGCAATGTTGTTTAATATGCGGAGTCTGAAACCAGAAAAATTAGGTTAGGATTTTCTATGATACATGTAGTCATTGACTTAGTTACTTAGTGTGTGGTTTCAATTATCGGCCAGAAGAAAATATAAGAATATACCTATTGTAATGAAAAAATATTTTGTATTCTGTGTGCTTAAATAACATGATTGCCGCCCATTCGCACTACACTGAAGTAAGTGGTTTAGAATTCTCGACGCAAAAGTATGCAATTTGCATAGCATATCATTCTTATTCTATTTAGGTAGCTTTCAATGCACTCTGCTGTTTGCTAAATGACGATATCTTTTCATTGTCGTTGGCTATTTCTCAATAATCGATTTCTGTAAACTAACCTCAATTTCATAGGGTGCTTTCAAACTCTTATGCAATTCAATTACTGGCTTCTGTTTAACAACTCTCTTAATTTATTTTCGTTTTCTTACGATAATTCCTTCATAAATTACATTCTATTATTGCATAGCAACTATTATGAATGGTTTTGGTATTTTACCAAGTTTCCAAGTGTTGCGATAAGTCTGTGATCCCTGCTGTTACCATCTCTACCATTATGTTTCTGCTCGCTAACAACGATAACTAAAGTTAGGCGCTGTCTTGTCGACAATTTGTTTATTCTTGGAAATAGATTGCCAGCAATTCACACTTAATATTCAATGCTCAAACAGTGACTGTAGGTGTATTCATAAAATATCCTAGATCATTGAACTTCTCCGATACTTTTAGTCCAAACTCACTATCAGGTGCTCTAATCTTTTTGCACATGTAATTTTACAGTTACAACCCCTCTAGCATCATGTTTTTGGTAAGTAAATGGACTTATTTGATAATCGTTCATCGCCATGTCATTCGACAAAAGCAGTTTCTCTTTTTTGGTATTACAATTTTATGTATTCCTATTTAGGTTCAATTGTTTCATACTTTACAAACTTGATTTGTCCAGAATATTATATTTACAATACATCTTGACACGTCGGTAAAATCCGCAGACGATTAAAAAGACTAAAAAACAGAAGCACCTAGGTACCACGAATCATGGTAGTTAATAATCTACGAAACTACTCACGTGAATCCCACAGTTGTAGGCCTTGGATATTCCAAAAATGTCGGTATTCACTTTAACACGGATACGTGTGTACACTGCGACTCGGTTTTCTAAAATCAAATATACTGGATAAGATCCGCGACGATATCTATCCAGCAAGCTATGACAGCGAAACAAACCACAATATGGTCGGCCGTGAGATTTTATATGGCAAAGGGGGGAAGCGCTCGGAGAGAGGGGGAGGGCAATGTCGCCTGGTATGAGTGCGAGGGGTTCAGAGGGAAGGGAGGGGGATAGCCTCCGATGGGAATTCTCTCTCACTCTGCTGGTACGCGGACAGGTAAATCGGAAGTGCCTGGTTGCCGAGGTCACATTAAATTAGGCAGATTTCACGAAAAAGTCATCTTTGAGAAACTAGGAAAAACAGCAGGCTATTAGATACATGACCCTTGTCCTTATTCATTGTTTAATTTATTAGATATCTTTAGGCGTCCAGCTTCTTAAAGTTTACAACACAATGAAGTAATTTCTAATTACTCAAATCTATATTAAATGTACTAAATGCTCCTCAAGTTTAGTCGTAATAGATCTGCTTGTTTGTCGTATGTAACATTATTGTTGCATTCACTCCAACCAATTTCGTATACTACACAGTCACACCGATCAAGTTTGTTGACTTTATCCTTCCGGGTTCCTAATAGTTCTTTGAAGAAAAAACCGAGCAATATTGGAAATGTATTATATTAAATAAAGAGATATCATTCAAGGCATTGAATTGTATGACCAACGCGCAGAATAAAATATCTGACAAATTTGGGTAGGCAACCAAAGACATTCTAACCTGGTATGAACTGGCACTAGAAATAGAGGGCGCAATGCGTAGCAGTGCGACAGAGACAGAGCTATGAAATAGGAAATAAACGCATGAAAGCTATAGAAGCATGTTGCATGTAATTTATCTAGGAGAATCTGTAGAAGTTCGATTTCCAGGTAGGTATATAATATAAAGACGTTGAACTCAACACAACTTTGTATGTTCGAGTTTTCATGCTGGCCTGCACTTCTCCTAGTCGTACAGTATTTTGTTGTCAAATCCAGATGATGCTGAGTTTTAACCCCCGCTGTATGAATTAAATTTCTGAAAAACGAAAATATTGCACTCATGCTAAGTACAGAACTACCATCCATTTTGATTTTGAATATGTTCACAAGTCCTACTAAGTAGGTACTTTTCAATTACAAGCTGTTTAAAAATGGTTTGCCTTCAACCGACATTTTATACATAGAAATATTTAGACGTCTCATTTATATGGTTTAACAATCTTTCATTGTTAAATAACTCGGATAACAGAGAAATAAATTAAATTCTAAGGGAATTTTAAACCAATATTTGTTTATCCTAATCATACATTTCTTTAGGACAGTGCGCGGTGTTGTCATATTTTCGCTGTGACGTCACCACTAAAAGGATCCATTGTATTTGCTGTAATTGTAATTTTTGACAAGCGAAAAAACTTGATGTTGCCATCCCTGAAAATAGAAATCCAACACTGGATTTTAAATGAAATTAACGCATGAGGAAATGTGAATATAGCAATGTGATGTTTTTAAAATGTTCATGTACTGAACCGGTGGAACTCTCAGCATATCTCTGATAGCAGACAAGCGAAAAGAAAAGTGGCAACAGCGCACCAGGTAAGTGGAGGGCGTTTAGTTTATCACTGGCGCGGCGTAGTCTTCCTGGCATGGCGGTCAACTAGGCTGCGCCGCAACACGTCATAACGTTAGGCGCCGCGCTGCATCATAACTTTACGCATTCGGAATTTCGAAGATTTGCTGCTGCTTCATTTCCATTTGATAATCTTGTTATAGCATGAGGTTATAGGAGGTGGTCTGAGAAGTTGGTCAGGGTTACCACATTTATTGTTTTTTTTGTGTGAACTTTGGTAGGCAACTTTTTTAAGTGCCTGTTCATTATAATCCAAAACTAGTTTTACTTTTAAATATGGGTGATTTCAAGATTTTTTCCGTAGCTCCTCAAAACACCGTAGTTTTTGATTATCCGTGAAATTTCTATCTAGGTATTACTAGTTGGCAATGCTCATAATTATATAATTATTCGCATGTGAGTGGAGATTTTGATTTGATTAAGTTTGTGCATGATTGTGAGATTGTATCAACTAAGTACAAGTAACAACGTACCTATAAAATCCAACTACTACCTACTTGAAATAATGAAGCGAAGATACCATCCCAATACCGTTCAGACTGGGAAATCATGCTACAATTTTCCGCATGGTTGTCTAGAGACAAAGATGGTGAAGGTGCTAACTGTAAATCATTTAATTCTACACACTGTAGTCAAGGATGGCTTCATTCAAAGAACACGATATCGCTGCTAAGCATGAATAATATGGTTGGCTTTTCTGGATGTTCTCAGTAGTAGTGCTTCTACTTTCAAATCTATGTAGATCAATATTTGATAGCATATTATATCTACATAATATTTGGTAGGGACTGTATATCACGTAGATTGTAGATGCAGTCGCCAAAAAATATGTCCCCAAAGACAGACACAACAAATGAGAACATAATTTAATAGAAAAATAATTAGACAGGATAGTATGCTAGTTTTGAGAGCTCTAGTTTTGTATCCATGATAGGACTAGTTAGTTATTTGGCAAGTAGCCTTGTTAGCAGCCAAATCTGACAGTCCGACGATGATTTTAATAAAAATCGAAACGCGTCACTAAAAGAAAGAGTTTTATTTGTGAAACTGTGTGATAATTACACAACTTTTCACCTACATGAGGGACTGCATAGATTTGTGAAATGTTATCCAAGCCTTTATACGCCAATGTCAATACGCTACACCTACGATGCAGTAGTTCAAATGTAGAATGAATGACAAAATATTATAATTATAAAAATATCATACTAATAAAAACTAAATATAATAAATATATGTGTTTCATAGGAGAATGTTAAGCTTTTAATTGTATAATGAAGATGAAATATGTAATATCTTCATTTGTTTAACCTATGTCGTTTTTTTCTTCTTATTATTTATGAACCTGAGCAGCAAAAGTAAGACCAGACAAAATACTTCATTTCAAAACTCATTGATATTCAGGGGCTGCCTTCACCGGTGCTCAGGTATGAGAAAATCCCATGATTTGATTGAAAACTTGGAAGATACGTCTATTTATCAAAGTACAAGTATTATGAAATGTCATCGGATACGAAGTAAAATAAAAATGAGAACGTTTGAAGTATGCGAGTATGTGTGTCTACGGATAAAAGATAAGAAAACCAAATATCAGTTCAGTACAGGTGAACTGAAATGAATCTAGATCTAATCTTCAATACTTACTACCAAAAATCAAACAGGTGTTTATTTAATTGCGCATCATACTGTAATGAATACAGGGTGCGCCATCTCTTATGTCGGTATGTAACCATTGAATAATTTTGAGATTTGTCAACCGATTGACTTGTTTAAGAAAGACATGTTTTTGCAACCTAACCCCATATATATTACGCTGTATATCCAAATGTGTCCGTTGGAAGTAGTTAAATTATGGTGGCGCTAGTGTAGTACGTACGTAGTACTTTCGCTTCGTTACAGCGCACTTTTAAATAATGAATGAACTGAAAATTGATCACTCTCTCCACGCTATCTCGCAGCTGTTTTTTTTTCGGTTTTATATACGAAATTATTTTGGACTACCTAAATAGTTGATGTTCTCCAGAATTACCCAGAAAACAAATATTTTTGTTCTATTTGAAGAAAATCGTTTTTTTTTTATGCTGAATTCCTAAAATCGCCTTGTGGATTTATTAAGTCGAAAATCGAATTCCTTGAAACAAGAAGAAACATCGTTTCCTAGCTAATTTTGGAGCGCTGATTACGAATCCGTAATCAGTTTTGCACCCGGACTCAAAGGAGAGCCTCTGGCGAACCTTTGAGCGCTCGACTGACGACTAACGCCTTTCTAATTTTACAAATTCAGAATGAAAAAATCGATTTTCTTCAAACAGAACAAAAGTTCGTTTTCTGGGTAATTCTGGGCGGTAATCAGGAATATAACAATTAGAAAGGCGTAAGTCGTCAGTCGTGAGCGCTCAGAGGTTCACCAGAAGCACATCTATATAGAAAACATCACGAATGATGAAATCACTGTTATAACCTGTCAGAAATCATCATTTCCTGACCTAACTCCTTGAAATTCTTTATTTGTTTTATTTTCTCACGGCATTACAAAATGGTGTAACTTATATATGTGTGTATGAGACAAATAAAAGATAAGAAAATCAAACATATCTCGACAGTGCAGGTGTACTCACATGTTTTCAGATACAATCTTTTAATCTTAGTGCAAACAGGTGTGTTATAGTCTCATTCCTAGAACGTTTGGTATTGATATACTTCCGATTTCAAAAAATATGTGAGTACAGGTGCACTTGATTTATATAAAAGTACATCGAAATCAGTACTTCTGAATGCACTTATATAACAATCTCTCCAAAATATACTCAAGTTTTGTCAACTGATCTTAGTGATTGAAAAAAATTTACAATTATGACGCCAACACATAAAAAAATAAATTAGAACCTAATATTCCATAGTTTTTAAAATGTCCATAATTTATCATATTCAAAAAACTTGTTTCAAGTAGACACTATTTCATAATAAATTCTGTTTATTAACAAGTGGAACAAATTAGTCCAACGTATTTATCTAGTGACTTAACGCTTTTATGCACGACCTGGCAACACCGGCAGCAAATCAACAATGCAGCGACTAACAGAAACACAGCCGTAACAAACTGACGGTAACTATTCTGTTTGGTGCACCCTAGATGTGGAACCTAGCGGAACAACGACGATGCGTCGTTATGGCGAAGTTATCTGCGTCATTATCCTTTAATTTACGGCTCAAAAGATGGGTGTATGGGTCGTACAAATTAAATGGATCAAATCTAGTCTTTTACAAACACTGAAAAAATAATTTTCAGGTGTCCCCCTCCCTGCAACCCATTCCGATTCTTTGACACTCCAAACATGTTTTAAGAGAAACGATCGGGATGTGTAACGGAATAGAATCATCATTCACGTTAGTGATGCTTCAAATAACATTTTATAAATTGGTGAGGATCACAGGAAATAAAACAACTTTTATGAAAAACGTAGTATATTCACGTGTTAAGCTTCAAAATGATAAAAAATGTGGAACACAAAAGCAGTTACAATGACTTAAAAGCTGAAAAACCTCACAAAAATTCCATTTCTCTTTCTATGCCCACGAACTTTAGTTGTTCGGTTGGTCCATATCTGTAAGAAAAAAAGGAACAATTTAGATTAATTATCTACTACTACCATATATTTGAAAATAATAGTTTCGAGAATCGGAACTTGGTGCAAACATTATTTTATCGTTAAAACTTTCAAATCACAGTTTCTAATTGTCATGTTATAGTAAATGAATAATTATAAAAGTAGGTAAATCGATGCAGATTTTTTTAATAAATGAACTTTCAACTTCCAATCTGAGAAAAAAATATTTTAATGTATGCAACATCATGAATATTTTCAAAATCATAACAACAAAAATCGCTCGATAATTATTAATAGAATAATCTTATTAAAAATTAACAAAATCACTTTCATTTTTAGTTTTATTTTTGAGCAGGTTTTTTCGAATTAATTTCATAATATGTAAACATTTAACGTATATAACTTTGGACATTTCTCAATAAGCATATTTTCAATGTTATATTATTTATTATTCCTGAAATTGGAATTTGAAAATTCACAAGGGATTTTCGTATTTAAAAAATACGTTGCTCACATCTAAATACTTTTTTCTTACAGAAAAACCTTTAATGATCATAATTAATATTCACGCAAAAACTGAGGCTGTACGTCATTTTTATCCACTGTAACATTGGATGAATTATATAATCAGGAGACTTAAAATTTTTTATCGAAAATTGGTGGTTAACGAATTTAGATATCAATATATGTACTTATATAATTTAGATTTTTCGTCATCTGTAACCATTAACAATATTTTGTAATAAAAATATTAACAATATTTAGGAAAATAATAAAAATTTTCTATTCAATATGTGATGCCTTTAGCGAATGGACCTTTTTAACTACACGAAGAACAAACTTTAAACTACTCAAATCCAAAATTTCATCCTTGGAAGAATTTTTGCGACGTAAAACGTCAAAAACCAAGGCTTTTTGGATATAAAATGTGAAAAAGCCACCATAGAACAAAATAACAATGGCATATCTTACCTATAGTCAAAGAACAACTCTTCCCCTGGTTGGATGGCGCGTTTGGCAAATATTCCTATTCTATGGTCTCCATTCACCATCATAACTTTGGCATAACAGTTCGGGTTTATGGAATGATTCGCGAAACGAATCTTGTTCCCTTTTCTTGTCGCATCCACCACAAAATCTAAAACAAAAAAATACATTTCAAACTACTATTCAAACTCATTGTTCATCACATTTGAGTGGCTATTCCAGTGTAAATCTTCAGGTACTTTTTCGGGAATGTTTTAAATAAAAACATATTCAATCAATCGATAGAAGTATTTATAAAACAATAAGTATATGCAAAAAAATGGTAAGATTCAAAATTCAAAAGATTTGTTGTGGTCAGTTATGATGCTCAAGAAATACTTACCATTGTTGAGATTGAACAGAAAACTGCACATATATTTATCGTACACCTTGCCTCGTCTGTCCGCTTCGTCTTGAGAGATAATTTCTCCGCAATATTCCGATATAAATTCGTTTTTCTGGGCGCTATCTTTCAAAAATATCCCCCAACCAGCTACGTCGGAAGGTGCCATGAGCAGGTGTTTATCTGAAAACAAAAAGGAAATTATGAGCATATTTTAGCGGATATACAAATATTTATGTATTTAGTTTGGCGGATAAGAATGACAACTAGCCGCAATGCGGTCAACCGCACAGTGCGTAGAGGGCCTTAGTTTTATCATCCGTGTTTGTGATGGTTTTGAACAGGATCACGTTTAAGAGGGGCTCTACTTAAAATGAAAGGCGTTTCGCATGGGTTTCCAATATTTCGTTTCTAGCGCTCATTTTTCAAGATAATGGAACGATTTTTATGCAAATAAAAGAGAATTTTTCATACAAAATTTTGGTTTTTTGACTCATTTTGGAAGCCTTTTTAACCTTTCGTAACCAGAATAAAAAGAAAAAATGAAGCTTGTTTGCACGTAACTAATAAATTCAACTGGTCGTTCATCCTACCCTTTAACCTGCCTTGTTGATAGTGCGACGTTTCCCTGTAGCATATTTCAAGCATTATAGAGGCGAACTTTGCCTTTTCGCAATGTGTACTACATGTAATATATCCAAACTTTTGCACAACCAAATCGCTACTTACGTAATCCCCGTTGGACGCTAACGTTCTTACAGGTGATCTTGGTTATATCAAACTGATCAGCGCCGCATGTCTGACACAGATCAGGATCACATTCTCTAACAGCCAGATAACACGGACACTGTTTCGTGTTACACTGCGCTTTGCATCTGCATCCCGGGAATCTGTTTTGACCTGTAAGAAGATGCATACAACTGATTAATCATAAGGGTAGTTGGAGTCAAATACCACCTTAAAAAAGCAAATAAGAAATGAAATATTTACAAAAACAGATGAATTCGCCTCACGGACAGTTTCATGGGTCTCATTCAGCCTGAGTTGGTTCAAATGTGGACGCAAACGAACTTACAGTCTGAGCTGCACTGACAGAACTTCTCGCAGAAGTTCTGAGCGCCGATACAGGGGCAGTTATGGTCGCAGTTCTGGCCGGGATGATCGCAAGGAGTGAAGTTGTAGACGTGGTTGCTGCTGGATTCCTTCTTCAACTGGATCTTGCGACAGTGCATCGACCACAGTCGGTGCTTCTTCTTCTTCTTCCTTGGCGGCGTGTAGTCCCTCACCGCTTCTTCGGCCGGAATGTCTGCAGCTTCTTTCTGGGCGAAGTAGTATATCTGAAATGGCGATCCAATAATTATGATAGACACTCGAATCGCCAGGCAAAAGATTATGTTACTCGAAACAATAACAAGCTCGATTGCATTTTTTTCATCTAGAGTAGTTATGATGAACCTTGCCAAAAAAAACTGGATCAATCAGGATCAGAGTTGTACGTATTCTGGGATTGCCATGTAATGTACTTACCTGTTGACAGGTTTTAGTCAGCATGATCTGCGCAATGGCACAGTAGTTATTCAAGAATACTTTGTGTAAAGCCCTGAACAGGCTTTCATCAGAGCCAGTCCATTCATTGTGGTCATTTGCACCCATCAAACCCAACAGACTGAAGGAAGTAGTGGTCGAAACTGGATCTGAGCCGTCATTGTCTGGAAGATCATAATAATTTCTATAAACAAATTCATTTAATGTCTTAGAAGTGTTCGGAATATACCGTGCTAATAAAGTTCTAGTAGCTGATGACACTTTACGCAATACAAGATTGCAAACTTGTCCATCATTCGCTCAAATAATTATAGATCTATGATCAGCTCAAGTTATTTGCCTCAATATCTGTTGTGAGATTCAAGAATTATTAACAAGTTTTGAGGTCATTTACACTAAATATTCTTCACTAAGTGTGCCTGATCGAAATGTGTTCTTCAGCATGAATAAGTTCTCAATCTTTTTCCCAAATTTGAAAGCTCATATGTTTGGCAACACTGTAGGGATGACAAAAGCAGTGGTATCTATGATTTTTCAAAGATCTAAAATGTATAGGCTAGTTCACTCTGTGTTGCCACCTTCCATCTCAAAAAATTCCCGCACCACTTCGTCAAAACTATTTTTTTACAGATGCGCCCAGCCTTTTTATGCAAATTCAAGCCACTGTTCGCGAGTCAAGTGTGCAGAGAAATAAATGGGCATTAAATTGTCAGACACTGCATCCCCGTTCCCTCGAAGTCTGTCTACGCCTTGACTGTGTAGGTCAGAAATTCTAAATAAATGTTTATTGTAAATGAAATGTGTTTTACTTTTACAGCAGAAACAACGCAGCCCTTGTATGCATACCTTTGTTGCTATCATTGCTGTCTTCTGAGCTGGCTTCATTCCCCGAATCAACGCTCTGCTGTTTAGAAATCTTCCTGGGATTTGAGGAAGTGCTGCTTTTCGCTTCTGCTATTTCCGCGGCTTTCGCTGCCTTGCCTTTGCTCTCTTTTTCGATTTCCTCGTCTTGCTTCGCTTTGGCAGCCATTTTTTCTTTCACGCCATCCTTAAGAAATAAATCAGAATATCATAAATAATCTAAATTTCAATGAATACTATTCACTAACAACTGGAGACAACACAGATGTTAAAGGAAAATATTCGGAGGCATGTATGTTACTATAAAGAATACTATTTCATATAACATTAATTCTTTTGTTTTTTTTTTGGTTTTATGGAAGTTTCTTAGATTTTATCCATTGGAAACTTTAGGAAGTCCAGTTCCAGCAGCTTGGAACGTGCCTGACATCTCCCTACAACATGGAAAGCGCCTCTCTGTGCTACACTTGGTAATTAATGTTACTATCACACCCTTACCTGGGTTAGGTATATAAAACCTAATTGCTACACTGACCGCCTGGTTATACCGACGAGTCTAGGCTAAAGAGGAAAGATGTATATATGGTAGGTCATATGTACAGTTTAGAACATACACTTTGATAAAAGATAAATACTTACTAGATTTATATAACAGTCTGCACCGCAAGGCTCAGTAAAAGGTTTCAGATCAGGACCTCTTCGTTTTTGCAAATTGGGGCCTGGATGACAAGCCTGCAGTCCTAGATGAATGGGGCTAATTAGAAAAATTTGCACTCAAACAAATGAGCAAATGAAAGGTGTCTTATTATTCATGTTTCAAATGTATAAAGTACAAAACATATGGGGTATATGTACTTTAGAAATTTAGCTAGCAGATTTCTTCTTAGGATGAATAGTAGGTTTCTAATTAAAGTATGACAAAAGGGCAGACATGATTGCAGATGTTAAAAACGTAACAATTATAATAATTACCTCTGGTGACGCGGGATGTAAGGGAAAAACCGAATGGAAAATCTTCGACGAAGAAAATCACAATTCATATATTGATATTTTAACAAATCTTCTATGAAAAAAATATATTTTGGTATTGGAATAAGACACCTCAGCATTTAAAATTATAGTCCAGGAGTAATGGATGTTTTTTTACTAGTTGCTATGCACAGCTAATTTTCAAAGTTTTACCAGATAGCGTTTACAGAATTATGAAAATTAAAGGTGTCTGATATTACTACTGAAATGGAAACTTAAGAGCCATTTATAGGTGAACTAAATCTTAGATTCGATGCCGCGTAAAAAGTATTTACTCCACGAACGTGGACGCAGTTTTCACAGGAACTTTTAGAAATATTTTTTTCTTATAAATTTTAATGAAAATTCCAGCGTGAAATATTGAAAAACAAGCCTTATACATCGATTCTATAAAATTTATAATTTTGACGCGTTTTTGTTCAGAAAACGTATCGAACAAGGCGGGCATCAAACTACTTGCAGCTATAAATGCCTCTTAATAAAATGATTATCGACCCAGAAACCTTCTATCTCCCAGACTATGATCAAAAACAGAAGCTTGAAATGAGCATGAAAGTAGCATGAGTAACACTAAAACATCTAAGAACATAAATAGTCCATCACCTGCTAGAAACAAAACCAAACCATGAATGATGAGCTGAAAATAATCAGGCAATGATGCACAGTTAAACTATTACCTGGTTGTCCTGAAATGTGCAGCAAAACAAATACACAACCCGATGTATACAGGTGGGTTTTTATACCACTAAATCTAAAAACTAATTGCTAAACATAAGTGTCTACTCTCATTGCATAGAGGATTGGAATACAAATACTGAAGACTCAGGGCAGGACTCTTTTTTCAATTTTTATATTCTCAGGTGCTCATAGAGTTTGAAATAAATAAATTTTCTCCAGGTTTCAGTCCGTTATACATGATATTAATCCGTGCCACATTGGAATTTGTTTCCTCTCATGCTTTTGGTATTGAATAATAAACAGTATATTTTCGTCTAAGCAATCATTAAAAACATTTCAAACATGACACATGAAACATTAAAACGTGTATTTCTTAGATCTTACGGCTTGTATAAACTTTTATCTCTTGGAATTTTATTGTTCCTGAGAAATTGATTTTGTTTTTACGAATTCCCAGAATGTTTAGAAACTGATGAAATTCAACTTCCAAAAGTCGAATTTCAAGTTATAAATAACATTTACACCAAAAACATAATAATTCAAGTCAAAGACCAAAATCAAAGCTCTGTGAAAAATGACTCATATTAACAAATAATATATATATATCATTTGAAATGTGATAAATCAGCCTGATGCAGAAAACTCCAATTGTGACTAAACATAACAATACTTACTATGTAGGAAACAGTCATACTTGAAACATCTTCTACAAAACAAAGTGTGGAATGAATGCATGGTTTGCTCTCTAGGTACTGAAGCAGCATTTGGTCCGTCAATATTTGGGGTACATTCTGGAGGAGCATTTGGATCTGTTCTTTCCGTTAATTCAATGTATCTATTGACAAATAAATGATGATTGAATTCATTGTTGAGTATCATAACATAGGTTTGTGATTACCATAAAAATGAGAATGATAGTTTCAACTTACTTGTCACGCAGCTCTTCAGGTCCTCCTTTGTCAGGAAATTGTAATGAAATAGCTTGGAATATAACCATTACAGGAAACTCCAAATCCTCCTTTTTCTTATCCTCATCGTCATCTTTTCTTTTTTCCTCTTTCTCCTCTGATTTCTTCTCAGGTTTATCCTTTTCCTAGATATGTGTGATAGGGTACTGTATTTTAATTGTACAGTAATGGTAGTGATAGTTACTTATTGCCTTATTTGCTTTTATGTCATCTTTTTTTTCTCTTCAAATGTGCACATGAATATTGAATGAATATTCAATAATAAAATCACAAAAATTGTAATTTTATCAGAATCCTAACAGGATATCAATATTTAATAGTTTTTAGAATTTTGTTAATAACTTTTCTACTCATAAGCAAATTTAACAAAAAACGGCTCTTGCTAATTCAGTGTAAATTTTGTTTGTATTAATAATTACTAAAAATGAAATGAACCGATCTTGTTCAATTTTCTTTACATTATTTAGACAACTCCTGATTTTCATATGAATACTTACTTTATCTTGATACTGCATTAAGGCATGTACCAATTCCACAAAAAGTACATCATCTATAAATCCTGATTCTCTATCTCCATGCACCTTGCCATCATAGTTTTTGATGAGTTCTTCAATAAAGGTGCCATCTTGATCCAGTATCTCATCACCCATGTACGGAATGTTGTGAAGCACAGTTTCATCTTCCACCATGAAGTTTTGTTGTATAGGAGCCCAGGTATACATTGTTGGAATTGGAGTGACTGCATTGATGATCTTGATGGGCACAACTTGGATATCACCTATCAGAATGTTCAATACATATAGAAAAATTATTGGAAGCATACAAAATTTAGATGATTATGGTTTATAGCCAATTATTGCATATCAAAAAGATGGATTGGCAAGTAGACCAATTTAGTTTTAAGAGAAAGCCAGACACGGTAATAACTTCTTATTAAAAAAGGAGGCCAGGGTGAAATACCTTTGGAACCAGGGTCTAGGATGACCTAGGTTTCATAGTTTGCATTAAAATATTGAGCATTCATGTTCCACCTACAATCGGCCATAGATTTACATATTTCTGAGTTTGGTCAAACATTCCACATTGGTTTCCCTTCCTGATAGGACAACTGGGCAATTACAAAGTACATGCTCTTGAAGTCACTACATTTTTAATTTGCAATTAGATAATTGTTGAAACATACCTTCATTCCCAATAACCTCTGCCTTCTTCATACAAGTAACATGAGCTGGCAATTCTGGTGTGGGAACCCAAAAAGCCTTGCCTTCTGCCCATCTTTTCTGTTCAATAACAAGTGCCTCAGTCATTTTGTTTCGGTTCTGATTCCAAGCTAATTTCACTTCGTCTGCCCTTTTGTACCTTTTCTGTTGTCTCAGACGCATGTATTCTTGTTTCACGCGTTTTTTCCATTCGACACTCACTTTTGCCTTCGCCATTGTGTGCTAGTGCTGATTCAGAACCACAAATTGTAAAAGTTTACCTGAACCGTAATGAAATATATTAAATGAAAATGATTAAACTGGACACACTGACTACATTATTTTTCATTTAAAAGATTGTCCATTTTGCTTGGCCAAAAATCCAGCCCCATTATTCTTTTGCCCAAAAAGACACCATCTGCAGTTACAAAACACCTCTTCTCCTATAGTACCCTCGGTAACCTATACAAAAGATACATCACACAAAGTACCCTCCCCTAGTCACAAAACACTAAAACCATAGAATATATAAGGAATTAAGGACTAAAACCATAGCCTGAAATCATAAATAGGGTTGCTCTCTCATATCACGATGTAAGGAGTAGTTCACTTATTTGTAATGAGCAAATCAGATTGTTAGACGTCAAAACACTGTCATATCGCATATACTGATTATAATAGCTATCTATTCGAACACCGCCACTACTAGGGTATTTCATCACGAATAACCGATCAAATTAGGCAGCTGATATAAGAGCATTCGCGCATTTCTATACTTTTTCACGTCATTTATCATAATGTCAACCTTCAAGCTTTATTTTGACAACTCGGTGTTCTGTGTAATGCTGTATACTATCAGCTGTGTTTATTAGTTAATTTTATTTATTGAAATGGAGTGATCAGATACTGAATTTTTATGTAAATGGAGCGAGTGGATATGTCTGCATTAAATATAAACGACGAAACTTCTACGTTTTCTGATGAGGAACATACTGAGGAATCTCTGCTCGAGATATCAACCACCAGTATGGTTGAAATGGATGTAGATGATAGTTGTGAAACCATAAATGATACAAAACCTCGAAGGTCTTCAAGAAAGAGGGCACCTAGGCGTCTCGAAACCATTAAAAGTAAACAGCAGCTGAAAAAAATTGACCCCAGTTCTGAAAGGAACATTGAAAAGTATTACTTGGATAAGAGAGTCAGATTGGCACACCTGTCACTGGAGACTATCTTTGAGGAACCTCAGAATGGAAATGTTATGACATCCAGGAGGTTCAAACGTTCTTTGAAATTCGAACCAAACATAGAAATAGTAAATGTCAACAAAATGAAAGCAAAGAAAAGATTAGCGAAAGCTAAAACGTTCTGTGGCACTGTGAGGAAGTTGAAAAAGAAATTGCCGATGGACTTACTATTAGAAAAACTGTCTTGTTTGGATGCTGTTGAATGTGGTGAACAGAAATGAAGTGACCACCGATATATAATTTTAGAATTAGATATTTTTTTATTGTTATAATAAATGTTTTTCACTGCTTTTAAGCATATGTATTTTATTTAACTTATATAGAAATTATTGCAAAAGAACCAATAATTCCAAATGTGAATACTGACGGAGTAATACAGGGAAAAGTGATCACTTTGCATGTACCTCGTTTGATGTGCCTTGTTTGATGACGTACCTTTTCATTTTAAAATTGATAATTATTAAGACAAAAGATGCCCAAATATAGAGTATGTTTGTGTGATGCTAATGATATTGCCGATATCTATTAACTCCGAAGCATGACAAAATTAATTAAAAAAAATAATACTTCATTTTCTCTTCAAATATAGGTACCTAATACCAAAAAATTACTTTTTCGTTGATAAGAGATAAGTTTCAGCAGTTATATTACACTTTCTAGTATTTTCATAGCACTACAACAACATACTCTACTTTCCATTTTTCCGAGCCGGTTTTTTTATCAACACTGCACTGACATTCTTTCCGATAACAGAAAAGATAAGACTGCAAGTATGGTTGCCTAAATATTTAATAAGCTTGTATCAATAATTTTATCAGAATATACGTTGAAAGCCAATTACCATTGTCACAAATTGTAAATTGACCTTCTAACCTGTTTCTGATTTATCTCCATAACAATATATAAAACTATTCAGTTTTTCATACTGATACTCGGTAGTTCTAAACACTGAAGTTCATAATGAAGCTAAGGCATCTAAAACAATTGAACATAGTTATAAGAAGATATTCTCAAAATATAAGCAATAGTGAGCTAGTTTTGAAACATCTGAAAGAAGACTATGAAGGTGTTACATTACTCGGACTCAATAGACCTCAGCAGAAAAATGCGATGAGTAAAAATTTACTTAGTTCTTTAACTGATGCTGTGAATATGCTACAATATGAAAATACAGCTAGAGTGATAATTATTCATAGTGTAACTCCTGGGATATTTTGCGCGGGTAAGTTATACTTTTTCATGTTAAAGAAGTCTAATTCTTCGATTACTTCCGACCTTTTTGGCAGCAACACCTGATTTAGCTAGTATATCTTGGATTCATTTTCTACAAAAAATACTATTAGAAACAAATCCTAATAAAAGGTTATTCGTTTGGTAAGCATCCAATTATTGTTCATGCTACACTACATTACAAAGCAAAGCAAAAACAAAAAATGAGTGATAAAATTAATTCAATAAATACACCCTAACCTAACCTCAATCTGCTTTCTGATTCAATTCAAACGTACCTCAATAACGTAAACCTAAACGGGTATAGTCTGTGACCTAAACCAATCCACTACATAGCAACGCCGTTGATTGGTCAAGGAAACCAGCGTACTCTGGATAGTTAGAATATGTGCGTACGCGATTACGCATCATGGGTTGCCTAGTCGTAAGAGTATGAACGCAAGCATCTTCGTATGTCTAATAACTACTTTAATCACTAGTAGTATTAAAATTTACAACTCAGCGCACTTCACTCCGTCTACAATTTTTCAGGAGCTGATCTTAAAGAGCGAGCAGAGATGCATCCAAGTGATGTGCCTGCATTTGTTGCCAGATTCAGACAGCTCATCAACCGTATATATAATATTCCCATTCCGACCATTGCTGCTTTGGATGGTGCAGCACTTGGTAAGTTATAATGATATTTTTGAAAATCTTAAAAGGGATTTTAAGCAATGTATGTTTTTTGGTCTTCTATAGGTAAAAGTTACGTAATGCGGCTTCAAAGAAAACTCAATCGTAATGATGTTTTTCGGAGTGTAAATTACACCACAAAATCTTTCATGCCAACTGTTTGATTCTACAAATGTAAATTGCAACAATAATCATAGACGGCAATAAGACGTGATTGTCATTGCTTCTGTAACAGGTATAGCTTGCTGTATATTGCAAATAAACTTTCAAAACTGACCTCGTATATTTAAAGCATTGTTGAACTCTGGAATAGATGCAATTGTACGACTTATATGGGAATCTGGTCCTTTATCCAATCTTTGGATATGATTGATGCAAGCTGATGCGTTCGAACGCAAAGGAGATTTTGCTTCGTAGATAAATACGCGTAAGTTTTCGATATATATGCGAAATCGATTTGCATATTTGACAAGAGGAAATATATTTATCAGCGATTTTCATTTTTATGCCACATGTCTAGTGGAGCCCAGAGATATGCAAAAGCCTCTTGGATTCCTTTGAGGCATCTTAGAAGCTGGTGGTGGTTTCTTGTCAGGGTTGCCTGAGCCTTTTTTTATGTTTTCATGTAGGGAATGAAATATGACGAGATTTGAAAAAAAAAGAAATGTGCATAGAATAGTTGTAATCACAGAATAAAGGAAGGAAAGGTCAGTTTGAAACACCGTTACACACACAGTTACGGATGTTGATTTAACCCACTAGTCACGTGAAACTTTATTTACTTGATGTTCAAAATAAAAAATTGGCATTTGATTATTTGACAACTGATTAAACAATTGAAATCAGGTTACATTGTATACAGTCTCATAAAGTCATTTTAAAATCGTTTTGAAATCTAATGAATCATAGGCTCTCAAGAAAAATGATTTATTATATCCACACTGCACAGAGGTTCTCTAGAGAGTCTTGAATGCTAGATGTGGAGAGGTGGCTCCTTGTTAAATATAAGAAGAAAAAAAAATCATCATAACTCATCTTCAAGTGTCGCCCTCTATGGGGACGCCAATTGGAAACTTACGAAGTCAAAGGTCCTAACACCTGGACTGCCTTGAAGCGGCAAGAGATGTCCCTTACGAAGAACAAGGGATGTCGCTGTAAATCAGTTCACTTTTGTCCCCATAGAGGGCGACAATTAGAGATGAGTTGATGTTGCTATGACACCTTTGACTGGGTTACGTATATACCACCCGATTGCGCTGTACAGTTGGACCGCTAGGCAGAGTCTAGGCTAAAGACGAAACATGCAAGTCTGATGTATAGTGGAGAGCATACACTTAAAAATTATTCAAGCAAAAATTTTACTATTGTGAGTAAATTTGATTAGAGGCCATCGATTTAATTGGAAATTTGTATTTAAGGCGGTGGATTAGAAATGGCTCTGGGCTGTGATATTCGGGTAGCTGCTGAGAACGCTAAAATGGGACTTGTTGAAACCAAGTTAGCTATTATACCAGGAGCAGGGGGCACCCAGCTTTTACCACGGGTCCTTAATCGATCGCTAGCTAAAGAACTCATTTTCACTGCTAGAGTTATCGATGGAATTAGAGCAGAAAAAATTGGTGAGTTTAGACCCCGGAAGGAAAAAAATTCTCTAATTTCATAACCTTAACTATATGTATATAATATACATAACTCTCAGTCGTACAAAAATAACCAGTTGTAGAAGTTCTATAGTTTTGATATAGTACAGTCAATTTGTAATTTTTTGTGGAATAGTTTTAGGAAGTTCCTCGTTGCTCATCTAGGTTCGACATCTAGGTTGCACTAAATAGAATAGTTAAGATATTTTACTTAACAGCAACTTTTTGTAAGTCTCTCCAAGTTATAATAAACCTAATGAATTGCGTATAGATAATCCTTCGAATGATGTACTACTTCTACGTTTTGGGTTGTTAGCTAAATCAAAAATATCATATAGGTTTGGTAAACTATGCGGTAGAGCAAAACGATGAAGGGAATGCAGCATTCAAGAAAGCACTCAGTATTGCTGAAGAAATATTACCGAATGGACCGATCAGTGTTAGAATGGCAAAGAAAGCCATAAATAAAGGAGTTGAAACGGACTTTAATACGGGACTGGCGATTGAAGAAGCTTGCTATGCACAACTGGTTCCAACTAAGGACAGAACGGAAGGTCTGACGGCTTTCAATGAGAAAAGAAAACCAGTCTACACAGGGCACTAATATTAGTATTACTTGTATGTCTATAATGTTGATATATTCATTAAAATGCTTACTTTTATCATAATGAGTTTTATTTCATCACCATCGTACACTATTGCAATTTTGAAAGTGTTCTAACAAAAAATGTTAAGGTTAAATCGATAGATTTCGTTGTGAATGACATTTTTCCGTGAGCTTACAGGATCTCTGAAATGATGAATTAAGTTAAAATTTTCAATTTTTACGGTGTTATGTACCAGTTTTTTTTTGAAATATGCATTAGAGGAGGCATTTTTGCCCTTCAGGTTCTTCCAGGGTCCAAATTTCAGATTCCCCTCCGAGCCTTGATAGATTCCTTAGCCTATAACAGAAGTAGCCAAACCATTTCATTCATAAATACTTCAATTTTAATATAGAATAAGAATTTTCTTTGATTGTAATATTTATTGTAAAACAATATTGTCACGTTTTTTATGCACGCTACTGACTGACCACAAATCAATGTAACCTTAAATTTACTCACCCAGGAAACGATAAATGCAAATTCAAAAGAGTATATTTCTTGCAAATATTGCACTGGCGACCCATATTCACGTTTTACTAACACTGATTAACTATTTATTCAAAAGACACACAAAAAACACAATAAACAAACGAACTCACATCAAACTATTCTGTCTATCTATCTATCTATCTATCTATCTAAGAGCTAAATTAAGATACCAATTTTTATTCAGACATTGGCATTATTTAGGAAACTATGCAGAAAAAACAAAATTAAAACTACAAAGAGAGGATCTCTTACAAAACTTGCACTGGAGACCCATGTTTATTATTTACCAACACTTAAAAAATCTATCTATCCATAAATATAATCGTGACAAAAGCTGTTTCAGATTCGCGACAGATGGCCAGTATAAAAATGGGGGGTAGCAAAAAATATTCTCAAAGTGGGCAAAATAAGGTTAACTTGTGTCAGATTTTTTTGTAGGTTCTTTTTCGGGACAGAACCTGGAAAAATCATTGTGCATCGCGGTGCAAACGCCTCGGATACCTCGGATGACCTAGCTGCAAGCTTTCGAGGCGAGGCCTGCACTTGAACCTGATTCCGGTGCGCGAGACGCTCCACCAGTTGCTCTGCCGTCGCGGCGGCGGATAGCGTCGAATAAAATGACGACGCCGACTGACGCTCAGTCGTGATCGGTTGTTGTTGGCGCCGCGTAAATTTGTTGACGACATATTCGGGTGCCGCGAAACGCGCGCGAACAGGTGCCGCCGAGACTGACCGCCGGGGGCCTCAGAGCCACCCCCAAAGGCTCTATGGTCGACTTCTATACCAGCACTTGCGAAATGGAGAACCAGGGTGAGCCAACATTATGATTATAATAATCATATTAATTACCGATTATTGAATTAAATTAATTTAGTTATTAATTTTTCGCTCGCTTTGATATTGAGGAGGTGTATTTACCTCCCAAGGCGATTGGCGAGGAAGTATTTTGATCGGAGAAAAATGTCTAATTCGAGATATTGATATATATCATGAATTAAGTGGTTGAGAAACCAAACTTTGTTTTTGAAAAAAGTATTTCTCGCCAAAAATACAAAGGTGATAATGGAGGAATTATCAATTGTCATCATCATATAAACCCAACAGGCTGAAATTACCGCCCCAGATCCTTCAAAATGTTGCACCCCTCAATTTCAAGTTCCATAATTTGCATCCCCCTTGTAGATGTAACCATTTATCGTTCATTTCCAAAAAATCTGAAGACCAAGAATTTCATGCCCCCTGAAACTGTGCTCCTGAGAACTAGGCTTTAATAGTCTCTTGGCTGAGCTAAGCAAAAATAAAAAAATAACGCATAAATATTACTCGTAATACAGAGTAACAGTCACTAATTTAAGAAAAAACTTGTCACTCATTTCGATTCGCATGATTGCTTCTCTATGGTGAAAATTCTTCGTCTGTATAATATGAAAAACCTGTGTGTAAAAGTGACGGTGCGCGGTAAAGGGTTCCTCAAACTATTTTTCTTACGTATAGAGGCAGTGCTGTAAAAATACTGCATTATTTAGCTAAACTCATATTTAATATTCCGGTAGCAAAGCTCCCTAGGCATATAATATTAACGAGTTGCATCAGGTCAACTTCCACGACATGATAAAACTTGTATACTTTTCCTAGACAGAGATGCTCAAAAAGTGCTATATTAAAATACAGGGTAGTCCACTTAAAATGGATGGTTTTTTATCATTTTTGGAATAATTTTCGAAATAATCTCAATATCTGGTTCGGAAACTCCTACATTTTGCCATTAAATGGAAGAATAGCCTGGGTTAAACTTCGCCCTTTAATAAAGACTTTATTATTATTAATGTCACATGGATTGATTATTTCAAATCCAAATACCTAGAAAACGGTTGCTCCTATAGACGTCTGGTAAGAAGAACTTTTTCCCGTAAAATAATGGAGAATTTGATATATTTCAACAAAAATGTAGTACAAGGTCGTATAAAAAAGTTATAAACCTTTAATATTAATAAAAGACATTTAGGTGACGGTCCCTACAAGTAAGAGCTGAATTCAGATCAAATTCAAAAGTATAATGTCATAAAGTTATGCAGAGAAAACAGAAATAAAACTTTGACACTCTTGATCTCGAAAATGAAGCACTTTAGACCACACGTTGATTTGAACTTTTTTTATCCTAAAAATACCTGAAGTCATCTTGTGAAATATCGGATAATTTTTCGGAAACACCCTGTATATCTAATTAGCAAAAACCTGAACACGATACAAGCAATTTTTAGGGATTTTTTGCATCAATATTCAAATTAGACGGATTTGCTATTGTTTTCGATGGAAATTTACGTGTTGTCTACAATCCTGTTCTGACGATACGGATTATCTAATAAAAATAACCACATTAGCAATTTATATGTTTTTAGCGAGTCTTATACCGGGTGATACCTTTAAAATGAGACAGCCTTATAACGCGAAAACGTTGAGTTGTTGGATGAAAACGTTCAGAACAAAGTTCTTGAGTGCAATGGGAGAGAGTTAATGATCACTTTTGTTTTAGACCTGATCCGAAATAGAAACCGGTTCTTGTATCCAAATCCGCATACGGATCGATCCCGATCCGGTTCTATTATGTAATGATCTCGATCCGTCAAAACTTCAGATCCGTACAGCATTACTCTGTATACGCCTTCGAGACTGGACGACAATCGGACTCTGTGAAGGAAACTGAGTAGTGGTACAACAATTGATGCAATCATGATAGAAGTACGGCTAATTTGATTTGGCGACATACTAGAGACCGTTTAGGTTTAATAAGACGATTTAAAAGTAAGATCGAGTCATTAAAATTAGCTATGGAATCGAAATAGTTAAAAATAGACGTGGTCGATGTCGTGGGAATATAAAGGTTTGTTTTGAGCGGCAACAAATATCACACACATTTTGCTAGCACCTGCTGCAAATTAAAATGTACAGTATATCATTTGTATGAATATAAATATGAGTCTGGTTGTAAAAAATGTCGTCAAGTTGGTTGACTCTGTACTGCCCTTTAATCAGTGTCGGATTTACCTAACTGCGGACCCTGCGTGCTGAAGATTTTGAGACCCCTTGATTGTTCTTTCTAATCATTATTTTAACAAATAAACACGTGCTTCATTAATCATTTATTTAAGATATTTAAACTCAGAGTTTGGCGCTGACCAAATCTAATTATCTAATGAATAAAATCCGCATTTCCAGATATAATCTCGCGGTAACAATGTTACAGAACTAGCCAATTGAGTGAGCTTATCGGTATGAAGGTTTAAGCGCCAAACACTTGCAGCTAAAGATTTTTTAACTAATTGTGCTCATAACGCCACCGTCTTTACTCAAAGTTTTGAGAATATAGTTGCATCATTCTAACCATGGCCTCACAGCATGTCGCTTGCTCACAATATTTGTACCACACTGTGTACAAAAAGCCAACAGACAGACCGACCAAAAGATCGATAGACAGAGTTAGGGACGTTCCGATACTGGCTTACAACCGATATTTGGTATCGATTCAATATCGAATCAAAGGTATCGATACCCGATATTATCGGACCCAAAGTATCGATACCGTCATTATCGAATCGATTGGTATCGAAACGCAACGCACTTCAAATCATGGATTCCCCAAAGTAGAATAATTAGAATTATACTCAACTTCTGCGCTGTTCTTGGACTCTTGGATCGCTGAACAGATCATAAGACGTCGCTAAGTGGTCACGAGACAAATAATCATTTTTGTTGATCATTTTGTGCAAAGTTGGTCGTCAATAAAAGTGAGCATCTGCAACGCCCTCGCCTGTTTGCCTTTTTTTAGCACATAGAAATGACAGTAATGACACATAGAAGCATCAAGTTGATTCTCCTGTATACAGTCTTCATGGAACTCCGTGAGTAATGTTCTGTGCACGAAACAACAATACGAATGGAGGAACATGAATGAAAGAAATAGAGATACGCCAACGCACAGGAAAAATCACGAAAGAATGCAAATTGTACCAACAGCGATTTAAACTAGGAACTACTCTATTCGTACGTATGGATCGTACCGATATCGATACTTCAACATTTCTTTCGATACCGCGATAATATTGGGCAAGCGATATCGATACCGATACTCTGAATATCGAAAGGAACATATCGATACCTACTAGTATCGGAAATATCGTAACGTCCCTAGACAGAGTGGCAGACAGATGAAAATGATCGACGCAAATTAATGTCTGTGTTGTTGTTTAGAACCGTTTCTTCGAATAATGGACTGTATTTTTGTTTATCTCTTCATTGGTATCACAGTAATTGAATTTTTACAATATACACAACAAGTTGTTACATCGCCTTTTCTTCTTCTTCGGGATTGAGTGTCGACGCCTTCTCCGCTCTACAGTGTTGCCAGGTTGGATTAAATTACCGAGGATTAAGTAAAAACGTCAACAATTATTATAAAACATTTAGCAACAATACTTAATGGTGATCAAATCAAAACTACCAGATCAAGAAGCATAATGATGACAATAAGACAGTTTGTGTTCAAAAACTGATACTGATTTTACCGTTGAAGATTTGGCAACATGAATACCCATTTAATGCTTATCACAAATTGTAGTAACAATTAAGACAGAACGTAGACAGAAGTTTTGCGGCAATTTCGATTTATTATTTGATTGTAATGTAGAGTAGTCTATATTTTTTTAATCGTCATTGTCACTAACACATATATTTCGTGTAATAGCGTAGAGATCAGGTATTCATCTGAACATGTTGTTTGCATAGAATTGGGAGAAACGATACACATGTTTTGGCGACTCAACAAAAGTTGAATAATGGCTATGCTTAGTAAATTGCTTGCATATTTACGTTGTTAGATAAACTGCAATGAGATAAAATACTAAACCCACGGAACAGAATTACACCGACAAACATGTTAAACAATACGGTTTTTGTACTGGTAATTTGCTTAAAAAATAGATATGCAGATAAGCTCGAATTTTCGTATAATTAAGAATATGTTATGACATCTTGTTTATTTATGTAATTCGTGTGTTTATTTTTCGTTCAATTAAATGTGTAATGCATACGTGAATTAGTTTAGAGCTGATAGAAATATCTATTTAACTATTGACAAGCTATATTTATGATAAAACAGAAATTTTGTACTAAGGAAATCCCAAAAATACGGTCTCATCTTATACGGGTGGCCCATTCAAACGCATTACTGTTAGGAGAATAATTTTTCGAAAAATAAAAACTACAACAAGTTGAACACTTATCTCCAACCGTCGCGCACGGTGGTGCGGCCCATTGGCAATTTACGAGATCAAGGTCCTCACACTTAGACTGCTTTGAAGTGGTGACAGATAACCTTTACGATCTCTGTCAATAAGGTTGAACTGATTTACAGCGACATCCCTTGTTATTTTAGTTCTCACTCATTTACAATTAAGAATTGACATTATCGATAAAATGAAAAAAATATAATCTGTTGATTTCCATCAGTCAGAGTATCAAAAATCATCAAGTTTAACGCGTGCAGCTTTAATGAAGGATGTATTCTCCACTCAGCACCTCCCTCTTCCTCTTCCTCTATCTCCCTCTTATTAATTATATACTGTTGATAATATACTTTCCGTCAGCCATCACAGCCAACCAGATCACTTGAGGTAATATGTACAGCGCTTTGGCTTGTTGGTTTGTGTTTTATCTTCTGTGAATCAATTTATCTGCATTTAATATCAAAAGATTTAAAATTATCGTTTTTATTCACCTTGTTCGTATTTTTTTAATATTTATTTATTTATCATTTCTAATTTTATCATAGAAAGAAATTATAATAAACATTTTTTACAAATTTTAGTAAAATGTATTTTTCTTATTTTTATGCTATTTTCTGTGCATTTCATTTGTTACGTTGAGGTTTAAAAAAATATATTTTTTTTTCAAGCGTCAGATTGAGAAAATCCTTCCATATAAACTCTTTTCGTTCAAATAAATCCCCATTTAGCACCATGGGATTCCCCCCTACTACATACCCGATGTGCTACTTGCAAACTTCCATGCTAATATTTGTGTGGCCAGACGGCATCAAATTAAATCTGAGATCACTCAAGCGTTTCTTACATTTTACAAAATTACACATCTATGCCGCGTCATTTCCACTAAAAAACGTTTTGCTAGCTGCAGATTATGACTCTTCCATATTGCAACGCTTGCAGGATGTTATTAAACAGCGAACCGCAACAGGATACCCCTGTGGAGATTGCAATATTTCTTTGGAAAGTTTAGATTTTAATTAAAATCTGTTCTCGTTTTCATTAATGGGAAAGTGATTTCTTTTGCGATGTATTGTTAATCATCACGCATATTTAGTATCTGTTCGCATGATCTATACACGCTTGAGTATCTGTAAACATATGAATGAACCAGTACACAAGCACAAAGGACTGACGTCAAGAAAAAGTGTCAAAATTTTTCAAAATCTGTATACTACTTGAAGCTAAATATAACGTTTGTAATTATTTATTATCTTTATTTATGCAAAATGCAGTAATGTCTAGTATTAGTCGTTGCTGAAACATAAGCAGGACAAACTAGAGTATTAAAGTAAATGGGGCAAACTGACAAAAGCCGGTAGCGTCTATCTATATTAAAAACACTTATTATTGGTTCTATTTGGGATCTGTTTTTCAAATGACATAACTGTGGTGGTTTGTTTCTACTATTTTTCACCAGATGATGTTAGATAATATATTTTTCAGAATTATTAATTCGCATATCATGAAAAAAATTATGATCTTCATTGTAACTAATTAACGTATATCTCCTGAAATATCTAAAGCAAAATTGAGACTAATCTAGTAAAATATTCCACCACGTTCCATCCCAAGACTTTCTCCTGCCATATCTGATTTTTTTTGGAAATTTAAAATACGAAAAATTGTTGATAATTCGTTAACATTATGCTATTTCAAATTAAAAAAATGTATATATCCCAATGACTTCTTACCAAAGAAATTAAAGAATTTCTTAGGATTATTTCCACGTTAGTGGAAAACCAACATCGGCGGTTGTTTTTGCAGTTCAACGAAGTTGTTTTTTCCAAAATGTATGTAAATAAGCTTTAAACATCACGTCAATTCATTGTTCCAGTAGAATATGAATTTTATTTCATTTCTACTATGATTTCAACACAAGTTTTCAAATTATACAATTTGTGTACAATTCACATAGATTGTTCATATATTCGTTTTAATATTATTCTAACGGCTTGAGTTGAATAGATTGATGTTGTGCTACCATTAATACATGATAAATCCATTCAATAATGTGGACTCATTTCATCTTTAGTACCAATTTCCGTTTATAACCTTCTAGTCGTTAAGAAAGAGATGATTACAGATAAAACTACTCGCTTTATTTTAACGTCTCTCGTTATAGAAGGGCGATACGTCTTGCTTAGAGTAGACAAGTATTCCAGGAAAATGGATCATAGAAAGATCGAAAGAGCATTTTTACTGCGGACAATTTATTGTAAATGGCTATTTCGACTACAGTTAACAGTTGCCAGCTGAATTAACCCATTAGCGGCCAGTGCCCTCTCTTGAGGACAGTGCGTACTTAATGCAATTTTAGGTAGATGACGCTACTACTGTGAAATTTGCTCATTTCATAGGTCTTTTAGAACTAATTCCCGTCGACTTGAACTACCACAAGTCGACAGTTGTTTTACTCTGCCAAGTAGCATTATCCGAATGTTTATACTTTTCTTAGCCCTTGCAGTGTCAAATTATACTGAGTGTTACTGTCTTTGAGTTTTACTGGCAAGTGATTATGCTTCTGTAAATGATTAGTTGTAGATAACAGAAAGTTTTTCATGACAAATCAATTGATTATTTCATATTGTTCTTTTTGTAAGGTTATGGAACTATGTGTACATGTGCATCAATTAATGCAATTTGATTGATTGATAATGTATGAGTTCAGAAGTTGTGTACGAATAGTAAGAACCCAGGAAGTAATCGACGCTGTCCGACAATGAAGGTTCATTTTCGAAGGAATGCATAGTGTTAAAACATTGGCAACTCACCAAGTGAAAGGGCCTAACACCTGATGAGTCTAGGCTAAAGACGAAACATGTATGTCTGTAGCAGCTCTGATGCATAGTGAACATTCGGAGATGAGTTCCTATGAATTTTGAAAATAAAAGATCTTTAAATATCTTTTGTATATTTCCTAGTGAGTAAAGCAAGCATACAGTTACGTCTCAGTAAAATTTTAAACATCTGGGCAAATTATCGAGTCTATAAATATACTATCGCGAAGAAGACTGTCCCCGACACAACTATCGTCAAAAACAGAAAATATAACGCATACTCCACGGATTTTATATTTAGCTTGAATTGAGGACAATATCCTTAATAGACATCTTCCGGAAGACGTAGCATTCTGGAAAGATTTAGATAATGCGAATCGATAAATATGGATGGCATCCGGGAAGATAATAAATGTAATTGAATCAGAATTCCAAAAGAACAGATCTTCAGATCATTTAAAGTACCCCATAAACGACAACCACTCGTTATAGAGACTCACTAGTTTGAATACTTCCTAAATTGTGCAGAAAGTTAATTCACAAGGAAGGAAAGGGAGTTTTTTTATCATGCATATCAGAATAGACAATGCTGATCTGCATTCTGCGGATAATATGAAATGGTTTATATCTTGATGCTTAAACTTACTACGAAAATTCCTCTTGGTGGTTAATCTGTGGCATTGTCGTTATTGTGTTACTATACTTCAAAATTCAATTTAAATAATATCAAACCCAGATTTGCGGCTGATCATTCGTTCAATTACATACATTTCAAACAAGGACAACTCCGTGTAACTGCTGGAACCATAAAAAGTTTATAGATAAGGTATGAAAATGGTGAATTTTTGAGAACTTGACATGAAATTTGTAATCAGCAACACGCGAGTAAAAAATTTTAAAGCAATCAACATGATTTTTCCAGTTTTGGCCAACATTTTGGGCGTTTCAGACACTTATGAGGTATGAAGAATAAAAGTGAAATAGACAGGAATTGAATTAATGGGTAAAATGGCCATGATTTAGTACATTTGACTATAATACCAATAGATATCAGTAGCTCACAGATTTTTTCCAATATTAGCCAAGATACGCATTCAGGATCCGGAGACAAAACGTAATATCAGTAAATCTACTGATTTTTTGGTAGATTTGGCAATGTGTAGGACTGATGTCTTTGTCCTTGCCCCAGCGTTACCACGAGACTCAAGATTCCAGTAATTACCAGGATTACGCAGTTCTGTATATCCAACTATGCGGTTACTACATGTATACTCGCAGAGATTGTTCACGTGTTCCACGTTGCTCAGCAGTAATGATCGAAGGTGTAGGTAAACAAAGGGTTCGTTTAATCCACTCGTGTTTGAACTGTAACATCGCTATAACGCGTACTGATTAAATGTAAACTGAAAGTGGTCTTTGACCGAAAAAATAATTTGTATTTGCTTTGTAGATTAATCATGAGCCCGCACAGGCATTCACTTACAGTATGCATGTCAAGACTGTCAAAATTGATAAAGCAAGTATATAATAAGTCAATTTTGCTCATATTTTCACCCAATACAAAATGTGTTTCACTGACTCTACTGACTGATGTCGAAATGTAAGTGAAGATATTCCGTCGTAAATATTAGATATCCTATAGACATGCATGTTTCGTCTTTAGCCTAGACTCGTCAGTATAGCTTGATGATCTAACTGTATACAGCAAGGGATGTTTCCATAGATCAGTTCACTTTTGTCGACAGATGTCGGTAAGGGGTATTTGTCACCTCTTCAAGGCAGTCCAAGTGTTAGGATCTTGACTTCGTGAGATCCCAAAGGGCGGGTCTTGCTCACTAGCGCTTATAGAGGCGCATCAGGAGGCCTGTTCACTGATGACCATATGCATTGGATGCCTCTTTCCCTTAATTCATTCAAGGGTTTTGGGGGCGACATTTTCCCCATGCCCCGCACCTTTGTTTCTGCCTCTGATGCACGCTTACTACCGTGTATGTGCTCTTAAATTTTCTCCATCAAATGTGACGACTCAGGGTAAACAATGCCAAAATAAATATATTTATCATTTAATTGCCCTCGAGATATTTTTGATACAAATATCGTACAATTATTTATTTCATCCAAATTTAGATTTGGCAACAAAAAGTGTATGAAAATAACTTTCAAGTTTTTGAATTAAATCACGATGACAAATGTATTACACAATCACTGTTATCTGTCCTTTTTTTACAAGCTTTTTTCAATGTATTTTTATGTATCTATGTAACTATGTTTGTTCGGTGAAATCTTTCAACTCAATTTTGACTAATGAATAATTTGAAAAATTATAAAGAAAAATTTGCCGCCAGTGGGGATCGAACCCACAACCTTCTGCATTCTTGGCATTGTAGCGTATTTTCTCATCTGTGTTTCAGTTCGTCATGGCCGAATGGTAAGGCGTCTGCCTAGAATGCAGGAGGTAGTGGGTTCGATCCCCACTGACGACAAAATTTTCATCCTAATTTTTATAAAAATCACAGATATTGGAGCAACTAAAATCCTGAAGTTAAGCATGAAAGGCCCATTCACTCGCCTAAATGCTTGGCTTGGGCAGCAATTTCAGCTAAAAGGATCATCGTACTGTATATTTTTTAAATTCTTGCTGCTGTACAGTCACTGTGAATCAATTTTCAAATAAGTCAAACATATTCCACCCTGTATTTGAATATTATGATATAATTTTCAGCTGCTACTAATCTGACCTAAATCAGCTTTCAGAATTTTCCTTTGTACTTCAAAGAGATCTGATTCATCTCTTCACCTCCGAAAGCCTGAAAGCAAATATAAAATAAACTGACGTCCTTTGAGAGGATTTAGAATAACAAAGTCGAGATTATTTCTGGTGGAATCAGAAACCACATCCAGTTCTTTTCACGATACAAATGTTTCGCATAAACATCTTCTTTTAGATGGCCCAATAAAAGTAAATCGAGAGGGGTTGAATCTGGTGACCTAGCAGGCCACATAACAGGACCACCTCATCTAATCCATCGATTAGGGTTTTCCCGATCCAGTACTTCTCGGAAAATTCTGGGATAATGAGCATTATGTTGAAACCACATACTTGCCCTTTCTTGAAGTGGCATATCGTCTATTAGTTCTGTTAAATGGTGTTGTAAAAAGTCTCGATATTCCACACCATACATTCACCAACGAAGGGACTTGATATTGCACTTCTCTCAAACATCGCGGATTATCCACACTCCAGACATTATGTCGGTTTTCTTCACCATGGTTTGTAAAGCCAGATTCATCTATGTTTCTCTTTTCCAGATACTTGATTTTTTCTCCTAAGTATCTTAAAGAGGTAAACATGCAAATGAATGGGGTTAATCTTGTTGATAGTCGGTGTTTCACCCTCTAAAAGACATTTTCGCGAGAACAATACAATATGGCGTGCTAAGTATGATGTTTAAGTATTAATCATATGTTCATTGCTAAACAACATAATTTCAACCAAAATATATCCGAAGTACGTAGTTAGCCAAGAGACTCATAGACCTTCAACACTCTCCAAGACCATTAATCCGACTAAAGATCGATCGCATGTAATGCCGACTGAGTGCATTATTGATAAGGTTTGTGACTTATGTGCAACTATACATCACCCGGAAATGGTTGCTTTGCTGATTAAGTAACGATGATATACGATATACTGTTGTCACATAATATAAACCCAAACACAATTAGTGCTGAAACCTGCGAGTGTAGTTCTGTCAATTTGAGTACCGTCATTTTAGGTGAAATTGATCATAAAATAAACTAAATCCAGAGAATTCTGTCTGTGTTTCTTCATCTAACGTGCTTGCTAACGTTGCAAGATGGCGTACACACCGTCGAACTTCACAAATTGACCTCCACGCAACAATGAGAATGTCTTTGTGTTCGTCCTAGAATCCGACAACTGGTGGCGACGCGTCTACACTATTGAATTTGGTTGGTGTAACTGTTGGAGTGACAGTTACTGTTCGTCAGTGAGTACCCGGCTTAAAAGTTCGTACTCTTGTAAACCGTCTTCTTTCTAGATCCTCTCAGGACTTTCAATAGTATAAATCCACCGACTTCAATATCTTCGGACTGTGAATCATAGTATTCAGAGTCTTGTCGCACAACCTTTTGAAGATCGTCAGGAGTTTTTGTCATCTGAGATTTCATTGGTTCAATGCGAATCTGACAAATGAATTTAATCATGAACTCATCTTGTGCTAAAAAAAATGACTACATTTTAAAATATGGCGACAATAAGGATAAAAAATAGTGGAAGTTATGAATTTCAGTAAAATTACCTGAAGCTATCAATTTTGAATACAGTTTTTTACACAAAAGAACGTATCTTTCCACTACATAAACCTGATGAGGGAAGACAAATCTAACAGACAGTACGCGCTCCAAATTTGAATGTCTGAAAATAGACCTTAGAGTTTAGTCTCACCAGAGATGACAATAGAAAACGCTCACAGCTTTCCTGTAGGATCAAAAATAAATGTGAAAAGACTGGCCACTGAGAGATGTAAAGTTCAAGGATTAGATGACGTATAAATACCATACTCTTAGTAGGTTCAATATCCGGTTTTACATCAATTTAATCGTTTTGCTTGAACAAAGGGCAAAATAATTACTGTGAGGCTTCCAGGTCGAACCAGACTAATAAGTTATGAGCCTTGTAATTCTATGAGGGTTATCAGATAAGACAAAGCGACGATAACGGGACCACGAGGTAACGTGAATTAACCGACATCCTCCATAGAGTTCAAGAGGTTTCATCAAGGAAACTTGTTGTTGTATGTTGCATATTGTTACCTAATACATATTTAAGATATTTGTTGCGGTTAGTCTACCTTGAAACGTGGTTTGTGAACTTCAAAGGAAGTATGCCACGAGTTAAACAATAAAGGGGATTATATAGATGAGAAGATAAACGTGACACCTGCAGGGGGGTAGCGATAAGAGGGTGGTAAGGGGGAACCTCCCTCCAGTAATCCTTAATAGTTGGCAAAAAGTCAAAAACAGGAAGAAGGAAAGATCTATGGATAATATTTATCTTAGTATTCTTACTTTAAGATTCGTATAGATTTGCACATATAGGAAGATTTGGCATACTTGAATGAAAGCACATATTTTTCATATTCAGAATTTATTTTCATGTGCGGAGTAGCTCTTTTTCCAGGATATTTTCGGAAACCCTGTACACGAATCCCGTTATCTCGTTTCTACGGTGTTTCAGCATATCGTCGGACTCAACATGCAGAGATCTGAATATCCTGTAGAACAGTTAATTAATTTGGGTGTTTCACATCACCTTGACACTCCTAATTTGTTTGCAGCTAGACTAGCAACGAGCACAGGCATGTCTCTACCTCAGCCTCGCGGTGAATATGCACTTTATCATATTAGATCGCGAGCAGCGCCACAGTTTAACACTACCCAAACAAAGTTAAACAAAGTTGTATTATGAAATTCTGACAAATTAATCTAAATTGAATGTTTTTTATATGTTACTTATTTGAAACTTGTGGTGTATAGGAAAGACTCGACAATGATATTCTAAGCACTGCCTGCAACACAAAATGACTAGTTTTGATTTTGAGTACCTACAGTGACTAGTTAATTCTCTTTTAAGTGAGGAAAGATTTCGTAAAAAAGAAGGAAACCATAAATCTAGGGTTAATTGGTATGATACAGTCATTGTAGGGAAACTAATTTGTAAACATAGCTTTAAAAAACACTTTGAAATTCAACTACCTTTGTTAGTTGAAAGAGTAACATTAAAGAATATATCAATACCTTCTCATCATAAATGTACGAAGCTCTGTAGTTTCAAAAAATCGGTAAATGGTGGTGGAGTAATAGTTAAAAACGCAAAAATACGTTCAAATTGCATTTTAGACGTTTCCGAGGATCCTGATTACACCTTAAATTTTTTTGGCGTTGATATAAGACGTTCTATACCATCTAGAAACCCTAGTCCTGCAGTTTTTTCGTATTTGCTACATAGCTAACACAATTGCTTTCAAAAATGAGAATTCTGATGACTTTTTTTTAAAATTCAAAAAAGGTTAATGCTCTCCAATATCTATACCATTTTTCAAATTTGATTAAAAAATTTCAAAGCTCGATTCGAATATTAATTTCTAAACCTATTTCGCTGCGTGAGAAACACTTCAACTCATTTAGTGTTTACGTGTAGTTCAAATTAACTGCCGTCAAAAGTGAGATGATTCAATGGACAGCAACATGATGATGTTCAGAGGTTACGTGAATCAGCAATGAAGCATCAATTGCATTCAATTCAATTCTCACTTCCAACACTTTATTATAGAAAGGAGAGTTTCGATCGTCCGTAAAAAAAATTCAAATGTATGCAGTCGATAGCTGGAGGCGGAGAGTCTCATTTGGAATGTTGATTGCCTCCTTAAAAATCCATTACTTCCATGCGTACTTTGATATAAATTGAAGGAGAAAGTGAATTAAGAATACTTTTATAGCACCTTCAATAGCCATTCTGGCATTGGAATCAAGCAAATATACAACGAAGAGATAGTATATTTTATGCCTCAACATCTCAAGATATCATCGCTCAGGATATTGTGTTTCTAAAGACATTTTGATGATGCTTTTCAAGGTTTTGTATCTCATTTGTTGGTTGTGTCATAATGCAATTAAATATGATTAATTGGTCCACAAATGCGGAACTTCACCAAATATGAACATCTTGAACCTAAACACATAAACTGTCACAGTCACAGTTACGCGAAAATTACAACGTTAGGTACTGGGAATGGAGGACAAATGGATAGCAGAAGCCAATCTAAACAGGTCATTGACAACAGAAAATTGGAAACAACCTCTTCTCATGTTCTAACTCGCCCAGATTATGAACTCACCTCTTAAGGAGACTGTCATTAACGTTCACCTTCTGAACTACCTGGACAAACAATGTCATCAATAATCGCCAATATAGTTTCTACAGGCTACGTTACACATTTGTGGAGCAGATCCATATGATCATGCCATGACATCTTATTGTTGATGTTACTTGTCAGAAGCTTGATGGAAGAAAATTCGAGTATTGGGTGTCTCTCCATGTCCATGGCTGTCAGACCAGTATGCTACATCTCTGTCAGGGTTGCTGTCTGAATCTTCTTTGCGTTAAACTGATCTAGATTCTACAATTCTCTCAACGTCGTCATCAATCCATCCATGTAGTTCGTAAATTGTTACACAAAATGCAAATGGATATACAGCGAAGTCGAACAAAAGCCCGTTCAAGCATCCTTGATTGTACAGACGCAATCCGAAAGTTTTTAAATTGCTTCAGCTTGTAATTGACAAATTCTCCGTACATGGCAGATATGAGATATTCAAACAGTGATATAAACATCGCGTTGTTACTCAGTTGTTTAGTCAACATAAGTAAAATTGCATTTTACTTTTCACGCCAATAGGCATGTCAAGGGTGTGATAGCAACATCTCCAAGTGTCGCGTACGGTGGCGCTGCCCATTGGCATCTTACGAGGAATGTTGACAGATGTCGTAAGGGTGATATGTCACCACTTGAAGGCAGTAAAAGAGACTTCGTAAGGTGCCAATGGACAACGCCACCGTGCGCGATGCTTGGAGATTAGTATCGGAAATGCAGTTTTATTTATTTAAAAAAAAAATTAATCTTGGAGATATACTGCTTTTTCACTCACCGATTCAATTATGTTCCGTATGAGATCAATACTTTTTTCTGTAACTTCGGAGCTTCAAAACTGTCATTTGAGGAAAGTTGCCCACCTAGAAATTGATTGATTTTCCCACACAACATTTTTTACGGTTTAAGCAACTTTTGAAACGTCAGATAACATATCGTCGTCTAGTAAATAGGTTCAGCGGAAAGAAAACACTCGTAATTTCAAGGGTTCTGCAAAAATTTCTTATTAAAGCTGAAAAGTACAAATTTTTCATCAATCTACAACGATTGAAAAATGTGATATTTAATTTCAACCGGTATCGGAAAAAAGAAATAAAGTGAGTAATACTCGTGAACCTGCTCCCAACTAGCTCTGTAAATCACTCGATGTTTTATTTCGCTCTTCGAAAGGTCTCCCCTTAACTGCCTCGCGATTTATTTTTATCTTTCATCTCTTTTGTTACGTTCGAAAATTGTCACCTTTTCATTCTTTGCTATAAAAAAGTCATCTATCTATCGGTTCCGGAAGCCTTTTCCAATTCCTTGAGTCGGCAACGTTTGATTTCAATTTAACAAAGATGGTGTCAAGTAGGATGATCACCACGACGCAATGGTATCATTTTGGAAATGAAGATTTATCGCTTGCAATTCTGACTATTCTTCTGTCGTCCAATCTATTGAAATTGTATATACAAAGCCAAGATAGACTGAAATCATATATTTACAACCAAGGTATACTGAAATTGTTTATCCACAACCAAGATAGACTAAAATTGTATATTCACGACCAAGATAGACTGAAATCGTATATTTACAAGCAAGGTATACTGAAATTGTTTATCCACAGCCAAGATAGACTAAAATTGTATATTAACGAGCAAGATAAACTAGAATTGTATATCTACAGCCAAGATAGACTGAAATTGTACATTCACGACCAAAACAGGCAAAAATTGGATATCCATAAGCAAGATAGATTAGGATATTTTCGTTCTATTCCCTTTTTCTACCTAGATCCCACTTTGTATATTCTTATATTTTCACTTTTCTCTCTGTCCGAAAGCCTCATAGGTTCTTGATTTGGTTATTTCTCGCTCCATAAGTGCTGCGAGAGAATAAATGTCTATTAACATTGACCTTAAAACGCTGTAGATTGTAGATCCCTGAGGAATACCAACATCGATGGTTGCTGTGTGATACATGCTTTTTTCACTTCACTACCTAACTACAATAGTGATATAACTTTGTTATACAGTATATCAAATGAAATCCAATACATACTTATTACACGTTAATTTGTTTTGATCCTGAAAGTACAACGCCTACTCACTTAATAGGTGTATAAATAGCTTTAACCTAAATTCAAGATAGCAATCACAGTCTAACGGTGTTATTACTAATACCAGAAAGAATCTAAAAACTATTTTTATTATAGCACGCATTGCATTAATTAATTAATGAAAGTCTTCATAGACACGCAATGAAGATACATATCAAATTCTGCATCTTTTATTATTATTTATTGTTATACATATAGGATTACATTGTATATGTGTATTTGGTATTCCAGAGATAATGATGGATGTTAAATACCGGGTGGTCCATTTAACTTGAGACAGCCGTATAGCGCGGAAACGGTGGATTAAAACGTTTAGATGAAAGTTCTTGGGTGAAATGGCGGAGCGTTAATTATTAATTTCATTTTCGACATTGACTGTGTTTCCAAGGTTTTTTTCACGGTCAGCCCTCTTTTTTATTGAAGGAACATTGGATAGGCGAAAATATCGAGACTATTTACAACACCATTTACCAGAGCTAATAGACGATATGCCACTTCAAGAAAGGACAAGTATGTGGTTTTAACATGACAGCTGCTCTGCTCATTATGCCAGAATTTTTCCGGTAGTGCTGGATCGGGAATATCCTTATCGATGGATCGGATGAGGTAGTCCCGTTATGTGGCCTGCTGCGTCACCATATCTGAGACCTCTCGATTTCTTTTTATGGGGCCATCTAAAATAAGTTTTTATTCACCACCTTGCATATCCGAGAGTCTAGGAGTGTATTTTTAAACGACTTGTACAGTTGAGGTTTTTAATTTGAACCCCGATGTACGTAATATTATTGGAATTTCAAAATACTGGCATTCATGTATGCTAATATAGTGGGGCTGTAGACAAATCTACATAATTTCATATGTATGTATGTATTAAAGGTAAGTATATTTGTCTACGGATTGCTCAGGAGCCATTTTTCCTTTGTAAACGGCAGATTATTGGATAAAGTATATAATATCGAAACACTTTAAAATAAAATGCAGATCAAAAGATTGTGTAAATAACACAGAGTTTCACAAATCGTCTTTCAGTGACGCGTTTCGATTCATATTTATATCATCGCTGGACTGTCAGATTTCAATATAAATCGAAATGGGTCGCTGAAAGAAAAAGAGTTTTATTTGGGAAACTGTGTGTCATTTACACAATCTTTTCAGCTGCATGATGGAGTAAGAGCATCAACAATCTATTTGGTTGAAATCAAAGTCTTAAAGTTTTTGAGTAGCTCTAGTAGTAAATATTAAAGTGAAAGACGTTACAAAAAAAACCCGATTATTAAAAGTGCATAGATGCAAAACGATATTTGATATTTAAAAAAACATGAATCATAAATGTGGTGTGATTTATAAACAGGTTCTTTAAGGTACTTCTTTTATTGCTCATTTTAGTAGACCGTCCTTAGTTTTACAGTGGCACAACGCCACATAGAGCGGCAACATTGCGTTCCCTTCCTCTTTCTATCTCTCTTGCTGTCTCACTTACTCCTATACTCTTAGCGTTCAGGCCAACTTTGACTATTGTTTTTCGTAGAGAATATTACATAATGCGTTGCTTTTGGAATAGGAAGTTTGCGAAAAGAGGATTGATCTGAATGCTATTTCATTATCAATTAAAAGAATTTCGTATATCACACCTAAAGGTAGTACAAGTGGTTAATTCGTACTAAGTCAAATATGTTTGGAACACTACCCATCAATATCAAATAATATTTTGGTTATAATGTAAATTTAACTTTTACGTCTTCTTTTTCGTTTTACCCAAAACAGCTTATACGTCAAATGTTGGTTTTGCATTTATCGATTTATCCGAGAAACCTGATGTATAAATCGTACAATTTTGTCTTCATTACCTTGTCCATTTCAGCCGTTTCCTCATTTAACAGACGACAATGACATTGTGTCCAAAATAGTTTCTTAGCAAACAATCTTATATTTCTGGCATCGTTTATATATAAACAATGTTGTGAATCTCTAAATACATGGCATTTAATTCAGTTGTCCGGATTACTTTAGTCGATGTAAGCGGTCTCGTTGACTCCGTCCAGACGTGAATCGCGATAGTTTTGTGGCGTTACTATGAACATTTGGATATTTGTCGCAGGTTCAAAGGTTATGCGAAATGTTTGAGTCCGTATATGGAGAGAGAACTGAAAGACTTTTTGTTTTATATGGATAACTTCTGGAAAAGCGTGAAAGCTTACTGCTCTCCAGAAGCGCTGGGACAGAGTGAATGTATACTTAAATTGACCTTAAAACGCTGTATATTTTAACCATCGGGCAAAAAACTCCCCGGCAGATTCAAGGCGCTGGAAATTCGACCTAGTGAAGATCCTGTAGATTGGAGATGCACAGATTGGAGAGACACACAGCTCCACAAATCAAACTTATATAATATTATATTTAAATCATCATTTAAATCACAAATCTAGCATACTATTTAGACAGGATAAATAGTATGCTAGATTTGAGAGCTCTATTTTTGTGTCTATGATAGGAACTAGTTAGCTAATTGGCAAGTTATCTGGGTAGCCTTGATAGCAGCCAACTATGACAGTCCGACGATGATTTAAATATAAATCGAAACGCGTCACTGAGAAAAAAGAGTTTTATTTGTGAAACTGTATGTTAAATACGCAATCCTTTTATTTGCCTTCTATAGTTAGACGACTCTTGGTGTCATTATGCGAAACCGACATTGATTTTAATTTATTGACTGTCATAACAGTTTTAAAATCAAATTTAATCCATTTTTGTATGTTGATTATGGGTGTCGCGGCTTCAAAATACCAGTAAAATTTTATCTGAATTATATTCACTCAGTAGATATTATAACAATTACTGCAAACCATAGCATAACCTTCAGGAGTAACATTAATCGGTTGATTAACCCATACCTTAATTACTTTCAATCTTATCCTGAATATGATAAAGTAATGAAACCCATGTCTGGTGTTTAGAAAGAAAGTAGTTTGACGTGTGGTAAGACTGTGTAGTGTTTGTATAGAGTAAACTGTCATAATTCCTCTAGCATGTTTGTTACTAGAATACGATTTTGTCATTTGCTAATGTACAGAAACAGTTCATTCAGATAGACTATCAAAATGAGTCCAAGTGATTCTTCATCAACAGAATCATCAGTATCGTTAGCATCATCAAACACTTGTTCGATATGTTCCATCAATTGCACATCATCCGAAGAAGAAGATGAGGTATTGGAACGCGTCGATCACAAAAGGCGTTTATATGCTGAAAGTATGGCTAACTTTTTAGAAGAATTTAACAAAGAACATGTGGAAGGTATGTGGATGCAATAACGCTGTTTTGGATTTCCGTCCCGCAATGCTTTGTATGATGCTATATCTTCAATCGTCTTTAGGTAAAAAAGTGTTTCTTTTGATGCTGTCTTTATATTTCCCCCACCATCATCGCGCACTCCCCACACCGCCCGATCTCGATTGGCATCGGCAGCGCGACCGACTTGATGACTCACGCTGCCTGCTGGATGACGAGTAAGCGTCGCTGAATCATCCTGGTTTAGAATAAAAGGCGTTTTTTATCATTCGTTCCAAAATGTTGCAGAATGAGTGCTGGAAATATAATATTGGAAACCCCTCTTAAATGCAGTATATCGATGTTGTTTATTATTGGCCGCCATATTAGTTTGATTTTTACGCTAGATCTGCTGTAAACATTGTTGTTACTTTGCCTTCTCAGCCTTCTCAGATATCCATTATTAACAAGTATTCCTTGATGCCTTGATTCTCTATTGCGAATATTCCTTGCTCTGACTACGAGTGCCCTTATAACCCTTTTTTCGTAGCTACGGGATGACCTGAAGTATAATTCGTTTTGGCCTTGACCGAACTGCACCAGCATAATTTCAAAACGAATTCATTTATCATATGGGAAATACTTTTCAACTCCAATCTAATTCACTTTCTTTGTTCCAAAGGAACAATAACCCATATCCAGAGAAAATTATGTTTCACCCCAATCCTTGTATTTTGGTTTCTTTGATGGAGTCAGATCCTGTTTATTTTGCGTATCTTTTAGGAAGTATTTGACTTTCGTTAACTCTCATTTATTTATCCTTTGATGGTTTCGAGCAAAGAGCTGGATGGAGAAAAACGAACAAGTAAACAAATGAGTTCGCCCTTCATTTACAATGTATCCCAAAGGGTGAATAATCAGTTAAGCTTTTGCGTTTGGTTAATAAGTTTTCTCGAACGAAGTATTCTTAGATCTTTTGGTGGGTTGAATACAGTATAGAAGCCGGTAAATAAAAGTGTGGGTGCAAAATAAATCGAGCTAGGATAATGTCTTTATAAGTCTTTATACTTGGTCTATTTAACTTGAGACAGCCGTATAGCCCGAAACAGTCGTATTTTGGTGTTAACATTGCCATAAAGCATATTGAGTGATTTTTTAGACACACAGACCGACAAGAACATAGGATTTACGTGCTGTAAATAAAGTTAAGATATCCAGAGAGAGCCGGAAACATATAGTACTCAATTGAAACGTTCCGAAAGACGTGTTCGTTACTGTCTATCTGCTCCCGGCAAAATTCAATTCCTCCTCAACTCTTACTTCCCTCTTTTTAGGAAATCGACATTTTAGACTCGCGCTCTGCAACTGCTGGCGGGAGCTGATCTCAAATGAGATATGTATGCACTCCGGGCATTATTAGATATTACGTCTTGCATCTTTCCTGGGACCTCAGCGGTTCGAAGATTATCAATCAGTGGCGGGATATGCAGACGGATCAGTTTCACCTAGTAAGCGAGTCAGTATGAAAATATGGACGAAATATTATGATCAATTACTATTTCGAAATAAATCATCATTTTCGAAAAAATATTTATTTATTTGTGGTCCTGGTTCGATTCTTAACCTGACTCATTCTTTTATCTATGGCTCGATGTAGGGCAATGACTGAAGACAGTTTACTTTTTATGGGGGATCCATGGTGTTTTCCAATAATTCGGGAAAAATCTCATAATTGTGTAATAAAAGTCTGTTGTTGTTCGTTCAAAGAGATGAAGTGGAATACCGTAATTTGATTTTGAAAAATTATTTCATGCTACTCTGTTATAAGGAGGAGGACATTTCTAGTACAACAATGAATTATTTTGAATAGTTCAGATCACAAATTGTGTATTAGAATACAAAGTTTCACAAATAAAACTATTTTTCTTCCAGTGACGCGTTTCATTTATATTTAAGAGGGGACTCTTTATTGACTTAGTCATAGATAAACTCCAGGAAAGTATTTGATGGGGATTTAGGTCTTTATCTGACCTACAGTAAAGAAATAAAATCATCCCACCTTTTACTAAGCCATTACTGATACAAACAAAAAAAACAGACCTTCGTCCAGTTCTTGCCGTGTCGGGAAAAGAGGTTTTTGTCGATGGAATTGGTGGATGCGATAATTCATTGTCAGAAATGGTGAACGTACGCCAATCTGATCAAGTATAATGCAGTCAAGGCAGCATTACACTAAGCACGTTACGTATTACAAGCTGGAAGGTGGAAAATAAAATGTGTATTTAGCCGCCCTGAAGTTATTAAATTTATTGAGTCCAGTGGCGTCGCCAGCAGTACATTAACAAATGTTTCTGGCAAAAAAAAAATGTACGTCTCTGACTGGTGTAATGTTTATATTATATTTATTGGACAAATGAAGTAAAAATTCAACTTCTTTGTCTCTTGAAATAATTTTTATATCATGCTTAGTATAGTAATAGTATTTCTGGGAATCAAATCACCCCTAACGCAGGAATGCTGTCCTCTAGCGCTTAGAGCAGAGCTGAGGCACAACGGAATTTGACAGAACATAGGTTTATTCAGCGGAATAGTCCGATACCATGACCTTTATCAAAAGAACTGGTAGGTTCAACACTAAGAAATCACCATGTCAGTTTTAGTGTTGATTCTCGGGCTTTGCAAACAGGGCCAAAAGTGGCCTACTTGCCAGGATTTGCCTCCCCATTTTTACTAAAAATGTGTGTATGTGGTAACGGAATCGAAAGCTTGAGATGTAGGTTCAAATCCCACCAATAACAGATTTTTTCTCTGCTCTTCTAATCGCGTATTAGAAGATGTCTCCCTCTTAAAGATGAGAGAATAATATGAAAATTCTCAGTTTATTGAAACTATTCACACTGAGCACTTCAGTATTAAGTTGAATTAATTATAATATCAGAAATACTGAAAGCCGCTTTAGATCAAAATTAAATAAATGCTGATAGTTCATTAAGTGGATTTTCAAATTCAATTCCGCGGCTTTTCAGAGTGGCCAACACTTGAGTTGAGATGAGCACATTGTTGCATTGATTGGATTTTTGAATTGGATACCTCTAATTAAAAAAGCTATATAGAAACCGTAATGGAGAGGCCATCAGTAGTGTTTGTTCATTTTTTATCGGAAATATGGCATAATGGGCATAATACTCGTTATTGAAAAGTAAAAAAATCCATTTACTGAAAGTGCTCAGTTTTCATCGGCACTAATGGAGGAGACGTGAAATGAGAAATCATACTTTTCTATATCGAAAAATGTGACCCCTCGAGAGACAGGTGGATTTTTTCATCATGTAGAAGGACTAGAGTGAAGCGTTTTGGGGTGATATCAGGGAGAAATTCGTATAACATAGCTCCGTTATTAACACCAGAGGGATACCTTGATATTCATTTTTTAACACGCTCGTATTGGGTTCACCTGTATCTATAAAAAAATTATTCTTTTTGATATTATTTTTCACATTTCAATTTGACAAAACAGATAAAAATTAAAAATTAAATTTTAGTTGGTAAACCAAAAAATAACATGCTTTAAGAGAACATAGCCACCAACAATATGTGATTAATCTGGTGAAATATTCCACCAAATTCCATCCCAAGATTTTCCCCTTCCTTCTATCAGTTTTATTTTTTGCAAATTCAAATCAATAGTTTTGGTAATTTATCAACATTATGGTATTTAAAATTAAGACATACCTGAAAATTGAATAATTTGTATAGCTTATTTTTTCGCGAGTGCGAAACTTTTTATGTGTGTCTTTGTTTAGAATGTAGGCAGTTAGGCAAGTATGCAACAGCACAACTGGGTTGACTATTATACAAATTGAAGTTTCAAGTAGAATAAGAATTTTCTTTTATACTAATGTATCATGAATCAATAATGACATGTTTTTTTATGTACGCCAGTGAATAACCACAAACCATCGTAACCTTAAACTTATTTACTCATGAAACGATAAATGCCGAGTCAAAAGAGCTGATTTCTTTCAAAACTTGCACAGGCGACCCATATTCATGAGTTTGGCTAACACTGCTTAAGTTTTCATCCAAAAACAAACATACACAAAACCCAACAATAAACAAACCAGCTCACATCAAATTTTTCCACACTGGATAGGAAAATATGAAGTACACCTTGAAAACTCCTGAATTATTAAATGTATGCCCTCCACTGCGCATCAGACCTGCTATAGACAATCATGACTAGTCAGACTAGTCAGTAAAGCCTGGCGGTCTGAGTGTAGAGAGCAATTCGGTGGTATATAAGTAACCCAGTCAAGGGTGTGATAGCAACATCAACTCATCTCCAAGTGTCGCCCTCTATGGGGAAGCCCATTGGCAACTTACAAAGTCTTTTGGGTACATTTCCTTTTTCTGACATGTGTAAATGCTCCGGCATGCCCAACATCAATAAAATTATTATTATTATTATTATTATTATTATTATTATTATTATTATTATTATTATTATTATTATTATTATTATTATTATTATTATTATTATTATTATTATTATTATTATTATTATTATTATTATTATTATTATTATTATTATTATTATTATTATTATTATTATTATTATTATTATTATTATTAAAGGTCCTAACACTTGGACTGCCGTGAAGCGGCGACAAATGTCCCTTATGATATCTGTCAACAAGGGAGATCCGATTTACGTAGACATCCCTTAATCTTCGTAAACACTACTTACGATGTACAATTAGACCGCCAGGCTATACTGACGAATCTAGGCTAAAGACATATTTTTTTATTTTTCGTATTTAATCATATTCGTATTCAAAATGTTCTAAATGAATCCAGTGACATACTTAATGTCTGTACAGCGTACGTGTACATTTGGCAACCAAGGTTTTATGATGGAATACTATTAAATGTAAACAGTAGTAGTGCCATTCTCTATCAAATAGTCTCAGGGGTTCCCCAACATTTGAGGAAACTTTGTGTTCCTCATCAAGACTCTATTCCTATAGGATGTCGTTCACAATATGTCGATATACGGCAGACATCCCTGTGGAATCTTCGCTTAGTACAGTTTCCCAACGAAGAAAATACAATGGAGTGCAATCAGCGGTAAACTTCAGGCCGCAACTCATACAACAAGAAAGATACTCGATAGAAGACTAGCACAGATATTTGAAAAGATGGAAACCATTCCATGTAATCACTTACTATACGTGGAAAACGTTGTTCACTATAGCAGGAGGATTTTGAAGATTAGATGGTATAAAGGGAAAAAAGGTTATATGATTAGAGGAGCAACTACAGGCTTTGAACAATGAAAAAAACACTTAGATATTGATAAAGTATTCCCATATTATGCAAAGATTTGATAGTTTCCGGAGTAACAGCAGTAGGCGGTCGACCTGTGCCAGGTTGATCATTGAGTGAGACCCGGCCCCTTTTAAACTCAACAAACCAATTAAAAACTGTAGCCCTAGAAGGGGCAGAGTCCCCAAAGCAACTCACTAAACTTTCGTGACATTCCGCTTGTTTTAGTTCCTTCTTACAGTCATACAAAATCATGGCTGGAAAATCGCGACTAACCAGTTCCATTTTCACGTTAAAATTCGGCCAACACTTGGATGCATTCGAGACCGTGGCAAGGCAACTACTGAACGATCCAAACGCTGCCTTTGCGTGTAAGCACTTACAACTTTAGACAAAATAGCTGCGTGGTCAAACTTGTTTAAGCTTGTATAGATTAGGAATATCTAAAGACTTTCAGCGTGACCATCGTACTTCTAACCAATCTTTCAAAGCGGCGCTTCCAAAGTGTATGATGGTTGTCAATGCTCGACTTAGAGAGAAGAAGATTCTGTGATGCTTCATCAATATATTATGACAAGGCGCAAACTACATATATTTCAATTAAAAACTCTGGCGGCTTTGCTGCTTTTTCTCCTCATACTTTTGCCTGGATTTCTTTCCTGGGTCAGACAGTGGATGAAGTGGGAGCAAAATTAATAAAGCGATCCGGGGACGCTTGTTGCAAAACCTCAATAACAGAAGGTTACCGTATAAATGAAGGCGAGCCTTTCCAACAAGCAATGAACTCGCCCTTTGAGATGGCCTCGTCCCTTTGCTTATAGTCTATTGTGTGCCGGAATATAGCTTAATAGAGAGGACAGGGTACATTCTCGAGGGCCTTTGTGTTGATCCGGTATTTTGCGGCCCTTATATTTATGGAACGAATGCCGCTGGACTTTGAAATTCGCGTAGTGCTACACACATTGGCGTCAAGTACATGCGGGTATAGCAAACAGGCTTTAAAAAATGGCAAATGTATGCGGCTAGGGTTGGAATTTTAACATTAATAAAATTGCATATAGTTTCTGGTCAAAGGTTTGATTTCGGACTTCCATTGTCTATAAAATTTTTAGTATCACGACGTTTTGATTGATATGCTATCGTCTTCAGTTCACCTGAGTCCATGAGTCCAGGCAAAAGTCTTCAGTTCACCTGAAGATGATTGAAGATAGCATATCAATCGAAACGTCGTGATACTCAAACTGTTGTTTGAAACTTGTAGACAAGGTGGATTTATCAAAACTTTGATTTCGGACTTCCATTGTCTATAAAATTTTGAGTATCACGACGTTTCGATTGATGTGCTATCTTCAATCGTCTTCAGGTAAACTGAAGAAGAGTCGATTGACCCATGTTATTGTCAGGCGGCCAGTATTTTTGTGGGTAAACATGGTTGCCAGATCTCATTGGTTTAGCACAGATCACGTATTTATTTTCTTAAATTTTCTGCATGCATTTTAATTGAAGCTTAAAAGTATTTTCCGAGCTATAGAGGACCGGACAGACAGACGAACAGAAAGACAGACAGGCAGTCAGACCGATGTAAACGAAAGACATGGTTCTGCGTGATGTACGTATATGCCATTAAACAATAAATCAAGAAGACATATCTCGAATTTGAATTTTTTTTCGATCACAATACCTCCTCTCCAATGGCGGGGAAAATAATAAGATAAGACGCAAAAACAGCTTAAGGAGGGTTTAGTGGAACCAAATGGAAGCACTCGAAGAGCAATTTGAGCCGCTGTTTGCGTTTTTATTTGAACACTAAGCCAACCAAGCATGAAATGAAGGAAAAAATTCACGGGATAACATTTCAACTTTAATAAATGAATTTAAGTTCTGTGCACGGAGCTTTTAAACTTGGAACGCAGTTACGATTTTTTTCCGTCTGCTCTTTCCAAGCGTTAAATCGCCGTGGGTGCAAAACTTTTAATTGGTTGCTGTGATGAAGAAAACAAACGGCGTCATGTAGTATGACTACCAATATCCACTTGATTTTCAGTGTTTCAATCGTCTTCAGGTGATCTATCGCAACTATTGATGCTGCTCTGGGTGGCGTAGTATTTGTGTGGTTAGTCCTGATTGGTACCGGTTGAGTTTACAATTTATGAATCCAAAGAAGCATTTAACAGTTCTAGTAGAAGAAAATATAACTGAAATAAAATCTCGTTTGTTTGCTTTTACCTTGATCGACAAATACGCGAATAACCCTGAAAAACCCATTAGCTGAATGTTTAATGACTTCTAGAAATACGATTCAAGTGGACAGTGACTTCCAATCTGGTTTCGTGTTGAATGAAGTATGAACTTCGGGTCTCAGAGACCAAATTAAGCATAAATTATTCAACCTCATCAACGCTGGCATATCGTTTCTAATCAGGTATAGATAGAATTCATAATAAAGACTGAACGTATATCGTTTTGTAGATCTTTTTGTCGATAGACAGACAGGTAGATTGATAGTTAGATAGTTCGTTAGTTGGCTAGTTAATTAGTTAGTTAATTAATTAGTTACATAATTGAATAGTTCGATAGATCGATGTCGATAATACTTCATTACGATCTGCCGAATATTCCGGAAAATCGCATAAAATTACGGAAAATGTAAAAATCTGCATATAATTATGGATTGTTGCAGAAATTTCCGAGGTTTTTGGGATGCTAAGGCAAATTCCAAAATTCTACTGTAATTTCCAGAAAACTTTAGGAGAAACGCTGAAAAAGTTGGAATAATTGGAAAAGACTATAGATATTGGCAAAAATAGGGAATAATATAGAAAAATTGGGATACATTTGAAAAAATCTGGATAAGTAGGGATAAATGGATGAATACAGATACATATGGATGAATCTGGAGCAATCAGGTTTATTCGGGAAAAATTGTGACAAAATATTTATGCAAAATCGCAAAAAAATTAGGAAACATGAACAAAAATTCGAAGAAAATCTGGAGTATTGGGTGCAATTCAGAAATACCCGACAATACTTGGGAAAACTATAGAAAACTGTAGGAATCTGCAAATATTATTAAATTAAGTCGATACATACGATTCTGTCATATACAATCAGAAATTACAATAAAGCATCTTTTCGGATAGTGCTGCTTTCAAAATCATCATAAATAGATATTTGTCAAACGACCTCGTGGACAAGGAATCCACCATCAACAATTATATCAAAGCTGCAGAATTGAGCATGCCATTCAGTAAATTTAAAAGAATATGCGTTACTGTGCATCTGAAATATTAAATTATAAATCAAACTTAATCCTCTTCACTTTATTTAATTCTAGTTTATTTGAAATAGACGACTTGAAAAGATGTATTCAAAAACATTGTTTTTCGCAAAATAGGTGAATTTTAGAAGCAGATAACTCAAAAACGGTTTAAGATTGAAACTTTAACTTCGTTACAATAAAAAATATCGGAAGCTTCCTATTTTTATCTGTAGAATTTAGTTTTTGTGGCCCTTCCCCTCTTCCTTTAGCTCACCTCTTAGGGTCGGGTACTGATTTTTACCTCCTGAGGACTCTAAACTCATCTCTGGAGCTAAAAATTTCGCCTTCCCTCCCCTTCTCTTTACACCCCTCTCTGAGAACGTGTTGACTGGATTAAAAAACAGTTTTATTTGTGAAACCCTCTGCCCAAATTATACAATTTTACCTGAACAAAATAATATGTATCAATCTTAACCTAATGATTTACATCTCATTCAATTTTCTATCTGTTCCTGTTTGACTCAACACTCGAATGGATCGACCTTCGGAAAACAATAACACACGCTGCTGGAAAACGGAGTTTAAAGTTTCAGAGAGTTGTCGGAAGCGGGTTTTCCGATATCGGTGCTCTTTTCCAGGCGCTAGCTTTCCACAAACTTTCGTTTTGCGTCCACGAAAATGCAGTTACCGGATTGAAGTGAAAACTTTCGCGGTTACGATATTGAAAAGTTCCGATATAAAAGGTTTTACTTTGTGGATATACGCAAGAGCAATTCGTAGATTATAGCAAAATCACGATATCAGAAAATGAAATTTCACTCGAATTACCCTCATCCGCAAAAGGGTCGGCAAATGAACTGAATTCGTTTGACGTAGGAGGGAACTAAATAAAAGGCATTTTGCATGGGTAAATGTAAAGTAATGTCTGACTAGCGAGAGAATGCGAGGCAAAAGCTCGATAGTATTAAGCATATTCATGAAATTTTATTGAATGAAGCAGAAAAGTACTTAACCAATAACATCTCGACTAGTATTTTGTTAATTACTCACATAAAAATAAAATCTTAGACTAAGAATATGTGCTTTCATTCAACTGTACCATATCTTCCTATACGCGCAAAGCTATAATGATCTTAAAGTAAGAATACTGTATTTTTGATCATACAGAGTTAATTCAAGTAAATATTTTCCATTCAAATCTGAGAAAACACTTGAAGTGAGGCTACCAAAAATCCAATGGAGAATAACGGGCGTGGAAACAAATAAACGCGAACCGCTGAAATGCCATGGACGAAAATGGCGATGCGAAATAAGTTGATGAATTACTTGGATAGAATCGTTCGTATTCTTGATTGAAAAATATAGATTACTTATTATAAAAGCATTGAAATCTTAGTTGTGAAGAAATTAATATTTTCCTTCAGAGTATATTTCTTTAGAATGAGTATTGAATTCGTATATATAATTTTCTGAGATCAAAGTAATAATAATTTACTTGAATTGATAATATCCTCTCTATGTGTGTATTATGAATCAAATTAAAACAACACCGACAACAATAATCCTGGGAAATAGTAGACCACCACGAACATGCTAAAAGTATTTGAGATAAAGTAATTATGCATATACCGGCAACACTGACAGTCATCTTCGAAGCTCCTGCCTTGACTCGTCTAAACTTGTCCTGTGAATGGCTATTATCGGTTGTATGGCCGTCGTGGGCGGTGCTTAACTTCTCAAAGGCGTAGCCAGTTGTACATTGAGTTCTTAGACGCGTAGTTGACAAATGGTGCAATGCAGTCTAAACAAGGAAAAGTTATCGGTAGCTAAGCACATGTTATAAAAGACTGCTTCTAACAATGCTGTTACTCAACCGCCTGTTGCTCGAGACGCTAGAGTAGCCTTTTACTCGTATATCATTAAAATCCATCATATAGTGTTTAATTGAACATGTCGCCGCCTATGACTTCATAACACCTACTGCATTTCCCCCTTTCCTCTTGGTATTCTCTGGATGGTCAGAAAGTAAGCATCAACCTACTCGACGTCATTTATTTTGTCTGTTCGAGTGTGAGTCGACTCGAACACTTCTATGAAGGCATAGAAGGCAAGGCGAGAAGAGGATAATATATATGTATACCCAGACAATTTGCTGTCTGGATTTTATATTGCTCTTTCCTTGAATAACCGCATTGCAGAGGGTCTAATGAGGATTCCTTATTCCTAAATAAAGCCTTGGGAGTGAGGAAATTTCAGAATTCAAGGATGGCGGAGAATCGGCCTATAATTATTCTGAGGGAATACATGATTAAATATAGCGTTATAAAAATGTATAGTGGAGCTCGGAGATACAGCATTTGTTTGGATTCCTTTGGGTCATATTACAAGTGCCACTGTGTTAGTTTTTTTGAACCATAAAAAATTGACTTTTGGTGTTTATATATTTATAACAAAGTAGATAATGTAGACACCATACATTTTTTCTGTGTACGTATCTATGGAAATTAATGCTTGCAGCTTGGGGAAATAACAATTTTGAAAATTGTTGGAATGAAAATTTTTTTGAATTTATAACAATTGTTTTTCTACATTCTACATAATCCAAATTTCTGGTTATTTAAGAGTGAAATTAAATTAATTTAGGAACTTAATTTTAAAATTTAATGACTATGACCTTCCATCAATATTTCCGAAACAGGGGGTCACTTATAACTAATAAAATTTAGCGCTGATACTTCGATTCATTCAAAGTTATGTTAGTGTGTAATGTTTTTATTAGATTTGCAAATTGATTCAATTATAAAGAGGATACTTAGGTTCAGGATATAGATTTTTCTGAAAACATGTTTCTATGCTTTCTCTTGCAGCACAATGTTCGCTAAAACCGATTAAATTGTTTCAGTGGATGGTATGGAACTGGACACACTCTACAGAAGGTACTGCGTTCGTCTGAAACATGCTCTATACCTGTCATTTTTGACAGTAGCAACAGTCACTTCCGTCGGCCTACTTATAACAACATGTGCTCTGCACGCGCAGGTAAGACCAAATGTTACCAAATTTTCTTAGGGAATTTTTAAAAATTATTTCAAAAGCCAGAAACATCGATAGTCAGACATAAGGATAATCTCTAACCTTTATTGGAATCAAAAGACAAAAATTGGGGTGGACAACGAGCTTGTCTTATAAATTCTAATGAAATGTATATTTGTAATACCAAACAAACCGCCAAATAGTAAATGCTTTTCACAATTATTATTTTAAAGTATAAAATTTTCTGACAAAAAAATAAGTTAATTTATTTATCTAACCTTATATACAGCTTATGTTTTGTATTCGCATGCTCATATTTACAAAATATTCGTATTCATTTTGTGAATGCGAACGTCAAGAGATATACGAGTATTCTGCAAATACGAATATTGGTTACATACTATATCGACTCGCTCTGGGTGTGATATCTTGTTTCAAATGAAATAAATCTAAATTTCTGGATGAAAATTCTATAATAATTTGAGAGAAAGTGCGAAACTTGGCATGCTATTTAAAACTGTCATTATTTGGACGGTCGGTTGTCAATTGTTTTGAATCCATAGCCAACTACGCTGGATGAAGGTTATAAAAGAAGGAGTTGGTGGTGTAAGTTTGACTCTTGTGAGTTAAACGCATGATTTCGAGACATTATAGTTTAAAAAAATCCTAAAATGTTATATTACACCGTAATTTGGTCAGAAACTTGTGATATATGGAAATTTTCAGCTCTGACACTTTCAATTTCTTTTAGGCGCAATAAAATTGTTTTTTAAATTATTACTAACTCACTAACTTGAAACCCCGATTCTAGTTACTTGTTCTTATAAATTGAAGGGGTACTTGATCCTTGTAAGCTAGGCTTTAGAGCCGAGTCGAATTTCAGTCCGTTAACTCTCAATATATGTGAGGAATATTTTCAGCTAAAGCGAAATCCTCGAATACAACGAAAAGCCCTCTATACTTACACAGGCTGTAGGTTTATATGAAAAATGGCTTCGCAAGTCGGTCTAATAACATTCTCTTTGAAGTTTGGAATCTCCTTAAAAATTTAGATATGCATTATACTCGCTGGGGTACTCAGAAAATCCAGAATAACACCGTGTTATTGATGATAAAGTTTCAAATTTTTATCTATAATACTTTTAAAGATGCAGCGCCAACTTGATTTTGTAAAATAAATAATATAAATGAAATACTTAAAATTGACATCATTCGAAAGATTATCTTTTTCGGAATTCGTTGGTGTGATAAGAGGGTTCAAGCTACGATCATGTGGGTAATTTGTTCAACGTTACATGCAGTTCTGAAGATAAAAAAAATCAAAAGACAATAATTATGTCATGGCAAAACTCGGTTTTTTGGTTGGTCCTGTCTATTTGCGGATTACGTCAAATTTCATGATTTTGTATCCTATTTTCAAGAGGGTTATTTATCATTTTCGAAACTCGGATACAAGGTTACATAAAATATCCAATAATATTGTATCTGACTAGCGAGAGAATGCGAGACAAAAAATGTGGACAAAATACTGCGACGTTGTCAGACGTTTCAAGCATATCTAGATCTGTTGTTTTAAGTATATTTATGCAATTTACTAAATATGCGAGAAAGTACTCCACACCACATCTTGTTAAGCATTATAAAACATATTAAAACAATACTGACAAGAATATCGCTAGTAAACACCACGACGTACAGGCTAAAAGTATTTGATATAAGATAATTCTGCATGTATGGGCAACACTGTCAGACATCTTCAAAGCTCCTGCCTTGACTCGTCTAAACTCGTGATTTGAATGTATATTTCAAGTCACATGGCCGCCATCAGCAGTACTTAACTCCTCACAGACCTATTAGGACATCGAGTTATTGAATGTGTAGCTGAGCAGCTCTTACTCACCCGCTTGCTGCTAGAAATGCTAGATCAACATTTTATATTGTTAAAATCCATCTTGTAGCATCTAATCAAAGATTTTTCCCCCTTTCGTCACTGGTATTCTCTGGCTTCTTTGGTACGCTGTGACTTCGTGATCAACCCTGTACAATTAAAATTCTTACTAAGTAGTACATACTTAATTTCTAAAGCTCTGTAGATAAGAATTGAGGAATATTCTCGGGTAGAGCTTCGAATTCATCGCATAACTTTCCGCTTTTATTCTGACCGCCCATTTGTATGAAAAATAGCTTTGTAAATATGAACCCCTTTGTGCTTCGAATGCTTTTATGTGGATTGAATTGACTGAAGAACTGGGTATTGTCAGGGACGTTTTGAGAAAATCTCATAAAATGCATGAGGGGTTTAGGGGTTTCATACATATTTCAATAACACTCTAAGTGCCCAAGGCAGTGAAAGTATCGAACAGTTTTATTGAAACATTACATTGCCTACATCAATTTCAAAAATTATTTCATACATAGTCGTGAAGGCATTTTAAACAAAGACAACTTTGCTTGACTGAAAAAAGTACAGCCGATGTTGGATTCCAAAAAAGGTTTCCCATATGCGTAAAAATAATCTTCATAAATCCTTGGTTTTTTTAGGTAAGAAGTGGTTAGGATATGAAAAATATATATTTTTTTCATTTTAGAGGGCATAAATTCAACAGGTTATTAAAATTATTTCTCATCTTATATTTACGAAAACAACGCGACACATAATTTTTTTAAATATTTGAGCAAATGTGCTTTTTTGTATCTTAATAAAAGCTGTTAATATTTTTACGTTATGCCGATATATAATTCTGAAAAATTAATGATCTAAAATAATGCATTTATAGTCATAGATTTCTATTTTAAAGTATCTTTTACTTTTCGTTTTATTGTCTTGTTAATATGTGATATAACAAAAAATATAATTTTGAGTAAATAAAAAATCATAAACAATCTATTTAATTTATCTGGTGAATTTACCAGACTCTTATCAGTACAAGACGAGTGGCCACAATTTGTTACTATATACTGCTAATCAAAATGCTGCTCATAACACATAAACAGTTTAATGGCCAATTAAAAATGGTAATTCACCTAGCGCAGTGTGCCTGCAAAATCCAGGAAACTGCATCGTAATCGTGAAATGGCTGTTTATACTACCAGTCAGCGACAGTAGCTACATGTTTAAAATAATTTGCATGAGTGATTACATCAAAAAGGACTCATAATTTCTAATCTAAATAGTTATGCGGTATTATGTTATCGCTAATAGTGTGACAGGAAATTATGTTAACTTGTACTAAAGCTGGCCCAACCAAGAAGCCATGTGCATATACTGCCATTGGCCACTAGATGTTTAACAAAGATCGAGCTGTACAGGTTAGCAAATTGAGAATAAGAATCGCCTGGAGTGGCAGTTGATCATAGCTGAATGGTTTAAGGCATTCGACTAGAATGTAGGGGGTTGTGGGTTTATCCCCACTGGCGACACATTCTTTAAGTGTATGCTCTCCACTATGGATCAGACCTGCTATAGACATGCATGTCTCATCTTTAGCCTAGACTCGTCAGTATAGCCTGGCGGTCTAACTGAGAGCAATCGGATGGTATATACGTAACCCAGTCAAGGGTGTGATAGCAACATCAACTCATATCCAAGTGTCGCCCTCTTAACATCAGCAGAACTATTCAGAACAGCAGAGAACGAAGTACAATGGGCATATGCAATAGCCAACACCAATAGACAATAGGCACTGAAAGAATAAGAAGAAGAACAGTATAATTGCTAGAGTGCAATTCTGCGATAATTGTATCTAACTCGTCAGTCTTTGTAGAAATTATACAAAACCTAAAGCATCTCCAAATTCCATTTCAAAATAGACTGAACGTTTCTAGGAGACACGAAGACTGCTAACGGCATCGTCGCCCTTAATCACGATATAGCTAGACGATTGCTTTTACAAATTAATCAGAGTTATCTCGGGTACTAGCGCTGTGATTAATAAAACTTCATTAATTGGATCAATTTGTACATTGCACGCCTAGATTTGTCCTAGATACAGCTTTTATCAGGCAGAGGTGAACGCAAAGGCGTTTGAAGACGCGGGAGGCGATACATTCGAAAGGTTTTTAAATTTGAATTATTGGGCCTTGTCGATTGATGTAGTATCCTCAATCGTTTTCAGGTGAAATGATCTACCGTTCATTTCACCCCCTATGATTTCCGACTGTTCAACGGGCAGTGCGCTGCCCGGCGGAAGGTGAGTATGTGCCGCTGGTTCCGGTTTAATGGCAGTATTTCGATGTTGTTTATTATTGGCCACCATAATGCGCTTGGAGATGAGTGTTGATGAACTAAAAATAACAAATCATTGAAAAAGCCTCCTATAGCATATGGTGTAGCATCATTTCTCCCGACTAACTCCAAAATGAGAAAGTAATCTTGTTTCGTGGAGAATCGGTTTTTGGTTACATTCCAGTCGGCTTTAAAGCGTTATCTCGAGGGATCTCCATCCTTTCCGCTGTTCTCGTTGACTGATTTTATCTCTGTTGGGAGTAGTTTGTCAAGATTACTGTCGACACTGCCAGTTCGATATATTCGGAGCAGGCTAGATTTCAGATGCTCTTATCGGCGTGATATCGGAGAAAGATACCCAGAAAGAACATAAAAGTAAGTATATCTAGGATGAATTGCTTATAGAAAAGTGGGAATAATGTATAATTATTGTTGTATATACGTTTGGATTTTGATGGAGCATTGAAACTAAGTTATTAGGCAAAAAGGCTCTGTAGTGTTTGGAAATCGATCCAGTGGCAGCGAAGGTATCGACAAAAAACAAAAAAAACACATTACTGCATTCTATCTAAACAGGATTAATGAATGCATACAAAAAAGGTATTTAACCTTCAAAAAAGCAGCGTCAAGTTGGTTGACTTTGTATTTCACGTATAGCGATACCATTTTACTAAATATCTTCATAGTATTTTAGAAATTTTGAGATTCTGGTAATTTTTTAAATCAAGACAGACTTAAGGTCTTGCAGTAGTTCCAAAATTTCTGTAATTGCGATTGAAAACATCAATTCAAATCTTTATTTCCAAAGTGATCCCATTAATTTGAAAGTATAGCGTCAAACTGGCCGCCATTTTAATGTTTATAACGTTGAACATGTGAAAAGCATGTTTAGAAAGTTTGTTATTCTGCGTCGCGTTTATTTTTCACAGAGAGATAAAGCTTCAAATCAACCAAATAATGCTCCTTATTAACGAGAAAAACTAAGCGTATTCAGAGTCACGTCAGACCCCTCATCCGTTTTTCAAAGCCACCTACATTTTCGGACAGAGTTGCATCCCCACCAATTTGGTTGCTAGTTAGCGAGTAATTGAATTGCTTCGGCAATTTCGTTGGAGTGAAATGGTCCAGTTGCCGTCCTTGGCGTTTGGAATTAGACAGTCATTTGTCACTAATGGGGCTCGCCAAAATTTTGTGAACGATTTTACGATCTTTCCCCTTTAAGATTGCACCTTGTATAAATGCAGCCATTTAGAAATACATCATTTTTTTGAAATTCTTTGAAGATGATTTTGAGTAAAAATGCATCATTAATTAGGATTCAATCGCAAACAGTGTTCGTTAGAATATTTGACAATATTAGCTAAATCACTTTTTAGATAAAAGCTTTTGCAGCTTCAGCGCGAGTAAATGTATGATAAATTTGACCATCATCGGCATATATCACAACGCAATTTTGCAACCCGAAGTGAAAAAGATTACCTCACTATAAATACCAGGTGAAAATAAGGTCGGAATTATGTAGCCCATTAAAAATTTTAACACAAACGTTGCTTCTCTTCCGGTATTTCAGTTCCTTCCGTAATTCAACATGACGTGTTAGCTTAAAAGCGTAACAGAATGGTCTGAGGAAAAAGCTCTTTTCACGGCATGCCTGACTCGAAATCATAACATGTACATAAAATCAGAAACATAATGCTAAAGAGGAACCTTTGTTACTTTACTCAGTTTTCCTTTGTGTGCACGAGAAATACCTTTTGCTCGATAACCTTACAAACTTGTTTTTCTACGCCGGTCAACAATCAAAGAATGGAAGCAGTCTTGAGAGCAGGGGCGTGTACAAGGGGGGTTGGGGGGGCGAACATGGGTAATTACCCTTCCCTCCTCCAAGATTCTTGACAATTCATTTGTTTTTTCCCAAGGAATGAATGATTCACATCTAAATTTGAGAGACGTAATCTTTATAAAAACGTATTGTTAATTGGTATATTTCACTATACATTGTAAAAGTACTCCATGTATTTGAGTATGAGTAGTACTCGAGGCTATAATTATTTTCAAATATTCTTACATCATAAACAATGGAAAAAATCTTTCTAATTTTTCTAATCATTATTAGTTGTCCACGGATTGTAGTTTGTCTGCTATCCTGAAAAATTGTGCATAATAGATTCCTGCCTTGGACCTGTCAGTTCTCCTGCGAATCAAGTCACCGAAACCCAAAAAAAATATATTTGGAAGGAAACCCGTGTCAGCAAGCTCGCGTTCGTTACGTTGCCAGTGTATGTTAAAAAGCTTTCGCAACCTTCCGTGAGAAAATTTAATATAATACAGACGTGGGGATGACATGACAGGGCAAGGTGGAAACGCCAACACGTCATGTCAATGATGAGGGAGAGGACAAGGGCGTGGATACTTTTCGAGTGGTCGTTCTGTGACTGCCCCTTTGCTGTAATTCGGAACATAATCTCTCCGATGACGGACAGTAAAGGTCGTCATGAATCGATCTCTTCCAGTGACAGGTTTACACAGGTGCATGCAAAGAGCTGGAACGATGTGGAAGCAAAGTGTTATGTGATATACAGGGTGTTACTTATTTATAGGCCGTAATAAAGGTTTATATGTCTTTCAAAAATTTCAAAAAAAACTGGGAAAAAGTGTCGTTTTCTGTGGGAACGTCCATTGATAACTTACGAAGTCAAAGGTCCTGGACTGCCTTGAAGCGGCAACCTATGTCCCCTACAACATCTGTCAACAAGGATGAACTGATTTACAGCGACATCCCTTGTTTGTTCTTCGTATTTACGATGTACCGTTATCTCGAATCATTCACATCACAAGCTGACAACTGATATTAAGTGTATGCTCTACACTATGCATCAGACCTGCTATATATATGCATGTTTTGCCTTGCCTAGACTCTTACGTAAGTTGCCCCCATAGAGGGCGACACTTGGAGATGTATTGATGTTGCTATCACACCCTTGACTGGGTTACGTATATACCACCCGATTGCTCTTTACAGTTAGACCGCAAGGCTATACTGACGAGTCTAGGCTAACCATGAAACATGCATGTCTATAGCAGGTCTGATGCATAGTGGAGAGAATACATTTCACGTAAAATCAAAAAAAAATTAGAAGCGTCTCAAATGTGGCTTTATAGATGTAAGAAGAACATGAAGGATATAGTGAAGAAAGGGCATAGGAAGAAAAATAAATCTTGGCTGAGGAACATCAGAGGTTGAATCAACCTCAGTGTGGAACAAATATCTTATGTTGCAAAAGATAGAGAAGCGTTTAAAGAAGTGATCGCCAATATTCATTGAAGAAGAAGGCATGATAACAGTGCATTTGATTAATGTTTGTTATGTGGAAGCATGAAACATAGCAGCGTTTTGTACCGTCTTAAGAATAAGAAAAAAAGATGCGGTAATGAGAAGGTTAAGTCTAGATTATCACTTATCTTCACCAGTAAAAAAGATATCAATATCGTTTGTAGTTCAAAAGGTGGTGTGGGGTTTTGACATTATTCGTGAGGCGATTGAAAAGTTTCATTGCGAACTCAAAGGAAGGCAAATTACTAATAGAACCGCGGGAAGAAATGGATCTTCCATATATAGCTGAGAGGTGTTAAGGCGTTTACCAAAAACTCATTGGATTGAATTTTATTTAGAATAAAATGTCTTGCCGTCTATGACGCCGTGACGATCTTCTCGTGAGATACATTTTCTTCTATTTCCAGGATCTGCAGCGCAGTGCCCTTCCAATATCTGTAATCTCGGCTCTCTCTGTGATCCTGCTAGCAGTCCTTGCGGCATGCCAGCTGCCAGTGGTCCTATCTTCAGACAGTTGGACCTGCGCTTCATCCCTCTTGGCCACAGCTGCGGTGACCGTAGCTACTATTCTATTGGCTGGCCGACATGCCCCTCTGCCCCTATTCGCGCTGCTCGTGGCTGCGCACACCATGCTGCCCCTGTCCAGGCTGGTCGCAGGGGCGTTAGCAGCCATCGTGACTGTGGCTTGCATGGCCACGTCGATTGCGTACAAGATCAATGCTCATCCGAATTCGTTCTACTCACAGGTAAGGCGAACACTTTACACTATATGATAATAGTATTTATTTGCGGTTAATATTTATAGATAATAATCATATCAACGAATGGAATATGGTACAACTTCAAAATGGAATCGTAAATAGTCTAAGACTGATCACAGTACATCAGAAAAAAACGTATTAACTTACATGAAACTAGAGTATAGAGAAAGAAGAGACATTATGATATATCATAAGTGAGTGACAAAAAATCCCAATAATTCGACAACAATTTGTCGGAAACTCAAAGTAAAAGGCAATCGAATAATTAACAAAAAATATTAAAAATATTTGCATCGTATATAATTTATTTATTTATTTTATTTATGCAACAGACATGGGGTCTACAACTGCATCCACAGATTACGTATAATAAGTATAAATACATGATTTTAATTGTATGCTCTCCACTATATCAGACCTGCTATAGACATGCATGTTTCGTCTTTAGCCTAGACTCAGTATAGCCTGGCGGTCTAAGTGTAGAGAGCAATCGGGTGGTATATACGTAACCCATTCAAGGGTGTGATAGCAACATCAACTCATCTCCAAGTGGCGCCCTCTATGGGAACGCCCATTGCAGACTTACGAAGTCAAAGGTCCTAACACCTGGACTGCCTTGAAGCGGCAACAGTTGTCCCGAACGAAATCTGTCAACAAGGGATGTCGCTGTAAATCAGTTCACCCTTGTTGACAGATGTCGTAAGGGACATCTGTTGCCGCTTTAAGTGTTAGGACGACCTTTAACTTAGTGGGCGTCCCCATAGAGGGCGACACTTGGAGATGAGTTGAGGTTATACAGTGCCTCCATGCTTGCTTCTTTAACCTTCAAAGCAGGAACAAAAAAATTGTCCGAACTGTACCAATGTGACTTTTTCCTTACCTTTTTCTGTGTCATATAGTATTTTTCCTAATTCAACTCTGGAAGTTATTATACAGATAAACATAGAATATAAAATATATGTTCCTGTATTTGAAAGGGGATGGTGAGAGGAATGCAGGAGGGGGGTTATTCCCACAAGGAAGGCGCAAATTACGGATATTGTACTGGCTATGGCACTGACGAGGATGATTCTGATAATAAGGTTTCAGGACTGGCTTCTTAGTTTAACCGTGATTCATATAATACTATTTTCGTATATGGAGCTGGTAAAGAAAATAACGAAACGGAATTATCCAATAACGTCTCAACTTTGTAAGAGCAGACGTCGTAATAAAACATGTCAACCACAGACGGTGACTTTCTACCAAACTTAGAAGTTGTGTTGATAAAAGAAATAAGAAAGTTTTTTTGGAATACCGACAATATATAACACCTAACTTAAACAAAAGATTGGTCATATGAGGGATGAAGGTGTAGTAGTAATGGAGCTTATAAAAAATGTAATTGCCCTGGAAGTTTTATTTAGCTAGAAAGTGGAAATTTATGCCTCTGCTAAATTTATACGGCATAATTTTCTGGGTTAGGCTTTGACAAACATCACGGTAATTTATAAAGGCAATTAATATGGTAGCACACCACGTGCTTGTATGGACTGGACGTAAAGAATGATTAATATTAATTACAGGCTCTCCCGAAATGTGGGGGTACTCAACATAAATTTGGTGATATTTTATGATCTCCAATGTGATTTGTTCCCTACGCATTTTTTTAATGTATTTTGGGTGGTTGATATACTAAGTTGAAGGGTCCAATATGTTTGTGGTGGTTCTGAGACATTCGAAATACGTTTAAATTAAAAAAATCTGTGTATAGGTACTAAGAAGGAATATATAATTTCTGTATTTTAAAGACAAATATGTGAACAACCTTTTTTTCATTTTTTAATTCCTTTGTATTTTATTTCTTGGTTTCTATTTCAATATTTGCTCAGTACGTATTGTCACTAGAGCATTTTAAATTTGTCTCCATGATCAGCTCAAATATCTCTATGGTTTTACCGTAGCCTTTTTCAAAAACAATTTTTGAACATGATGATTCGATTTCTATCATCACTATATTATTTTTGTTACTTTTCATAACATGAAGACATGCAGTCATGTATGCTGAAACAAAACATAAAAATAAATACTACTGAACAACTATTGAAATCTCTTTCTAGACAGTTACAGATAATAATTAACATACAAGATTATTTCATTGGTACCATCACTATTATTTCCGTATTACATTTCATCTCAGTGTTAAGGCATGCACTAATGAATACTTTCTCGAACCAAGGTAAAGGTCGGGTTACGTATGTGACACCCAATTGCTCTCTACAGTTAGACCGCCAGGCTATACTGATGAGTCTAGGCTAAAGACGAAACATGCATTGTCATAGCTGGTCTGATGCATAGTGGAGAGCATAATGAAATTTCCTTTTGGGCAGTTACGCCATCATGGAATTCTGGAGACAGGGACTCAAGTCCCATCCGCACCAACACATTTTCTCTTCAATATCTCTTATCAGAAGTAAACTTATTTGTGAAATTTCATTTAATTTCAGTTGATACCGGAGACTGCAATGCTGATAGCAGCAAGCTGCACAGGAATCTACTACCGTCGTATGACGGAAGAGGCACATCGTCGAACATTCGTAGGGACAAGAACCTGCATTGAATCCAGAGTGAAGCTAGAATGCGAGAAGGAGCAACAGGAACAGCTGTTGCTGAGCGTCATCCCAGCTTACATTGCTGCTGAGGTGAGGCCATCTTCATTACAGAGACTCATTTTGGAATCTCAAAAAAATTTGGTATTGGCAGTATTTGAATCACGTATCTTCAGTTACACAAACGACGTCTTGCCATTAGACTACGATACCTCATGGAACGAACTGATCTAAAGTCTAATGTGAGGGACATTTCGAGAAATTTTTCTTCCAAGTTGTGCAAACTGTTCGTATCTGTAGCCCATTTAAATGTATCTATTTCTGAGGATGGTTAATATGGTGATGAAGAAGCTTCAAAGCAATATTAAATACTAAGGTACTATAAGATCATGTGCCAAGTATATCTTGGCCATAAATAAACCTACGGAGAAACTTCTGGTCCATCTGAAGGTTTGAAGAACATTGACTAGATCTTTCCATGGAGTCAACCAAATTAGTAGAAGTATTAATAATGGGTAAGGAGGCCCCTTTTTGTCGAGGACTATCACTAAAACTAGAGCAGACATGATAGTTCCTTAGTGTCGAACCTTCCAAACCTTTTAATAAAGGACCATTCCACTGAGTAGCTCTCTTCCCTGTCAAACTTGCCCCAAGACTGTTGTATACGGCACACTCTCCCAGGAAGTATAACGTGGTCTCATCCTCCTCTCAGCACTTCTGACAGATTGGGTCTTTGACCACTCCTATGAGTGTCAGGTGCCTGTTCAATCTGCAGTGACCTGTGAGGATCCCTACCAATAAGTGTAGTGAATCCCTCCTCCTGTTCAATAGCCATAGCGCCCTACATTTTTTGGGGCCTTCTATGAACCTCTTGGATTGTCTGCAGTCATCTCTCTCCAACCATGCTGTCGCCAGTTCGTTATATGCCCAATAATCTAGGGCATTAATAACCTGACCTCTGCTAATACCCAGCATATTTCCCACCTGTATGTTTTTCTATTTATAATCTTTAAGAAGATCTTTAGAAGCTGTTTAGGCTGGTACTTCCCGCAATTTTTGATTCCTGCATTCTTTGAGATCAGGATAAACTTGCTTACTAAGCTTCAGTGAGCTTTTTAATGTTGCTATCATCTAAGAGTTTCAGCGACTCTCCTTAACTGTAGATTCACCTCACCCATGATACTTGGTGGAAATTCCAAGGACGACATAAGGAATAATTTATAAAACTTCCAATGGAAATTGTCGATTAATCAGCCTAACAGCCTTGGTGTCATTAAGATGTTATCTACGATGAATTGCACTTGAAATTACATTCGTTTTAAACCCTCCAGCATAGCGGGGTGTGTAGATCCCCCATTTCAAATAGAACATTGTGACCTTATTACTAAAAATACACGCATCGCTGGCGCAGTGTGTAAACATTAAACTGGAATTGGAATCAATATGAATAGCTTCATTTAGTGGTGATTCAAGCTATAATGCAGCTGAATACTAGGAATAGTGATTGCAATTTGGGCGTTTCTCTGAAAAGCATCATTAGTGTAAAATTAAATTATTTGGGAAAATGAAAAAATTATTTGACGTCAATTTTGATTAGGACGCTTTTAAAAGAAAAAAAATTGGAAGTGTCAATATAAACACTAAAAAATAAAAGAGCAGCTTTGACACAAAAAATCAAGTTGGTTGATCCATGATATAGCATCACTCAGGAAAAAATTTGAATCTAATTTTGGAGCTATTGATCATTTGAACTGTAATGAAAAATATTGTAGGTACTGAAAGATCTTAAATATGTTGATTTACAAAAATTCTGAAATACCAACCCATAGATAGACTCAACGCAAAATAGATCGGCCCATAGACAAATCAACCCATAATTAGACTAACTTATAGACACACCGATATATAGACAGACCGAAGCGTAGATAGATCAACCCTTAGGCAGACTAATTCAGGTGCAGATTGACCCATAGACTGATCAACCCATAATTAGGCTTACAAATAGACAGACCGGCCCATCGAATGCCCGACCCATAGACTAATCCACTTACAGACAAACCAACCCACAGACAGACTACCCCAAAGACAAATCGACACATAGATATACGAACCGATAGACAAAGTGACTCATAGATATACCGAAAAGTAGACAAACCAGGATTGAACCAGAATAGACAGTCCAACCCATAGACAGTCTAATACATAGTCAAACAGAACAATAGACAGATGAACCTATGATTAGACTAACTCATAGAGAAACCGACCTATATACAGACCGACCCATAAATATAGGTTTTTTATAAGGTGATACAGTCTCTCAAATTTGAATTTATTTTTCAGGTGAAACGCAGCATCATGTTGAAGATGGCCGATGCGTGTCAGCAAGAACAGTCGAACCGCAGCTTCCACGAAATGTACGTTCAGCGTCACAACAACGTTTCGATCCTTTACGCTGATATCGTCAACTTCACTCCTCTGTCTGAGCAGCTTTCTGCATCTGACCTGGTGAAGACACTGAACGAGCTGTTTGGAAGGTTCGACCAAATCGCCCAGGTGAATTTTCATTGTAGTATAGTTTAAAATTGAGTATTTTTATACTGAAGAAGAGATTTATCAAGTGAGAGAATTAAAATATGATATTTTGACTGGTAACACGCAATCTATAGGTTAGATAGAACTGGTGCACCTTTGAAGCAACATAATAATTAAACTGATCTAATTCTACTTTTTTAAAATATATATTTAGAGATATCGGGTACATATTTCTTAGTGATAATAATATATAGTAACTGAAAAGTTAATTTTAGAAAAAATGTTACATGAGTTCGAAACTAAACACAAATTGGCAACATAATAATTTTTTAATGTCAGTGATTGAATAGTTTCCTCAGGACCGATACGGGCACTTCATACACAAATTGCTCATTAAAAAAATCTCTATTTCGTAGTGAAAAAATAGGTAACGAATACCAATTACCCGGAGTAATAGAGAGGCAATTTCACGAGCCAATAAACAGGGTGATTTACGCAAAATCGTCCCTTCGATCATTGATTAAAACGCGCTGTATAAAAAAAGAAGCGAAACGACAGACAAAAATAATCCAGCGTAGCACCTGGTCGTGGAAAAACTCATATGGGCAGTTTTACCGATTGGCGTGCAGTCCTTTGTTCCATGTGTAGCTGGATTTTTATTAGCCAAAACCGCGGAACAATATTGCATGCCTAATCCCAGTTCCGCAATGTTTGGAGGTCAGGAAATAAATACACAAAGTAATCAGAATATGGAATGGCTTTTGCATACAGAGCGGGATTTTTCGAGTGAGACAGTAGAAATATGAGCTTTTTTCGAAACAATCCATCAATTCATACATGAAGAATGTAGGTGGCCAATAATAAATAACAATATACTGCATTTAAACAGGGATGATTCAGCGGCGCTTACTCATCATCCACCGGGCAGCGTGAGTCACCGCGATCGGCAAAAGTCAACCGAGATCGACAAAGTGGAAATAGAGATTGTTCAACTTGATGCTACATTTAAAAAAAAATAATTTCATACAGACTCAAAACGCTGTAAGAAGCATCTATCAATATTCTTTTTGGCCCTATATTTTGAAAATTATTCTTGATATTTCTTTTTCAATAAAGGTTCAACAATTGGACTCATTTTACTTACTCTGATGCTACGCATAATTAACCGATTTGTGTTGTTTGAAACTTGTAGACAATGTGGATTTATCAAAAGTTTGATTTCGGACTTCCATTAAAAAAATTTGTAGTCAATGGAAGTCCGAAAATCAAACTTTTGATAACCGATTTGTGACCAGGAAGATGTAGGGTTAACAAATGCGGAAAAATCGTGTGACCTCCTGAGCGTTCTAGTTGCCATTTATCAGCTCAAATGCAGATATCGACATGCATCACGCTGCATCGCATTCAGCTTACATTGGAAACAGCCGCACAAACGGAGTTTATGCACTTGTCATTAGTTTCAAATTTATTCTGTTCAGGATTCCAACGAACAAAGCCAACAGTGATTCATCACTTCCAGTGTGTTCGTAAATCAAAAGAGAAATCTGATGCGTAGATAATGGGAGGCAGGTGAAAATTGTATTGATTTTAAGATGAATAGATAAAGTTTCAGGTTTGTCCGATAAGTTTATTATAATTACGATGTGTTGAACACATAGGGGAAAATAATAATCGATTTTTTTATACACCAATAGCTTCGTAGACTTTTTAATATACTCATATAAAAAGAAATTCTGTATTCAATGATTGCATGAATCTTGTAAAGATATACTGACGACAAGAACATCTGTTCTCACTATAAGGGTTCTATGATAATTTATTTGATGAGACGCTTATGGTTTATTAGAATCAAGAAAAGAATATTATAGATTTTAGTATCTTACATCTTGGAAATTGCAGGACCAAAATGATCAAAAATATATGCTGCTTTTCAAGTACACCTATATTCGCTCCAAGTAATTAATTTATTTCACATCGCCATCTTCATCAACAACATTTTAGCGCTACGCGTCTCCTATTTCATACCTGTTTCCACGTCTATTGTTTTCCCTTGGTTTTTATTTTCAACTCTCTCTCCAAGAAGAAAAATATTTTATAATGAAGCTGAATATTCACAACAAGATTATGAAATGTTTTGGTTAACACTATAGTATTCTTATAGGCGAGATGTTTTTGGTTTTGTGCCAAGATAATTATACCCATGAGAAACGCCTTTTATTCTAGGTAGAGTCAAGTATTGCGTGAAATTTTCATTATGTTTGTTCTAAAAAATTATGCAAACCATTTTCGTCCATAAATAATCCCTTAAACCACTATCCTTTCAAAACACCCTGTATTTCCGAAGGCTTCACCTATAATAGAGATAGAGAGAACCGATAGATATTAATATTGTTGAACATCCAGTTATTAAAGTTATAATTGCCGGAATTCCCAAAGTAGATTACTGGTTGTTGTTGCAGTTCGCAGTTATTGCTATAACTTGTTATTAAGGGAATTAAAGTTACTAAATTTGACGTATTGAAGCTCATATAACACGTTGGTTTCGCTAACAGCTCCTGATAAATTTTAGTTATGACGGAGATCCGAGAGCTTTGACCATTGTCTTAGGATCGTCTTCACAGTCTTCCCATTAAGATAACAATAAGAATACCTTACCTAAGGAGACCTTACAAGTCCTAATTCATAAAAGAAGTTTGAGGTTCCCTTATAATATCAGGAAGTGAAAAAATTTGGCAGCATAGCTCTTTTTAAAGCAAATTTCAAACCTATTTTTCAAAATATCGTCGTCATTTTGCTATTTTTCAGGCACTCCAACAGTCAGTGGAGCTATATTCTTTTACGGTGTCTTCAGATGGCGTATAAATCATTTAAGTTTCAATATTTTTTCAATTAATACCTATTCTTATAATAAATACTTTTGCAAGTTTTTAAAAAAAATGGTTGGGAACTTTTTATTTAAGCTCCTTAAGAGGGATCTCTACCTCGAATAAAAGGCGTTTTGCATGTGTTTCCAATATTTCGTTTCCAGCACTCATTTTACAAGATAATGGAACGATTTTTTAAAATGATACAGAAAAGTTGGTTCTATACTCGTGACAAGTCCTTTTTTCAATTTTTGTTACAGAATTATAGATATAGTCGCAAGGGCACTCATATCAGCTTGCAAATCATAGAGAAAAGACGACTCTATGTCTGCATGAAGCTCTATTCTTGATATCTTGAACACTTTGATTACAAAAATTTTAAATGGTATGAGTAAAAGATGTCAATATTTATGTGGCAATATCCTAAATTCCGTATCAAAAATTGTAAAAAGGCTTAGCACGACGATAGAACCGACCTTGCGCTATCATTTTACAAAAAATCGCTCCATTATATCCAAAAATGAGCGCTGGAAATAAAATACTGGAATCCCATGCGAAACGCCTTTTAACATCAATAAACATAGTATGTCGAGTTCAAACTGTTCCGCGACTACAATACTTCCCCCGCCTATAGACATTGCAAGTAAATGCTCACTTCTAATCACGCGTGGATATGATTTGGTAACTGGGTCATGCTTTAAGCTTATAAAACTACAATGTTTTCTCCGGTGAAAGGCTTCCACTCGACAACTCTTCTATTTGCGGTAAAGGAAATTCAGCAATAGTTTGAATAAGGTTGCACCTTGCGCAATGTAAGAATGCAGCTGAAGTGCACTTTAGTTTGTTTATTCAGAAAATTACTTTCTGGCGAACTTCAATTCGGGATATAGGACGACTTTTACTCCCCACACGGATCGGCGAATAAGGATTATAAATTTTGTTATCAGGAAACATTCATGTTTCATGGAAGATACTCAATACAACCCGGAAAGTACGTTTCGGATTTTAGATATGTGATACTGAATCCTCCAGCGCAGCAACTAAAAACACCACAAAGTTTCACCACTTAGCCCGACACGTGTTTCGCTAACTACTTTAGCATTTTCAGGGGAAGATTGAAACTGAAATATGACAGCTGATTGTTTTCTTACACGTGTGGCGCGTGCTGCTAACAGTTTAATACCTGCCAGAATGACACGTCAGGCAGATACGTCATCTTTAAGAAGCTAACGCAAATAGTAGGTTGCTTGATCCTTATTCATTACATTGTCTATTGTCTTTAATATCTCTAGGCTTTCGTGAGTCTACAGCTACTTAAAGCTTACAACGATACGAACCGATTTTAAATTGCTTAAATCTATCTTATGTTCACGAGACTTTTCTATCTGATATTGTCTGTGTGTTTGTAGCTTTCAAACCTAGTTACAGTGTAGTAGCTGTGGCTATCGTGGAAATTGGTTCGCCTTTCATATTCAAAATGATATAACAGTGTAAAAGATTTTGATATTTCTTTTTTCATATATACTTTTTGAACAGTTCCCTAGCATCGCTCCAAGCTAGGGATACTTGCCTTTGTATTATCAAGCGAAAAACCGTATTCTTCACTAAAATCATACGATTTATTAATTAGTCTCTGTAGATCTTCAATACTCTCCGCTAGAGTTGTTTACCCGTGTTCCACCAGTCGTTATCCCACATCTAAATATTTCAAAATACAGAATCTCCATTGATTTATTTAGGATACGACTAATATAAACATCTAACCATTGCATAGGTTGAAAACGAGAATCCACAAATAGTTTTATTACTCCAATGACCTTGGACTCCAGTAATTAAGGTGAAGTGTAACATACACCATGAACATGCCTTTAAAATCTCAGTAAGCTGAACTTAACAGGGCACGGTAGATCATGTCTGATAGCCAGTGACATTCGACTCTACTGCATCGCGGATTTAAATAAGAATTACACACGCGTTTAGTATGCGTATAGGGGATTATGGAACTACTAAATCTGCCAGGAAAATACTGTGCAAAAATTTATATCCCTGATTTATACTTCTTAATTGTTTGACGTCTGAACAATGACTGACTTCTGTCACTGCTCGATGCTTCAATACGAGGGTCACGCTGAAAGTCTTTAGATATTCCGAATCTATACAAGTTTAAACAAGTTTGAGCACGCAGCTATTTCGTCTAAAGTTGTAAGTGCTTACACGCAAAGGCAGTGTTTGAAACGTTCAATAGTTGCCTTGCCACGGTTTCGAATCCATCTAAGTGAAAATGGAATCACGTAGTCGCGATTTTAGAGCCATGATTTTGTATGACTATAAGAAGGGACTAAAACAAGCGGAATGTCACGAAAGTTTAGTGAGTTGCTTTGGGGACTCTGTCCATTCTCGGCCTACAGTTTTTAATTGGTTTGCTGAGTTTAAAAGGGGCCGGGTCTCACTCGATGATGAACTTCGCACAGGTCGACCGCCCACTGCTGTTACTCCGGAAACTGTAGAAGCTGTGCAAAATATGGTGAAAAAAGATCGACATATAACCTACACCGAGATTGAGGCTTCTCTGGGGATTGGATCAGCAGTGTTCTGAACAATTATTCATGATCTCCTTCGCCCAAGAGCGGTATTCTAGATGGGTCTCACATTTGTTGACCAGTAAGCAAAAAGCAACAAGAGTTGATTGGGCTGAGTTTATGCTTGAAAAATTTGATAATGGACACAGTAAAAACACTTTTAATATCGTAACCGGAGACGAAATATGGTTATATCATTATGATCCAGAAACTAAACAGTAGTCATTAGTTTGGTGCTTTGAAAGTGAACAGCCTCCAATGAAAATTCGACGTTCCAAGAGTGTTGGAAAGAAAATGGTCGCATCTTTTTTTCTAAAAGTGGATACAAAACAAAGGTAGCCTTGGAAAATCAAAGGAGGGTTACTTCTGAATGGTATTCAATGGCACCATAACAACGCACACGCCCATAGCGCCGCTAGAATACTCGATTTTTTGATGAACGGGGTGTCAAACTGTTGCCTCACCCACCTTATTCTCAGGACCTAGCTCCGTGCGACTTCTTCTTATTCCATAAGATCAAAGAAAAGTTACGAGCTCGCCATTTTCCACCGATGAAGAGGCAATCGCTGCACTTGAAGAGGAAATTAGCAACCTTTCAAAAGAACGTTGGTCACAAGAATTTGACAACTCTTACCGAATGCGTAAATGTATTGAGGTAGGGGGAGAATAGGTTGAAAAAACAGAATAAGGTTTTTAAAAAAAACGTTGAAGTTTTTCTGAATCTTTCACCGTGACCCTCGTATATACAAGAAATGGCCATATCGAATATTCCATAAACAAATTTCCAACAATCTCGATATTCGAGATGCCTATTTTGACAGCTGCTCACATGTTCCAGATGATTTGAAGGGTGACCTTTCTTCATTAACCCCCTTGTGTGCGGTCTTGATATGTAGCCGTACATTAGGAAATCACCGTTTGATGATGGGTTGCCTTTGAAAGTGAACAGTAGTGTCTTTCTCTGTTAAATAATCCAGGGCACCAAAGGTATACAAAAGCTCGAAGTGAAACACAAATTAAACACATGTTCCGGAATTGAAAGGTTTCCTTAAATTACGACTCGTAAACGTCAGTTATATGAAATAGTGAATGTGCCTTGCTTTCTAGATCTCTCTCAATTCCTCTTAAATCTTTTTCAGGTAAAGCTGTGCAATTTCGCTTCACATTTTACCTCGCAAGCAGGATTAGACAGAATTTCAATTTTGTAATTAGAAGGCAACACGCTGGGTGTGGTGATATAACTCCGCGGAACGATTTTAAGGAGGGTCTTAATTGGGGTGCTCTAATCTAATGAAAAAGGTTTTTAATGTACCGGGCGTGCTTTACTTTTTTTATAGTTTCAAATTAGTTCGACACCATGATGTGAGGGTTTATTTTTATACTTGGATCTTTTCATTTTTAAAGCTCAGAAGCATGCTTGGTACACACGTAAAAATAAATTCTCAGACGAAGAATATGTGTTTTCATTTAAGTGTACCATATCCAATATTTATTTATTATTAGTAATTGTCAAATCAAAAACTGAACTGAAATAAAACAAATTATGCCGCCTTGTTTGTTTACTCATCTTTGTATTTCAAGCAACACAAAGATTGCATCGTTGAAGTATAAGAGACTTTCTTCTCTCAAAAGCATGAGACTTCGCATCACTGCACATCAACACTATCGCCTGCCTGCCCTGAAACGCTGCCGAAAAAATCAGTTACTTTTGCCTCTCGATGCATGCACGGCAAACCGTTTGTTATATAAGAAATCGACGGGCATATGGCCTACATGTTGAATTCTTTAGAAGGCTAATAGATGTTTTTCGTTCTTAAAAAACGTTGTTTACAAACCATAAAGACCCTTTAATTATTGAATTTTGGTTACTGATTGATTTTTAATTACCAAATATCTATTCGCATACAATTTTTACAATTCACGACGATAACCAATACAAACACACAACACCTGTCATAAACAGAACCTCACTTTTCTTATTTAATTAACCAAAGAGAATTAGTTAATTGATATTATTATTATTATAACAAATAGCAAAGTTGAGCTGAGTAGTTATAAACTTCAACACAAGGAAAAAATCGATTTCAGGTATCGAACACTATTAGGCACTGTAGGTAATGCGTGTAGCCCGTCTTTGTATGTTTTCTAATAAAAATCGGTCACGCTGTAGGGTTGGGTTCCAAAGAGGTCCAGCAAATTCAATAATTGCTCTCACGTAGATCTGAAGCAGAAGTGCAGCAGCAGAACTGTGACAGCCCTTAAACGATCTTTCCATAAGGTATAGGCTTTTCTTGGCTTTGGACGTTGAATACTGAATATATTTTCAGTAACAATATTTGCAGTGGCTGGAAACCGAAGAGATCACCAGATCACCGATACGATAGCTGATTATGTGATTATTTTTGACAATGTAGTGTGCGACATTTCTCTGTATTACGAGGCAGTAACCATTTCATTGACCATTCGCAAATGTTGTTAAGGTCAATCTTTAGCATATTATCGCTGACTGAAGGTATATTATATATGTCAGTATCGTCAGCATAGGCGGAGCAGGCTGAGCTGACGACGCAAGGTAGGTCAGATGTATATAGAAGCAACAACAATGGTCCTAGAACGGATCCTTGTGGAACTTAGATAGTTACTGTCCTTTTGGTTGACAATGATTCACCAACCCTCAATGAGAACTCTCTATTACTGAGAAAAGCGTCTATACAATTAACAAGCTTCCAGTTATGCCTCAATGTTGTAGCTTGTCGATTAGGTATGGGTGGGGGACTCGAGAAATCCAAATAGATTACATCAACCGGCATGTTGACATCTGTCAGATTGGACCAGTCATTGACACAGTTTCAGTTTCACTAAGACTTGCATAAGCAATGGTTTGCTTATTATGTATAAAAATTTAATTAGTAATATGAAGTTCATGCATTATATACAGACCCTCGATAGCTTGAAAACTAGCCACTCAGTTATTTTGCCGACAAACTAGATAAGTATACCAACCGATAAATATTCGCATCTATTTCAGTTGAAAGATGATGTAATATATACAAACATCTGTGACCCAATAAGGAAAACGATTTCCAGTTGGCCAGAGAACGTGAGCTTTACGCTCGCAGACAAACTTTCCAACGCCTTCGTGCAAACGATACAAAATTAAACAGAAAAATATCAGGAAATAAAGTTACAACTTCCTTTGAAACTACAAATTGCCTCAATTCTGCAGCTCCGGTAAAGGACGCACGATGAAATGTAGGAAACAGCCACCGTCTCTGTGGAGTGTTTCATAAAGTTTCTTCTTATCTCCTTCCAAGTTTACGCCTCGAAATGCAGTTTCACGTTGCTTATCAAAACATTGCGAATGAGGTTATACACAGTTTGCGCGTTTTGATGCGGAGAGAAAAGTTTCATTCTGGAAATTTATCCTGTAGGGCAGTGTTTATAGTCGCTACCTTAGACTAACAATGAGGATACCTTACCGAAGGAAACCGTACAAGTCCTGATTTATACTCGATGTTTGAGGCTTATTGAACCATTCCTTTTTTAAGAACGACTTACACAGCTTACATCGCAAGAAGATATCTGGCTAATGCGCGAAATATTTTTCCGGAAATTTTTATTTCACAGTGACTTGTATCGGTCTCCAAGCAGTCCTGACTTGACCCCTCTTGACATTATTTGTTCACTATTTCAGTTCAGGGTGTAAAATATAGCATCACGTACTCTGAAAGCTTTAAAATGGCGAATTATAGCAGAAATGATTCGATCTGGTTTTCACAATTCCAATTGACACGAAATGGAAGACATTTTGAGAATATTACGTTTGAGTAACAAACATTCCTATTCATTGTTAACATTTTCACAATTAATCAATTATATTGTATAAAGTAAATGTTTATTTTATTTCAGTTAAAAAAAGCGAAGCATTATTATTTCCCAGAATGAAAGCTGGTTTTAATAAGGTGGCTGTAACGTCCAAAATGCGAAAACCTACGCAAAACTAGATTTCTAGGTATCGTTCAATAAAAACCATCGGTCTGTTCTCATTAGCGCACACAGAGTATCAACGTAATTAGTTCTAGGAGACTGAACGCTGAAATGTGTTCATCATCGCATTGCATTTCATACAAGCCCGCTGTATCTCACGTGGGAAAAATAAAAAGTATGTAATAAAGGAGCACTGCACAGACACTGCCTCATACTTCCATTGTTATGAGAATTTTTTGCATTTCGCAGCGTCTCGAATAATGTGGTTTTCTCAACCGTCTTGTTTCGATGCTGCTTTTATAATTTCTCCCCATCGTTGCGCTCAACCCCGCTCTGTACGATGTCCGTATGGTAACCGGCAGGCCTGCCGATTTCGCGGTGACTCACGCTACCTGGCGGCTGATTAGTAAGCGCCGCTGAATCGTCCCGGTTTAAATGCAGTATATCGATGACCGCCATATTAGTTTGATCTCCGCACTGGGTCTGCTGTAAACATTGTTGTTGCTTGCAATGAAAGCTGCCTACTTGAACTTTCGGAAATACAATGTGGCTCCCTGTTTATGACCTCTCCGTTGACCCAAGCAATTATGTTTCACAACGCATCTGGTTGATGCAGCCTTCGTTCTTAGGCTTGGTTATTGTAAAGATACTGCACAAGTGGGTGTTTCTTGGATGTCCTGTTTGAATTCCACATCCTTGCTCTATCCTCATCGCATTGGATAAAGCCTGCAAATGCTGGGGCACCTCCTGATCCGCTCTTCTGCTGGTAGCAAAATGCTGCATTAACTTTTCCACTAGCATTCTCTGATATCCATTTTTGACAGGTCTTTCATGCGTCGAAGCTCGTCTTCCAGGTCCGATTCTGCCTTGCAGATGATGAGCTTCGACGCTTGATACCTTACAAAGACTTCTAAATTTCTTTTTTTACAGGATAACCAATGCATGCGGATAAAGATACTGGGCGACTGCTATTACTGCGTTTCTGGTCTACCAGTGTCCCGTCCAAACCATGCCTACAATTGTGTTAACATGGGACTTCAGATGATAGAAGCAATTAGGTGAGTGATTTCCCTGTTTTTTCATTTCCAAAGAAAAAAATGAATCGATTTTCGAAAGCTGCAAAGATTTTAGTCCTTGGTTGCCAAAGATTTCCATATTTCAAGTGGACCAAATATTTATACAACCGCACTTGAAATACTGAGTCAACTTACTTGACACCATTTTCGAAAGACTAAATCATGCACGCATATCGCGCTGTGACTAAGACGGAGACAATGGTATTGTTCCAATGTTGCCAACGTTACAAAAACAATGTTAGTACATGATCGACAAGCTAAATAAGTGAGCTTCTACCACTTGCAGCTATAAATGCCTATTAAGCTTAAGAGGTAATAGTGAACGCGTTTCTGATAAATCACTTGTAATTCCAAGATGTCCTTGAACTTCCACACCACTCTGGATAGATAGTAACCCATCGCATCATTAGTATCACTATTGACTCGAGTCATATCGAATTATGTGTGAATCAACTCCCGTCACCAATTTCTGACAATTCTGCAGACTGTCGCTTCGATTTAAATCAATTACCGATGATTCGAAACGGTGTCACGCCTTCCGCTCGTATGTAACGCCTGTCTGGATGTTAATTAATTTAGCCTCCGTCTGACATTACCTACCTCTATCGGCTGTTGAGCCAACTAATTAATGTACCAGGTGCGCACGTACTTGACTGCTTTGAATATATTTATTCACATTGAAAACGCGGATTTCAACCGGTCCGACACCAACGCACTGTGACAGGCGTGAAGCAATATTACGTCACTGGATGCCTCGCTACAAGTAATATTCACGTAAAATAACCTATTATGCTGTGCAGGAGCACGTACAGTGCTCCACTGGGCAACTCATCGTCCGTCATTACTTGGTAAAGAAAGTGCTCACGAAAAACAAGGGATGTCGCTGTAAGTCACTTCACCATTGTTGACAGATGTTGTAACGGGTACCTGTCACTACTTCAAGGCCAAGTCTTATAATTTTGACTTCGTCAGATGCAAATGGACAGCGTCACCGTGCCCAATGCTTGAAGATGGGATGGGAACTGAATTAAATTCTAGATTTGATTATCTTATAGCATTTTTTATTGGAACTTAATAGTTAAGATCGGGTAAACGCCGCACGAAGAGGCAACACTGCGTTCCCTGTCTCTTTCTATTGTTTTTGCTGTCTCACTCAATCCTATACTCTAAGCGTTCAGAACTGCATAACCTCAATCTTGCTTTGATTCGTTGGTTCTGGAAAAGGAAGTTTCGGGAAGAGAAGGGCTCTAGATGCTATTTCATAATCAATTGTCGTCTTGCTGCGTTGCCACATTTCGTAGTGACATCAAAAATTGGTCTACTTTCTCTTTAGACAGAAAAAACAGTGCTGTAAATCGACTGTGGTTTTAAAAAACTGTTCTGTGGATAGAATCGAGATTTTTCAGACTTGATGAACAAAGGAAGTCTTTCTAATACTGATTTTGTTTCCAGATTTGTACGAGAAGCGACTGGATTTAACGTGGACATGAGAATAGGAATTCACACTGGCAACGTTTTGTGTGGTGTATTGGGTTTGAGAAAATGGCAGTTTGATGTTTGGAGTGACGATGTCACTCTAGCCAATCATATGGAGTCTGGAGGCATTGCAGGGTAAGAAACAACTACATTTATAATTTATTATACATTTTTTGGCAAGATTCGGGACGAGGGGTTCTTGTATTGGCCCCGAACCTATGCTAGGCATTAGCCTTAGATCATTGGGCATACAATGAACTGGCGAAAGCATGGTTTGAGAGAGATGACTGCAGGCAGGCCAAAAGGTCCATAGGCAGCTACTGAACAGTGGCAGGAAATCACGCCATCTGTTGGTGGGGAAGACGCTATCTGTCAGAAGTGCTGGAAGGACGAGACCTGGTTCCACTTCCTAGGAAGTTGTGCCTTATGAAATTTGACAGAGTTGAGACCTACTCAGCGGATATCACGACCTTTATTAGAAGGTCTTGTAGGTTCGATGCTAAGAAATCTCCATTTTAGTGTTAGCGTTGGTTCTCGGGGACGGCAAAAATGGCCTGCTTGTCAGGGTTCTCCTTCCCACTACTATTCCCACTAGTAGTTACTACTAGCTAAACCTGATTTTGTTCGTCAAATTTATTCAAATGAAAATCAAAGTAGGTTACTGAATATATTTAAGAAATTATTATTCCCAATTTACCCAAATTGTTCAAGTGGACTATGTTGGGTTGTAATATCAATAACAATTTTGCAGCAAAGTGCATGACGATTATTTCATGAAAAATTGAACATACTCAATTTAATGGGTTGCTGATCACATTTTAATGATTCAACATCAAATTGACATTGGATATTGACTCATTATATTTATTTATGAAGTGCAAGTAATCCATTTCAGCCATGTTTATCTACATTACCCTAATATGTGAATATTGATTTTTATCTTTGTAGCACGCGAAGTAAATGTGTACATTTACAATCCCAGTAATACACGTCTTTTTATCAAAGGTGTAATAAATGCAATAACTTCCACTTGAGAGAACTTCAACTTCGTTCGAATGTTTTAACTTGCCATTAAAGAGCATGGAATTGAAAGTATGGTAGTAAAGTACGATAGTTAAGCCTAGATGCGTCGCTCCATATATGGTGGAGGTACTCAACAGTGTTGATCTGTCGCGCTTAAGTAAATCTCAAAATCCCTTATCGAGCTCCTCGACTATTACAAATTGTATTCATTCAAAAGACGAGCATGGCGTCCTTTCTATGCAGCTGCATAATAGCCTGAACTCAAATTAACCCGGCATACAGCGAAACAATTGGGCCTGCAAACAAGAGAAAACATGTGCTGACAGAACAAACCTTCCATCCAAACATCCCTCACCCAATTTGTTGTTTCCGTGAAAAGATGTAATTTAGAGCAAGGCGAGTAGCTGTATAGTGTACGAAACTTTTATTTTTCGTCTCATCTCATTGTAATTTTTTTAGCTGGTATCATAGTTCAGTCATATTAGAACGGAACGCGGAAGTGAAAATATAAATGGATAAATATTTTATGTTTGACACAGTTTTATTCCGTGGCGCGTTTAGATTTATATTTGAACCATCGTCGGACTGTCAGCTTTGACTGTTTACATAGGCAACCAAGAATACTTGTCAACTAGCTAACTAGATCGTATCATGGATACAAAACTAGAGCTTCCCAATCTAGCAATCATCATATTTAACAGCTGTCAACAAAAATACTTCTAAACAGTTGGACTGAAATGTCAGACAAAACTTGTCTCAAAAATACCATCGCTTACTAGATTTGCTTAGCAAAACAAACATCCTTCGTATATTTAATGTTTAATGAGGTTGTATTTTTTAGGCAAACTTTTTCGTTTTCTGTTTACAATCTATATTTGGCTGTTTCAATCCCCTCTTCCTTTTCAGCTGGAATGTGTTTTTTCAGGTTTAATTCGCTTTTTTCATCTCGGCAGTCAAAAAAGCAGCCTTTGTGATTGATCAAAGAGACCAGTACATTTTAGCTAATACAATTCATTGTACTGTTGTTTCCAGAAGCCCGTTTTACGTCGAGGATTAAAAGAAGCTTTATATATTCGACGGTAATCTAGTAAAAGCTTCATTGAACTTCGGATGTTAATCAAAGTGAACAGTTGGATTTATACCAGTATAGTTTTTTGTGTTACCGAAACAGCAGCAGTTGTTTTCATATCAATTTTCAAGTGACAGTGAAAAATTAGTATTTTATGCGAGAGGGTGGTCAATAAGGGGTGTAGAGGGTGAATTACCGTAGATTTGACATGACACTCGAATTCAGCGACTCTAAAAAGGGCGAAAGAGATATACAACCTGATTATGTTATAAAATATGCGGTATTTTATGTGGGGGGGGGGGAAGGTTAAAGGGCGGATGGGATGAATAATCGTGCTGTATTTTATGCGAAGGGTTGCTGGAAGGAGATGCAAGTGGTGAATGTTTGCGAACTCGACATGAAATCTTTAATCTCAGAAACCCTCGAGTGAGAAATTTCAAATCCATCAACATGATCTTTCCATCAACTGATCCCCAAGTGTTGCCCTCTGTGGAGGTGCCCATTTGAACCCTACGAAACAAATATCCTAACACCTGGACTGTCTTGAAGCGGCAATAGATGTCCTTATGACATTTGTTAACAAGGGTGAATTGATTTACAGCGACATCCCTTGTTTTTCGTAAACACTGTTACGATGTACCGTTGTTTCTGCCCATTCTCATCAGAAGCTGACAACTGATATTAAGTGTATGCCCTCCACTATGCATTATACCTGCTATAGACATGCATGTGTGGTCTTTAGCCTAGACTTGTCATTATAGCCTAGCGGTCTAGTCTTAGAGAGCAATGGGATGGTATATACGTAACCCAATCAAGGGTGTGATCAACAACATCGACTCATGTGACGAAGAACAAGGGATGTCGCTGTAGATCAGTTCACCCTTGTTGTCAGATGTCGTAAGGGACATGTTGCTATCACACCCTTGACTGGGTTATGTATATACCATACGATTGCTCTCTAAAGCTAGACCGCCAGGCTATATTGACGAATCTAGGCTGCAGACGAAACATGCAGATTTGATGCATAGTGGAGAGCATACACTCAATGATCTTTCCAGTTTTGGCCAGCTTTTTGGGCGTTCCAGACTACTGTGCGCCACTGCGATACTGTATCGTGAATAATCACTTGCAACACGGTACACCCTCGAAATGCAATTTCGCTTGTCGCTCGTGTACATAGACGATCGTCCGTTACATCCCCGTATCAAACTTGGCCTCATTAACGTCAGAGGATCCTACATCTCCCTACTATACTCCAAATGAGTCGATACAGCATTATTACCGCTAAACGTATCGCTTTCTGGCTCAAACATTATCTTAAAGCAAATTAAAAAAATTCTTATAAATGAATACATTTTTTTAAATGGAGCACTGATAAATCACATTCGCAGACATGCCTGTATTTGTGTCTCTAGCAAGTTTTGCTGAGAGCTATGTTTTTTATTTGGCGATATTATTTTTATGCTATTTTCTGAAAAAAAATGTCTGAATCATCTCCTCATCAATTTATATCTTTTCCCAAACTACTAAATAACTGCATAGAAAAATATATAGCTGATATTCCAGTACAAGAAGTACTCGATATATTTGAATATATTTTTTCTGGCAATTCCAACACATTCTCAAAATTCAGGCAAAGAAATTCACTTTTCACATTAATATGAATAACATTCAACTCATCTCCAAGTGTCGCCCTCTATGGAGACGCCCATTGGCAACTTACGAAGTCATTAGACCTTCTATAGACATGCATGTTTCGTCTTCAGCCTAGACTCGTCAGTTCACCCTTGTTGACAGATGTCATAAGGGACATCTGTTGCCGCTTCAAGACAGTCCAGGTGTTCACGGCGACACTTGGAGGTGCGTTGATGTTGTCACACCCTAGACTGTGTTACGAATATATCACCCGATTGCTATCTACAGTTAGACCGCCAGGCTATACTGACGAGTCTAGGCTGAAGACGAAACATGCATGTGTCTATAGAAGGTCTGATGCATAGAGGAGAACATACACCTAATAAAAAACCTTGTTACTTGTTTCATTATATTTGTTTATTATATACTAATAATAAAATAATATTGAAGTTTCTGTTCCCTTTATGGCTAAATTGATATTAAAATCTTATATTTATATATTCAATTTAAATATTTTCCCAATATAGAATTCGTTTGGAAATTCCAACAATTCTTAATAGAGTTCGCAATTTCCGTCATATAGAAAATACACACAGAACTATTTACCCGTCCAGTAACTTAATTGCTGCTTTTGTGCAAATATAATCTGTACTCAGCGAGACCATTAGCTGGAGACGCCGCGCCAGTTGTCGCGTTTTAGGTCACATATGACCCATTTGTCGAGCCTGTTATTTATTTTTCATTCTACAGTTTATCCAGCTTCACTTCCAGCTGCGAAGTGTGGGCGTATTTGGAGTTCTGCCAATGTTGTGTGTGGGAATGTGTTGAGCTGTTACATTAGTTTTAAAATGTAGGTTTTACGGCTTTCCAGCTACAAGTCCATGGGTTTTCATTTTTAAATGGTGGGGAAAATTCATAGTTAGTGGTATTGCGTTTTTTGGACGTTGAACAATGCATTTGACTAATTGCATCCATACTAATAACTCGAAAGACATAATCGTAGTTGACAAACTTGAACGGTGTGGATGATAAGAAATCAATTGTAGTGACTGCAACGAATATTACATAGGGCAAACTAAGAGATCGATTAGGACTAGATTTTAAGGAGAACATGGACACATGGGGTACGAGTTTGAACACCAAAACCCTTTGGAAATTTCGAGGTTGAGTTTGCGACGTGACTCTATAGCAAATTGAATCCACAGGTGAATCCGATACCAGAATTAACACCCGTCCAATAACAATCGACGAGTGTATAGTGAGTCTATCCGCAGCAGTTGGGGTCTCTTTGTTATAGCTGTGATTTGAAATAGGATAGAGGCGGGTATTCCATTAGCGAGTTCGTTCGACCGAATAAAAAAATGAAACCTATTGTGCTGGGTGGTTTTCACACTCTGGTAGAGCGTATTGTACGCATGATTGAGGGTTATCTTTTTCACTTATACAGGGTGGAACATTGAAATCGTATCCATGAGTCAACAAATCGCAGACGAAACAGAACCAGATCTGGATCGATCCGTGTCTGGATTTGGAAACAAGAACAGAATTCGGATCTGGATCTAGGATCCGGATGTTGGATTCTTAGATATAGATTTGAGATTCGGATCCAATTCATGATAATGTATAGGCATACAAAAAGCATGATTATTTGCAGCACAACATATTTAAATTTGCTATTAAGCAACATAAAACAAATACATTTTAAGTTGTCGTTGAAACAGCATTCTTATTTTCATATGAAAAGACCAGTTTTTGAATTTTTGTATTTTTTTCTACGAATACATTCATTTTACATATATGATTAAGGTCCTAAAAAAGCATTTATAGTTCTTTGAAACAAAAGGAAAAGGTAACATAATTGTGCACTTGACACATTTGTAACAATCCCCAATTTTTGGAGAATGAGATGTAGACTGGAAATAACTTATGAATGAATTGAAGTCCATATCTTTTCATCGTCCTTGAATCCTCGCCTTTTCGAGGATCAAGAACAGAAAGAATTTCTATGAAGGTCCATTCAAAAATGCAAGCACCGCTTTCCATGCGTCATCTGTGATTAATGAAGATCGAGCTTCGGAAACACCTTCCATATTTATGGCAGTGGTCTTTCCAATACGAGGGTTTTCCAATCCCGTTTCCACCCAGCATTCGGGTCACGTTCGAAAAATACGATCTTGTTCCCATAAAACAGTATCAGTATCTAAACGTAGAGTTTTCTGCAAACGATCTCAGGTCGCTGTTGATCTGCTAGGAATTAAATTGTGAATTAAAAGTCAAATTCACACTGTTACTCCGGGCGACTGAACTCGTTACAGGATATTGGATGTTTTTAAGCGAGATTTTATTGGTAAACAAATTAATTTAACTTCAGTTACGTGACATACGTATAAAAAAAAAATGTATATTGGAGGTAAAAGGCAAATGCAAAAATTGGCAATTATCGTTAGAAGCAAATTTTTTATCTAACTTTGATACTTTTTAATTCCTAAAGTACTTGAAGGATTTAAAAAAGAAGGTCAGATTTCGAAAGATCTTTTCATGAGATTTTGAAGCAATGACAACAAATTTAGATCGGGGGTGTTTTAATACAGGGTAAAACACAATTTTGTATGAAGATCTCGGTGATATCTTTTTAACATAACAATTCAATGATATTGACCATACCTCGGGATGATTTTGGGATTATGTGTTCGTGCATTAATTAATTTAGTCTATGCTAACCCCCATTCTTCTCGAGAGAGACAGATGCTTGACAGATAATTTTTTTACTATTCGCGGAGAATTTTGGGGTTGAATTTGTTTTAGTCGACGAGTATGCTCATCTTCATCGAGCAAAAATCGTCAGCCATTTGCTTAGGGAAAACCATATCAATTGAATGATTTGCATGTGTAGAGCAACCTTAAGTGACGTTTGAATCGGGAAGGTAATGAATATTTCATCAAGTAAATTGCCTTAAAGTGAGAATAGATCGTTTTGTTTTGAGTCGTGAGAAGAATATCGCAATTCTAAATAGTAAAGTATGTATGAAAGTTAGTCACATTATTAACATTTATGTAAAAATCTTAAAAGAAGAAAATCACTTCTTTGGAATTTTCCGTAGACTTATGGGGAGAAATTGACCCCTCGTATCTGCACCACTCCTGAAGCTTCATCCACAGCGGTTCGTATATCTGACTATCATAAATTGTTCTTAACTGTCTAACAGCATGTTCTACAAGATTATATTGAGATCTAATACGCTTTGTCTGGCTATGTTACGTGAAATATCTGTGCTGGTGCGGCGTAATCCTAACTACATTTTCCAGCTCAAACCGTAATCCCAGTTTCTCTACCACAGCGCATGTAATCTTTAAACGCAATTACCGATTCGGGTATAGGATTCATTTAGCAACTGCTAGTTGAATTTCACAGATTAATACGTACTGCAAATGAAGTACTGCTTTATTATCAACGATGCATATTGGAATGCTCAAGAGCAATAACTACAGTTGACATTAGGCATTGTCATATGTAACATTTGGATTGCGTTTAAAAGATGAAAATGTGTCTTGAAAAGGCCCAAGAGATTTTCTTTGCTATCACATCCTTACCTGTAATGAGTGTATAATGACTACTTGGTCTCTATTGGCGATCGCTGAGAAATCACAGTTGTATAGAAGAGATAGCCATTTCAAACTCTAAATTGCCTGGACTAGTTGAATATTCCTAACAATTAGACCTCAAAACAGCCAATGGTGCATGCGCTGAAAACATACATAATTATATATGCATGCATTTGCAGGTTCCCTGAGGCTCTCATATACATATTTCCTAGTTTAGATGGTTTGGTATCTAATCGCCTGGAAGGCTGGAAACTCTGCCTTGACTCTAGTCATTACACATGAATTAATAATGGCGTTACAGAGCTTTTATCGGTTTGCAGTACAATCCGTAATAGCAACAAATAAGAAAAATTAGAATGAAACATTTGTTGCCAGTGGGGATCGAACCCACAATCTCCTGCATTCTGGACAGACGCCTTATCGTTCGACCATGACGAACCTGTCAGAGATAACGGCAAATAACCTATTCTTCTTGAAGAAGAAGAGAGAGCAATTCTTCTTGAAGAAGTAGAGAGGGGGAGAGGAGAGAAGAAGAATTGCTCAGGGTATGTACCATCTTTAGCATACGTCCTGGTCTATCTGACAAGTTCGTCATGGCCGAACGGTAAGGCATCTGCCTGAAATACAGAAGGTTGTGGGTTCGATCCCCACTGACGACGATTTTTTCTATCCATTTTTTTAAATCATTATCAATTAATAATGGGTTTTAAGGCGTAGATATTTTGATTCGGACCATTTCTTGTTAGGTTAATTATAATTCAAGGTTTGAGAACTGTGACAGGACTCAGCTGGTTGTAATCCTAGATATCACAAAAAACGACTTTTATATTTTATGAAACCTGCTGTGTAAGTGATACAAATTTTTCTGACCAATATTATTCTGTTCCACTGTGCTCAAATATCACCAAGAAGTGGAGTGGATGCCAGTTCCGTGGTTTTACATTTTTATCGTCTACTTACTATTTCATCTCCACTGCGCAACTGGCGTGTCGTTGTCTTGCCCCCAGGGGAGCAGCTGAGGAGAAAAGCTGCTTATTGTTCCTTCATGGCTGTAGTAAACCACACAATGGCTACATTAGCGCTATTTCATTTTATGGGGGTGTAAGGAGTGGACCATTAACATTGTTATGTATTTATAGCTAAGTGTAAAATACAGTAACGCGGAGAATTCAAAGCTTTTACTGTTTCCATTGAAATACGATATAACGCTACGTGTGGTTTTTATGTAAATTAATGATTGAAGGTAGAAATACTAACGGTATCTGAATCTAATCAACTCTCCAAATATAATTTTTTATTGCAGGATTTATGCTACGCTAAGCATAATAAAATTCTGTTTGATTTCAACGAAATCTTTCAATTATTTGTATTTCTGCGTTTTCGATGCAGCCAGTATAAACAAAATGTTGTGAAAAGTTAGTTTATATAAATTGTGCATGTCGTTACTTGATGAAATACTAAGCATCAAGATTTAATTGCTTGAACCTCTCACTGAGTTTCAGGAGTAAAAACGCAGTAAATCTGCAATACTTCATTCCAAAATAATTGTTCGATTTACGGCTTACCGAATTTAGATTTGAAAGGTGATTTGCCAGGTGAAACAAATCTCCTCTAACGAGCCAATTTTCACAAGCGAAAAATGTTTCCTGGGTAACGTGCTTTAACGGTTATCTCTCAGATTTATCAGATTTACGAGTATTCCAGTTTCATAGACTCAGGTCTTCACAGAGGCGTATACAAAGAGGGGGGGGGGTAACACCCCATTACCCCTCCACCAATGATTTTTGACAAAAGTTTAACAAAACTGTTTTCACCAAGGAATAAATGGTTCATATTTAAATTTGATTAACGTGGTCTGTTTAAAACGTATTGTTAATACGGTGTCTATTCATATACATTGCGATTAAAAAAAATAGCAGATAAATATATGATCTATTTCTATTTTGGCATATTTTGTACATTGATTGCCATTTTCTTTGTATTTTCGAACAGCTCTAATTTTTGAAATATGAGTCTGGTATCATTGACTTCCAAAGAAAATTTCGCAAACCTTGCAATAACTCAAAATTAATTGCATGTTTTACTTCTTGTTGATTTCTTAATTATAATACAACTACCATACACGTTTCTGTTGCTTCAACGAAGGTGTTTAAAAAATGGTGAAAGCACAAACAAGCTTCATGCACTGCAACCCCCCTAAACTGAGGTCTAGATACGCCTTTGAAGCTAACACCATAGTTACAAAGTAGTACGTCAGGGCTCTGGAAACAAATCTGGTGTCTTCAATCCTCATCAAGTTCAAGTAAATAGGAATTATTATTAAAATCATTGACTCATTCACCTTACTTATAAAATGTATCGAGAATGACTGACTCTCCCGCCATTTTCAGTAGCTGCTATGACTTACTATATAGTATGTATATTTATAGATATACCAAATCGTAGAATTAATGCTGCAAAACCATTGGCACATGATTTTTTGAGTTATTCATGAAAAACCGATTTCTTAATCTTTTCAACTAGACTTTTTATGACACATGCTTGTGTGAACCTATCTACTTCTAATATTATATTAGGGATGCGCTCACATCCCCATTATCGTTATAAAATAAAGGATTGCACAACAACTAAACCACAATACTTATTGATTAATGTATGTAGGTAGTTCAATTTATTCGCCAGATAAACAAGATGAATCAAACAGAAAACTGCAAGACAATTTTCGACTATAAGATTCTTACGTCTCGATCGCTTATAAAAAAAAGGTTTTCAAGGCTATTGTGATTGACCTCATGTTATTATTAATGTCATGTTTGTTACAGAAAAGTTCACATCACAAGGGCAACCCTCAATCAATTAGGAGACAAGTTTGACGTGGAACCGGGAGATGGAGCTAGCAGGGAGTCATATCTAGCTGACCACAAAGTTGAAACCTTTTTAATTATACCGCCAAAGGTAGGATCTCAGCCATTGCTTAATAGAACCGAATAAGCTTAATTTAACCTTAATATGAAATAACAATTTGGTATCATTGAACAATAATTTGTTTCATACGGGTGTTGTTTCCTTTGCGCTGAGTCTATCTAGTAGGCAATGATATTTATGCAACAAAACTTCTTCGACAATTCGATCTAGTTGTCGACGAGTAGAGTTAGTGACAGTTGCCAAATACACAAGATTGTGGTACAATGAATGCCACAGTGATCGACTTTCCTTAAATTTATGACAGTTTTCCAGTTCCGCAGTTTCAAAGGTGATGATATTGATTAGCTTTTACTTATTTATTGAATTTACTATTAACGTATGTAATGTATGCTGTTGTCTCAACTAATTCGACGAAGGTTTCACAAAAAATGGTGAAAGCATACACGAACTCCATGCCCTTTTACCCCCCTCAGGACTTAGGCCTAGAACGCCCTTGATTTAGACAGAAGTAATACAAATACGATGTTTGCATGATTTCAATCTAGCCTCGACTATTGAGATTTATTTTATGAATAACCTCTCACAAATTATATCGCGTTTCAGAAGCATTGTGAGAGGATAAATGTCATTCACATTGACCTTAAAACACTGGAGATTGTAACCATCAGGGAATAAACTTCCCGGCAGCTTAATCCACAACGCAAAGGTTCTCCAAAAGAACGACAGTTGCCTTGATTTAGATCCGATATTTTGTGTGTTTGATACAAAGTTTCTCAAATAAAACTCTTTCTTCCAATGACTGTCAGATTTGACAGTCAAATCTGACAGTCAGACGATAATTTAAGTATGAATAGAAACGCATCACTGAGAATTTGTGTTGAACACACACAATTTCTCATCTGAATGATGGAAAAGGTCCACCAAGTAAGAGCATCTACAATCTACATGGTTTGCCATGGTGGTATGAAGCACTCAACTGTGATGATATCTCTTTGAACGTGTTCACAAAGCGCTGTCGAAGTATGCATTCGATGTTCGAATTGTATTGTCACGGCGGCAATCGATAATTAAACGCACTTTATCCTTAATCCAACGGATCAAGCTTTCACAGCAATTTGTAACAAAATTGACGTTACTGATATAGTTCGTATTATGCTGGATGAATGCATTCTATAAACACACTGTTAGCATGGAGGTTTTCATTTATGTTTGACCGGGGGGGATTTGCATATATCTGTATTATACTGCATAATGACGCATCAAGCCTTTGTTGGAAATAATCCTCCAACAATGTTCGGTATTAGTTATGATAGAATCAGCTTTGCATCAAAGTAACTGAAATAAAATGATTATCACACAACTTGGACCACGAAATATTTTGGAGGTTTAAATTCTAAGGAACTGGATATTAGAACCACAAATTATGATGAGATAAATTCAAATCTTTTGCAAAGGACTGGCATCAATGAAAGTGTGGTGATTTTTGGATGCTTCTCCATTCATCCATTCATTAGTCTAGCGCCGGCATTCTGCATTTAATGATGTTGTTTAACGTGGCATGATGATACAAAGTGTAAATACAATGGATGCTTCAGTTGGGACGATGGGTCATATTTATGACCCGCTCATAACCGTAAACTGGGATACAGTAAACTGAGAGTCAACAATAGTTGATTTACTGCTCACACTTCGTTTGCTCTAATTGAGTTGTTTGATATTGTCATGAAGTTTTTCAAGATTTACGGCGTGTTTGTAGCGATTGCTTTTCTGACCCCCACTGATTCCTTTTTCCTTCATGGTGTCAAAACAAATTGTTTTTTCGTAATATCTCGAATATTCTTGTGCCGATTTTGTAAAAATTAGGCAATGTTGTACACGCGGATAATATGGAAAAATTTACGGCACTTACTTTGTTTTAAAATTATATTTTTTTCGGATTAAGCAGCTAAATATACAACTTTTTTTTAGTGATATCTTATCTTACTTTTGTTATCACGGAAAAAAATTAAAGCCATATCATTGCACGTCATAAAATCGGTTAAAACAATACCATTGACATGTAACAAAGGTGTTTTAAATTATCTTTATCGAAAAAGGAATAACATACAAAGTGATATAAGGTATAAAAAAAATATTTATTATTATTGTTGTTTAATCTGAAAAAAATAATTGAAAAACTGGTCTGACGTACATTTTTCTGTCATTGTTATTCGTAAGACTGCTACTGGAATTGGTAATGTTCTTTTAGCCATTGCTAACCTAGAGTCTTATTGTAATGAGAAACACTATTAACTTCCAACAAATAAATTAGGCATAATGATATAGGCATAAATGAAAAAACATTTTCAAATACCTTGACTTGAAAATCTGACTTTTTAGGACCACATGTTTATGTGAACTTCCCTACTTGAATTTGGCTTAGGAATACGCCTTGCCATCACAACCAAACAGTAACACCCTGTATATTTCTTACACGTCGCATGCTCTGAGTTGTTGATGTCATAAAATTTTTCAAATCGTTTTTTCTACCCTCCACGTGATTCCATCTTATTCCGGAAATTGGACTGATATATACAAGTAGGTAAATATATATACTGAAATTGAACATATCCAATCATCAGGGAGAAAAATATCCTCTACGTGCCTCTCCCTACAGAAAAAAAGACATACTTTCTGGATAATATTCAGAGTATGCATTATCATTATCATATAAATATGAAGTTTTGAATGTGAGGTAATGATGCTAAAGTATGAAATGTTTATCTATCATACTTTTCCTAATTAAAATTAACAGCATTCGAAGGTTTATCTTTCCTACAACTATAGTGCATTCAAAATTGTCATCATTATTAAAACAAGTGTTCTACTAGTCTATTAGTTACCTCAGAGATTCAATACAAATCATCAAAAGTTATCATAAACGTCAATCAAACGGATATGATTGACCATATCCTATCGACATTTGTGATGAATTTTGATGCCTTGTATTGAATTTTTGTTGAAAGCAGTAAAGATAAACTTTCGAACGATGTCAATTTTGATACGCAGTTGAACGACGAAAACAAGAAAAGACAAAACTAATACAAAATGGGTTCGAGACGAGACGAGACGAGACAAGACGAGACAAAACTAATACAAAATGGCCTCGAGACGTAACGAGATGAGACGAAACAAGAAAAGACATAACTAATACAAAATGGCCGAGACCAAACGGAACAAGACGAGACGAGACGAGTTGAGACGAAACAAGAAAAGACAAAACTAATACAAAATGGCCGAGACCAAACGAAACAAGACGAGACGAGACGAGTTGAGACGAAACAAGAAAAGACAAAACTAATACAAAATGGCTTCGAGACGAGACGAGACGAGACAAGACGAGACAAAACTAATACAAAATGGCCTCGAGACGTAACGAGATGAGACGAAACAAGAAAAGACAAAACTAATACAAAATGGCCGAGACCAAACGGAACAAGACGAGTTGAGACGAAACAAGAAGAGATATAACTAATACAAAATGGCCTCGAGACTTGACGAGATGAATCAAGAACGAGACGTGGCGAGTCGAAAACAAGACAAAACGAGACGAGAGATACCATACGAGACATTCTCACGGCATCACTAGCCATAGTGTATAAGATCAACAGAATCTCATGTTACAGATAAAATTCTGTACTGATTACACTGCAATCCGTAAGTGGACAACTAATGATATTTAGAAAAATTAGAAAGAAAAATTTGTCGCCAGTGGGGATCGAACCCACAACCTCCTGCATTCTAGACAGGCGCCTTTACCGTTAGACCATGACGAACTGGTCAGGTAGAACGGCAAATGCGCTATGGAAGGTACATCCCTCCTGTGCAATTCTTCTTCCTAATTTTCTAACCTATACAGCTCGATCTTCGATTAGACATCTAGTGCCATCTAATTTTTCTAAATATCATTAGAATCTCATGTATCGTTTTCATCTATTTCAGAAACCAGAAAGCAAAGAAGTACAAAATGGTGGTACAGGTCTACCATCCAACAACCTGGAGGTACAGATAGGCGATATACAGCGCAGTAACAGCATCAGTTGCGAGCCTGGTAGCCCTGCTACGCCCAGCGGACCCATCACAAGAGCTGGCCGTCCTTCTAGCAAGATGACTAAGTACGTGGAATGCTGGGGGGCTGACAAACCCTTCGCAAATATCGCCGATTCCACTCTGGCCAAAAATGTTGAACTAACGGTGAGTAATGACATTTTTCCAGTGGACTCAACAGTCCCATTTCGTAGCGACATGCATTTTCTGGCAAGGTTTGACAAATATAGGCGGACCAATAAAGTTTTCATTGTTAATCCAATCAATATATTTTTTTTACCCACTCCAGAGTATTATATTTTACATGAATCATTATGGTGAGCAAAGAACTGATTTTATTGTTGGTTTAAGCTCCTAAATAAACCATTTTGTCTTTAGGGTGAGTTATTTATTCTAAAGGGAGAGGGATTGGAGTAAGAAAAAGTTAATGTGCTTTATAAAACAGGGATAATTGGTGTAGAATGGAAAATTAAAATTGTTTTTTTCGGAAATCATAGTAGATATGGAAAAAATCCCAAAAATATTACGAGGTATGGTCAATATCTCTGAATATCACCGTGGCCTTCCTACAGACAGTGGGGGAGCCAGTGATTTTCAAAATGCATGACTTTGTGTTTTATTCTGTATTAAAGCTTCTGCTAAAAATTTGAGTTGTTGCAATTGGTTCAAAAGACCATAAAATGATCATTCGAAGTCTGACCTCATTTTCCAAATCCGATCAGTATTTCAGGAATTACAAAGTATCAAAGTTGGCTGAAAAATTTTCTTGTAACGATGATTATGTGCAGCAGTTTGTAGTAAATTTGACACAAAATACTTTTTATCCATTAGACAGATGGGTGAAAGCCCTATTTATATCCTTCACTATCTCATCAAAAGTCACACTGTGGCTATTTTCATGATTATTAGGTCGTCTCGTCTCAAACCACATCATCGGTAACAGTTAAATTGGGTGTGTGTCGGGCTAGCACTACCAGGCTAATTTTCTGAACGTCCGATGTCTGACAGATCGATAGCCTTATGTAAACTAAACTGCTGTTTATCTTAGGTTGTTTACACAGAAACCGATATTAAATATCATGGAAAAAGCATTTTAACGTTGATTCATGCGTGATGTTATTTATCCATGATGGTTTCAGTTTGTGAGCTCGAAGTTGTAGTATTATATTTTGGTGGGTTGATAGAAGGGGATTTACTCAGCGTGATCGAGTTTCATTGTATTTTTAAGATGGAATGGTAGGAAAAAAGGTATATGATGCCCAGTTCCACGAGCGTTTGAGGTTTTTAAAAAAGATATAATAAAACAGTCAGATGGAGATACTCAAATGCATATGTTGTATTTTGCAGTATTCACCTCTTATATATACATGTCATGTAATAGTTACGGTAAACATTTTGAATATCACTCAATAAATATAAGTAAGATTCATTTTAATCACAGATTTAATGTTTTTCATTGCCTTTCCACTATGCATCAGAACTGCTATGGACATGCATGTTTCGTCTTTAGCCTAGACTCGTCAGTATAGCCTGGCGGTCTAGCTGTGGTTGCCAATAGGCAGCGCCATAGTGCGCGACGCTTTGAGATGAGTGTTGGTATTTCAATGATTTCTATTCAATATTTCGAATAAAATTCTCACGATTGCAGTGATAAAACGAGAAAACCACTTACAATATATAAGTGAAATAAAAAATCATACAACATCACAGCATTGCGGTATTTAGGTTTTGCTTTCGTGGTTGCTTACGACGTGAATTCTATATTAATCAACGTGTATTTAATATACGAGTAAGAAAAACCGAGTGGGAATAATCAGATTGTAATGTTATTTTTTGGTATGTAGATTGAACGGTGTTTCATTTGCTTAGTCACGAAATGTATATGTTGTGCCAAATAAAATAATATCACTTTATTTGACAGATTCTAAGGCACTTGGTATATCAGAACAATTTATATGTATATTTACCATAAATATTTATCACATTTCTGGTATAGCGGCAAGTTATACGTTCAGGACACGAACTCAGTGTTGCGGAAAATAAAGGTGACATGAAGATAGTTCACGTCATGTTATATGAAAGCATGTGTCATGTTTGAAAAATATACTGTCTCAAAACGACCATGCTAATACTAATATAGGACAAATGAACACACATACCGTCGTTTGGGGTGAGATTGATCTCTGACTTCCATTTTCATGAATTTAAATTTAGAACGCATAGATTTTTCGCAGCAGAGGCTCAAAAAGCTATCAATTTTCGGTATATCCATAAATCGAAATACTTACAGTTTTCGGTGGTTTTGTGCTGTGTGTACTGGAGTCTACGTAGATAAAATAATGCAAATTTCCTGTGAAACTTAGTAAATCCAGAAAAATGAGAAATTTTTATCTGCATGAATTTTGCTAATGCCTAGTTAACACAAAGATATCACGGTAACATTAGATTCATAAACCCCTGCTCACCTCATTATAGCCACAGCATTTATAGCTAAAGTTTCTGGTGACCAATTTACGATTCTCTCCATTCGCATAAATCTTGGTTAGTTACTACATACTGTTTCCCGTATTCCCTAGGGATCGTTGTTAGCGTGAGATATTAAACTCCCTTTATTTGATTTCAGACCTTGGCGATGATAGAGTCTAATCTGCTTCCTGACGAGAATACGTGTCTGGCATGCAAGTAAGTCTAACCATACGTGTTGTAAGTTATAATTTTCCGATCTTGTATACAGCTTGTTTTGAAATTAATACAAACATTTTTAATTGCACTTTCAGGAACAACGCCATTTTATATAAGCACAATAATGAAATTAATTGTTAATAGATTGAATATTGGAAATCTAAAATGATTTGTCTTTGTGTGTTTTCGTTTATTTAGGAAATTACTATTTTCAGGGCTGCTCAAGGAATAGATAAGGATACACTCAAATGGAATTATGGGTTGAATTGTCTCGATCTTAACCTCTCTTGAGGCAAATGCCAAATCCTTAATCCATGTAGATTGTAGATGCTCTTACTTGGTGAAACACCTCCATCATGCAGATAAGAAGATTGTGTAATTAACACACTGTTTTATAATATGGCATCATGGGTTGAATTCTCTGGATCTTAACTCCAGTTATCGCAAAATCCCAATCCCGAATCCAACGATAATGGTTGCTGAAGGGAATGATATTCAGGATATTCCAACTTTGAAATCTGTACTGTACCTGACAAATTCCGTTGTTAGTCTTGAGATAAGGCCACACTTAGATCGAATCATGGGTTAAATTCTCTCGATCCTAACCTCTCTTAACGCAAACTCCTAATCTCTAATCTAACGATAAGGGTTACTGAAGGACACACTTGAGTGAAATAGGATGCTGGTGATGATATACCAAATTAATTCTGTGTAATGAGGGTCCCGCTATAGCTCCAATCAAGGGAAGCACTTTAATGAAATAGGAGTGTGGGATGTGGTGTTAGGAGGAAACTGTCTACAATACTCAAAATATGTACATGAAGGTTTACTGGAGAGTATTATTAATAATTGCCATGATTTGGTAGATTCATAGTAATACATGATATGCCTTTGATTTCTTCTAAAAATACTAAGTTTTCAATGCTTTTCCAACAGGTATTCCATTTTATTGTAAGGTTATCGCATTTTCCAACGGAGCTTCGTTTACTTCAATCATGAATATGAACATTTTGCGATTCGCTCCAAGTAAATCATCTACTTGCTTGGCATCGCCATATTCGTCAACGGCAAATCAGCGCTACGCGTGTGTCTGTTTCCGCGACCGTTTCTATTGGATTTAATTTTTACCAGTCACCTTTCAGGATGAATGTGCTGTTATAAAGTTGGGGTTGTGACTGTTGTGAGGATTTCATACAAGTGTACAGGTGTTGATGTGATATGAGTGATATGTGAATTGAGAATATGTTACAAATGGTGGACTTAAGTTAAACTGTATGCCTCAGGATTATGAAATGATTCAGTCTACACTATAGTATTCTTCTAGGTTAGATTTTCTTTATTTTGTGCTAAGATTATTATATGCTCAATTTGAGATTTTGGTATTCTGACTTCCAGGACTTTTCCAGGTTTGAATTGAACATATTCACTTGAATGTAGTCCATATGGCTAATTATATCCTTACATAATTACATGCAGTGGGGTGGTACAAGAACCGTAATAATAAAATACCTACTTTCACTCACCCTTATAAAAACATTTACAGCGCTTTTATAATGATGGAGCCTTCTCGCCCTATTATCTTTTATTAGCCTTCCGGTGATTTCACGTGGAGCTTTTCCAAGCAGCGGCTTGCGAGCCTCATAATTAGCAGATGCTATTAGCCCGAATATAAAACTTTTTCTCGTAAAACGTTCCACATATTCGTGGGGACGAGAAGTAGGAATCAAATACAAAATCATTCAGATTAACAATCACATATAGAAAAAAGGATAAATCATAGAACATAGCAATCTGGGAATCATAGAAATGCAACTACCCCACATCAGATAAAACACAGGACAATTTTGCGAATTGACATCATAAACGATACTCTTTTCTACACAGTTTCTACAAAATTAGTTGAGCTACGTCATAGAGGTTGATTATTTTGGAAATCATAGAATTATACGGCTAGAGGTTAATATAATTCCCTCATCTCAACTATAGCAGGTAGTTATCCAGTAACCAACCCCCTGACATACGCATTTAACTACCCTTATTTTATATTCCGCGTACCCAAGCTTCTACCCTATCCCTTCACATACTCTTAGCAGTATCGCTAAGCACCTGTCAGCTATAAATTCATCAGACGTGAAATACAACTGTGTTATCAACCACCCGTTGTAAACGAAATTTATCGTCTTCTATATTTTTCTGGAGATACGGCGTTATCATTTTTCGTTATTTGCATTACACTCACACGGCGTGGATAAACAGGGGAGTTGGGGGTTACCACATAATCCGGGAAGTAAGCACTTAAAACCCTTCAAGAATAACAGAAATTCGTTGCAGGATGGACTTTTGCGTATACCTTAATGTAAATCAATTTATATGTGAAAGTGTTTTTCAAGCTGCTTCACGTGATTATCGTTACAAGCAAATTTTTCAGCCTACTTCGATACTTTGTAATTCCTGAAATTCCAGATTTCGGAAGGTACTTTCATGATCTGTCAAATAAATGACAAGAACTTCTGAAATTTCTAGCGGTGGGGATTTAATATAAGGTAGAACGCAAAGCCATGCAGTTCAAAAAAAAATCATCGGCTTCCCATTTTTTGGACATACCGTTTCAAAGATATTGACCATACGTTTTCTGAATTTTGGGTATATGGTAAGAAAAATTCGAAAAGTTTTTATTTTCCGTTCTACACCAATTTTTCTGTTTTATAAAGTTTTCTAATGACCATATTCGCATTCAGCGCCACAAATACGAGTTCCGAGTTTAGTTTTCAGCGCGACCCGCTCTCGAAAGATTTGTGTTTCATTTTAACAAAACCACTGAAAAAAATGCCGACTGGAATTCGATCGCGAAAAATGCATAAGATTAACAGATCTACAAGGCTAATATGTACCTTTTGTACCTATTTTATCTGAAAGGGACTAGCTTCCAACTTAAACAATGTCAATCTGACTATTCTTTCATATCTGGATATCAGGATGTCGGGAACTAAATGATCCCACTTCTGAAACTTCATATCAAAGTAGGCAAAGCCGTGAAATGAAAATATGAATAGAAATCTATGTTAGAATATCGCAGATCAAAATTTCAAACGGCGTTATACTTGCAAATGGCCATTTATCGTCTTTTGCATCCGAAGCATCCCTTTAGACAGCGTGAAGCGACCAATTTGAATATATTTTGTCGACACGTAGTCGATATGCGAAGGGCCTTTGCGGAAGGTAATATTTAGTTCGCAAATATATTCTCAATGTCGGTCCAATAATTTTACGTAAACTGGATATTCATTCCATGGAGAGAAAACATCTAAAACATATAAAATATATATCCAGTATCTGTGCGTCTGCTCTGCATTACGCCCAAGGTTATGGAGTTGAGCAACAATCGTCGAATACGTTTTTCGCCTCGAGGGCGTACAAAGTTGACATTAGAAAATTCCAGAGTTTTTTCAACAATCGTGCCCAGAAAGAAGTCCAGCACGGAAAAAGAGGCCAGATCCGTAATCATCGCCTCAGAATTATCCAGAAAACAAGTTTTTGTGCTTCCTCAGAAAAAAATCTATTTTCGCCTCGGAATTCGCAAATTATATATTTTTCTAAAAAAACCGAAACGTCGTAGCGTAAATCTGACGGCACTGTTAGATTCAGCGGGTAATTCTACGTTGGATAGAGTCCAGCAATAAGAGGTGAAATTATTTTTCGCTCAGAGATGGGCGTCAAAGAAATCGATTTTTGCTAGGTCATCATCCTAGAAGCTGGAGTTCTCTTCTGTTCCAGAAAATTGTATTATCCGGAACAGCTGGCATTCTTCTTCTCGCAGCGCTTATGGAGCGTCATAAGCCTTCCGACTTTACTATAGATCTTCTGCTTAGTGAAATTTTTTCATTATTTAGTTAAAATACGACGTTTCGATTGATATGCTATCTTCAATCGTCTTCAGGTGAACTCAAACAACACTAACACAAGGTTTAAAAAATGAAATTCTAATTTTGACACGACATTCGATTAAAATATAAAATCTAAATGTGTCATTTGTGAAATTTTATGTTCATGTCACTGTAATTTATATGCAAATTCTTGAAGACAAAGAAAGCTTAAGCGAATAAAAAATCGTATTCGGAATTCTAAAAAAAAATAAAGAAAATTGTAGGAATTGGTGTAATACTCATATAAGGCATAGCCATTTTTGATGCAACACTGAAAGTTTTTCTTGATATTGGAGGCCTAGAAATCATCGTAAAGCAACGTTTAGGAATTGAAAAGTTTCTGTATGACTACTAATATCATTTCCAGCCAAATAAAATTTAATTATTTTAATTTACGCTGATCAAAACCTAAAGACTGTTTTCTTGTTGCATTACTTTTTAGCCTCAATAGCGGCTACTTCCTATGATTAAACTAAGGCCTTTTCCATGTAAAACCCTTCTCTAAAGTTTGCAAATACTAAACAGGCAGCGAGATTCCTCATTGCATAGAGACAGGATATTTCCAATTTCCCTGAATTTCCGTTTGCGTTACAGGAAATGGCGTAGCAGCGAGGAACTGCATCCAATGCTGCTTTGGTTCAAGAACAGAAAACAAGAGAAAGAATACAGGGGACAAGCGGACCCCGAGTTCAAATGCTACGTCGCCTGTGCCACGTTTCTCTTCCTCGCTATGTGTCTAATGCAAGTCACCACGATACCTGCTAGGTAAGATGATTTGAGTGTCGTTTTTGGAGAATTATGAAAAAGTACGCCGCAGTTGTTACGTTAAATGTTAAGGTAGTTTTTGAATTAACTCGAAAAAGAGTAAAAGAGCCCCATTTTTTACCAAATATACTTGGACCCAAAATATCTAATAGACTGCCCGTAACGCCGCAAGGTGTGGCAACACAGCGTTATCCTTCTCTGTATATCTTTTGCTGCTGTCTCACTCCTTTACTCTTAGCGTTCAGACCTACATAGCTTCAATCTCGCTCTGACAGCGCTGTGGTTTTTCGTAAAGAATATTACACAATATCAGAGATTGTGCAGTTCAAGGGTAGATTCCGCAAAAGTAAGACTGCGAAAGAGAAGTGCACCAGATCCCCAAAAGCGGTTTACTTTCTCTTGACTAGGAAATACGGTGCTGTGGATTTACTTCGAAACTCCGCGAAACTACACTAGCTACCACAAAAAAAACAGGACAATGCACTTATGAAATCATTTTACGGTTGTTAGGAACTAAATTTAGACTTTAGATTCCAGAAAAATACCGTGTTGTGATTTTGCATCAGTTTATTCTCATGATAAACAATTTGAATCTACGGAAAATGGGTTCGAATGCCATTAAAAAGCGAGAGTAATTTGACGTTTTATTCTTCATTAGATGCTCAATCTGCAAATACTCAAAAACACTTCGAACCGCATGAATTAGAGATTCGCAAGCACAAAGGTTAATATTATAAACTAGCTCAGTCTCAATCACTTCAAAAGTTTTGCCGTCCCTGTATATCATGTAGTTTTCCAGATATCTATTAAATGTTAAATGTAATTTTTTGGTAAAATTTTGATTTTAGACACCTCCCGTATACGCTAATCACTTGACACGTTTTCGTTTTTTTGTATTTCATGTGGTTTCCGCGATATCTAGCTAAATGTTGAAAATTTATTTTAGGGGAAATTTTAATTTGACACACCCTGTATATCCCAATTACTGTAATATGTTTGGCATTCCTGTATATCATATAATTTTCGAGGTATCTATAAAAATGTTTGTCTGAATTTTAGGCGAAATTTAAATTTGGGACACCCCCTGTATATGCTAATTAATTGAATACTTTTGTTTTAATTCAGATACTATATGCTAACCACTTCAACACGATTCCCCTTTCTGTATATCATATAGTTTTTCACATATCTATTGAAACGTTGAAATGTGGATTTTCGATTAAATTTAAATTTTAGACACACGGTATATATTAATCGTTTCAACATGTTTGCCGTCTTTCTATATGGTATAGTTTCCGAGATATCTATTAAAATATTGAATTTTCGGTGAATTTCTAATTTCAAATCCACCCCTGTATATGGTAATCCGTGCAACATGATTTCCATTTTCAAGTATTAGGTTCATAAAATCAGATTTCGTACCGTAGATATACCGTCTCTGTATGTCTTGCAGATGCTGCTTCAAATGCTTTTTGATTAAGCAGTTTTGCCCATCTTTACACGGTAGTGGTTCCCAGAAATGTTTGTATCCAGTATCCAGCGTTGGACGACACGACCTCCCATTACCCTCTAGTAGACGGTCATGTCGGTAATAAAAATTTCTGTAATGAACGACCGCAACTGAAAACTGATGACGTTTGTCGTTTATCACATGTAGCCGACTTTGGGGGAGAAGTGTATGTACATTGTCGATAATTTTCAATATCCTGACTAAAATTGATGAAATCGGGCAGCGAAAAAAACGTCTAACTATTAAGGAAACCCTGAGATTTTCATTGTTTGAAAAAAAAAGTCGGTAATATAATGACCGGAAAAAGAGTATGTAGTTTTTCGCGATCTCTCTAGATTTCGGAGTGTTTTGGTGTTGTTCGATGATGATTGCAGACGAAAACGGAGTAAATTCTGGGAAATGTGAAAAACTGAAAAGGTATCTTATAAAGTGAGTAGTATCCGTTTTCTGTAAAAATATAAGAGTGAATTTCTCCCGTTTCCGTGTAGTTTCCGTGTAAGTTTTTTCTCAAAGGTTAATATTAAAATCATTAGATTATATAATTATAATTGTTATCAATACTTTATAAAAATAAAGAAGTTGGAGGTTCTCTTAAGCTCGAGAAAATTGTATTCAGCGTAACAGCTACTGTTACCCTTCAAGTTTCAAGTCACTGCGAAAATTTGACCTCAAGGCTTTCTGGCTTTGCAGGTGGTTTTCTATATAAAGATTCCAGATTAAAAATTATGAATATGCCTAGAATGAAAGTTGCATATTTCAGACATTTTCTACACCGCAATTCTACCTTGCAAGAACAGGAAATTAATGCAGTTCTCTTAATCCACTAGCTCTATTGCATATGTTAATACCGCGCTCCTTTTTAATCTTTAACAGAATTTTATGCAAACTTTGTTATCTGGGATCCAAACGAATCTCTCTTTCTCTCTCGCTCGCGCACTGGTTAAGAAAGTTTAGTTTTAATTAAAAAAAATATTTCGGTTGGGCTGTCCCCGAGTAGCATCTTTCGTAGTCATGCTTGTTTAAGTGAAAACACAATTGGATTCCAGTGCCAGTTTTTGCCTTGAACAAAAGCTGGTGATGCTATTAATTCCTACATGTATCTCAGCAAAAAAGCTTTTATATGTGACAGACGCTTTGCTGTAATTAAAAATGTCATTGTCAAACAACCGTTTTTCGAGACGTTGATACCAGTTAGAGTCAAAAGGGGGGTTGCTTAGTTGACAGATGAAATTAGTTCTGTATTTTTTTAAATTCATTCGGAATATAGACCAGGCAATTTCTATTCTGGAAAGTATACGATTGGATGCAAATGAAAAAAAGTTTCGTAATTCAATCTCATAGAACATCTAGCTAGACAAAAATATTTTTGATAATGCTAAAATAGGAAAATTATTATTTTAAATACAAATCTCTAACTGATCAACCGATTTCAATTATTCAAAATACGTTCAACGTCCTGTCATGACTAAATTTTCAAGAATTTAGGACTTTTTTCAATTACGAATTTATTGCGTAAAAATATCAAATTTTGATAAAATAAACCTATCTTCACCGTCTCCAAATTTTTTTTTCATTAATTGTTACTTATAAAATTAATCGTATAATAAATGTGTAAGCAAACAGAAGGCGTTCAACTACACCTCAAAACGAAGCGTTTTCAAAAATGATCTCGCTGTCTAGTTTCACGCAAATACTGGGTGAAGTAAGTCAGATATTCCACAATTCATCAAAGCTGGCGTTGAGGACTATTTTTCTGTCAAACTCAAGTCAAGCAATCAACCAAATTGAAACATCAATCGAACAAACAGTAATAATTCCCGATCCCGTAAAATAACTCGAAACTTTCAACCGCTTTTAATGATCATCCCGACTTCCTGTGGCAGTTACAGATCGTAATGCCGGATTTTCTCCGGATTTTCCCTCTTCTAATTTAATGGCTGCACCCCTTGTTGGGGCGCGTAGGTTCCGGGTTAGAAACAATGCCGGTTGTCGTTCTTTGTTCGCATGAATTGCAGTGTGTATCCTGCAAGAATGACACATGGCAGCTTTTGTAGTATTGTGAACGGCGTTGTCATTAAAACGTTTTTATTTGCCCCGACAAATAAATAACGACCAGAGAAACATAAAAAATGAAAACAAACACTGTTCGGATGATACTATCATCCATAATAAGGAGACATATTGTGAACACATTTTTTTCTATAATTTTCTGATCACCAATTTGTGTTTATTAATATTGGATTGCAGTTAGGATTAGGGTTCATGGAAGAAGTTATAAATAAAATAAAATAAAGTGAAATAGAATATAATAAAATAAAAAAATTAAAAATAAAACAAAATAAAAATATGAAAAGTTAAAATAAATTACTGGTCATATTTAAAATACATGTTTTTTGCAAATAAAATGTGCTTTACTTCACTAAGATCAGCAGACAGGAAACATTCCACGTATTTTCACATTTTTTGACTTTCTCGTTTTTGTTTTCCCAACAGGCCTATAATCCTTTACGGAACCCTGACACCAACGTTGGTCGTTCTGTTGATATTCGTGTACCTGTGTTGGCTGGACGACTGCTGCGGACCTCGACCTCCTTCAGATACACCTTCTGACCAGCCAGGAGCGTGCTCTCCCCCAAGTCAGATTGTTTCGGAGAGCAGATGTCTGCGATTGGCCATATTTCTGGTATCTGTCACTTTGGTGGCTACTTGTGCGGTTATCACACTGGTAAGGAGGTGTCATCGTAGTGTGCGCCGTTTTGATTTGACAAGTATTATTATTAGGTGTATACTCTCTACTATACAGGGTGGTTCAACAAAAGTGTACTGCAGGGCATAAAAAATCTTTTAGCAAGAATCTAGAGACATTTTGAGTTTGTTTTACACTAATACAACTTTAGAACGAAATATTATTCTACAAACTTGACGTTTTCATTGGGCCACCCTGTATATGTGGTATACTACAGAAATGCAAGTTTTGTTTTTAGCCTAGACTTGTCGGTATAGCCCGCCAGACGGCTTGACAGTAGAAAAAGTTTTTTGCTATTATAATTTAATACTAACAATATTTTGTAAATCATAACACACGTCAAAACCAGTCTTCCTTACATAAAATAAATACCTTTAGTCCAATTAAAAAAAATGGAAATATTCGGTAAATTCATATTATATACATTTGAATATTCTGCAGTTTTTTTAAATTTTTCTTATATTTTATTTACAGATGTATAGGTAAGATTACAGGGCTGTTGACTGCAGCACAGTTATCAATTATATATTGCTAAGGTTAAATACGAGTATAACTTTGACGACAAGAAGAATCGCCACCTATTTTGTATCTTGAAAGAATTTTTCATAAATTTTGAATGTGACTACAATTAAAATGTGAAATCCGGTAGCACCTTCACCATTAATCTATTTTTACCCATCGTCACAAATCTCTGATTTATATTCGTGATGTCACATACAGTGCTCTGACAAGCCCAAAAAGCTGTCTAAAACTGGATAAATCATGTTTTTTCAATTTAATTTGGCATTGAAAAAATCATGGATTTTTGGGGTTGCTGATTACAAACCTCACATCAAGTTCACAAACATTCAACAGTTTAACCCTTTATAGACCCCCACTTCGCATGAAATACTGCATATTCCAGAACATAATCAAGTTGCATATGATTTTTAGGATTTTCGGGGTCACTGATTACGAACTTCATGTCAAATTTACGATAAATCACCCCATTTTTGTTTTAGGTGGATTACAACAGACCTCCATTCCCCATTCCTGTAACACTTGCAACAATTCGTCCAACATATGCTATATCAAAAAATGATTGGAATACCACAGAGATTTATATAAACGAAACCACAGTATCACCAACATGGGATGGCTTAAACATCACCAGTCCAGTTGTCCAGTTTCAGTATGTACCGGTATGTATTTCAAACACTCATTTTCTGCAACTATACAGGGTGTCTCAAATTTGCTTTGTAGTCAAGTATAGTTTTTCAAATATTCCTTAGCTTGTGACCTGTTTCTTTTCCAGACGTATCTGTACAGCTCAGCGTTAGTCTTGGCAGCCATATCGGTCTTCTTGAGGATGGGATTCATTTTGAAATTGGTACTGATGGTGTTTTCTGTTATCGCTCACATCGTCGTCTACAGCTATCTGGAGTTCTTCCAAGAATATCACGATGCACACGATGACGCGTAAGTTTGAGTTAGTATTTAGAACTGTTTCACTATTGGCCGGATGAACAGTAAAAGAAACACATATTATACTGCCTAACAGATAGTTATCTATAAAAGAAAAACAACAAGTTGTCTGTGTTTGAAAAACGTCGTTGCATTTTATGAGAGACGTTGCTATATCGCACATTGACCACCCTTACAGCCTTTCATCCGTTATCACATATAATAAAATATCCTTATGTATCTCGACAGCTTTCCGGCTATATCATTTGAAGTGAAAACCGGTCTGGCATTGGCGTTAGTGGTGGTTTTATTCCACATCTTGGACAGACAAATCGAATTTACCAGCAGAACGGACTACCTGTGGAAGGCCAAGCTGAAAGTGGAGCAGGAGGAGGTGGAGACCATGAGAGGCATTAACAAGGTACGAATGCTGACAGGTTAAAATGTGTCGTCATCTGAGTCGATCAGTATGAGATTTAAAGGAAAAACCTTATGCATTTCTCCAGTATAACGTCTGAAAGGTCGTGCGGTCAGTTGATAAAACACAAAAATTATTTAGCTCGACGTTTCGGTTTATTAAATTTAAACTTAGTTTAAATACAATTTTAAAAAGATGCAAAATTCGTTATTCGATTAATGTATTATAAATATGACCTAACTTGTCAACTTTACATTTAAAGATTTTTATTGTTTTTAAGTATTTTCCTCAATGATGAGTAAATTACACAGAAGGCTCTGAAAGCACACACAAATTGGCAACACTGTGAACGCGTTTCACATGTTTGCCGGTCGCTCCTAATGACATTTGCTTCCAGTGTTGCCATATCAAACGCTAAGTTGTCAGTTTCTATACTTATTCTGCACACTTGGTATAGCATAGCAAAAACATAACATGGAAAGATGAAAAAATAGTTATTCAATCGATGTATTGTAAATATTACCTAACCTATCAACGTCAAATTGAAATATTATAGCTTTTCCATTGTTTTTTAGTGTTTTCCCCAATGATGTGTAAATTCCACACAAGGCACAGAAATGACACACAAATTGGCAACACTGTGAACGCGTTTCACATGTTTGCCTGTCGCTCCTCATGGCACATGATTACAGTGTTGCCATATCGAACACAAAACTTATAATACAGCGCATCGACTGACTTGAAACAAAATGGCAGATGCGAATACTTGTCCATTCAAGCGTTCTAGTTTAGCAGCTCCAGACCTGAACATTGCTTCATTGTAATCTCTTCAGGAAGCTTTCATCTAAATCCGCATGAAGTTCTGCAAATGAAGGAGAGAGTAGCAGCCCGAATTTGCTTTATCTGTTAACGAGGATCCCGCATGAAAGTTTTGCGGATAAGTGGTCACAAAAGGCGCTTTCACATATGCCACGTACACACGCCAGCACTCTGTCCCCCATTTATTTGTGCTACAGTGCTGTATCAGTGTTTTATTTCGGAGGCTTGGCCATTTTGAATATAGCTGTTGACTTTTAGGCAGACAAGAACAGAGTATTCATGAGTTCTTCATAAAAAGTGATTTTGGAAAGTACTCATATGGTTTGAGTATGAGTACTAATATGAGGAGAAATTTTTGAGAGTATCCGCGAAAAATCAGTAACGAATAATTAGAGACTACATGCTATGAATAACATTTATCAGTTTGGAGTAAGTTTTGGACATTAAGAAATTTGAAAAATAATGACATTTTTTTCAATCACAAATGATTTAAGATCTTTCAGGAGTTCTAATATTTTTTTAATTTGAGATCCAAAAGATCAACAGCTGCAAAATGAGATTCAAATATTTATTTCCAAGTAGATACCATTTTGTGGGAAGGACAGCGTCAATTTGCTTGACGCCATCTTTAAACATGCTTTTTACTAGTTTCACGTGTATGTATGTATATTTGTAACGAAATCTTCGAAGGCTACTTGCACCCACTTCAAATCGTCAGATCAATTTTAAATTTTGCACACTTATCAAGGACCGACGACAATGCGATAGTTTAATAAGTGAGTCTCATTGTTCCTTTTCATTCCCAAATTACTTCTTATAAAAGTTATATTCAAAGCCTACGGCATTTTGAAGGCGAACTTTATTTTTTCGCAATGTGTACATTACCAGATTGGCATCTTGAGAATAATATCGTCCTGATATTTACAGATCCTGCTCGAAAACATTCTGCCAGCCCACGTGGCGGAACACTTTTTGACAACAAGAGTCACTCAGGATCTCTACCATGAGCGGTACTCGTGCGTCGCAGTGATGTTTGCTTCGATTCCCAATTACAAGGAGTTCTACGATGAGAGCGACGTCAACAAGCAGGGCCTCGAGTGCTTAAGATTGCTTAACGAAATCATCTGCGAGTTTGACAAGGTAATAATAACAATAATAATAATATCTTTATTGGTTCAGAAGGTCATCGAGTGATGACATTGAACATGTCAAAAACTATTTAGAATAGAAAAAAAAATAAATAAAAAAATAAAAAAAACAAAAAAATAAATAATAATATCTTTATTGGTTCAGAAGGTCATCGAGTGATGACATTGAACATGTCAAAAACTATTTAGAATAGAAAAAAATTAATAAAAATATAAAAAAATAAAATAAAAAAAATTAAATAAAAAATAAAAAAATAAAAAATTGAAAAAAAATTAAAAAAAATTAAAAAATTAAAAAACAAATAAAACAAATGAAATAAAAAAATAAAAAATTGAAAAAAAAATTGAAAAAATAAAAAAAATTAAAAAAAAATTGAAAAAATAAAAAAAATTAAAAATAAAAAAAATAAAAAAAACAAAAAAATAAATAATATCTTTATTGGTTCAGAAGGTCATCGAGTGATGACATTGAACATGTCAAAAACTATTTAGAATAGAAAAAAATGAATAAAAATAAAAAAAAAATAATAAAAAAAATAAAATCAAAAATTGAAAAAAAAATAAAAAAAAATAAAAAATTAAAAAACAAATAAAACAAATAAAATAAAAAAATTAAAAATTAAAAAAAAAAATGAAAAAATAAAAAAAATTAAAAATAAAAAATTTAAAAAAAAATTGAAAAAATGAAAAAAATTAAAAATAAAAAAAATATAAAAAAATAAAAAATAAAAAAAATAAAAAAAGGTAAGCAGATACGGTAGTTATTGAAATTTGTACCGATGCTGGGGTACATGTAAAGGAAATTGTATTTTTTGTGAGATTTCCAATTGAATGGAGAATGGAAAGTTTTTAACCAAAAAATCCAATTAAAAAGATCAACTGAAAAAACAAAAAAGTTAAAAATAAGTTGCGTTATACAATTATTATTATTATTATTTAAGTTGGCGCCAGCCATGAGTAACACACGCAATATCAAAAGTTTGATTTCGGACTTCCATTGCCTATAAAATTTTGAGTATCACGACGTTTCGATTGATGTGCTATATCAGTTCACCTGAAGACGATTGAAGATAGCACATCAATCGAAACGTCGTGATACTCAAAATTTTATAGACAATGGAAGTCCGAAATCAAACTTTTGTTAAATCCACCTTATCTACAAGTTTTTAACAACACACGCAATTATTTGACATGGATTTAATTGCTCATTGTTTGTAGAAGAAGTTTTCCAAAATGTTTTTGATTTCAGCTACTTCTGAAACCGAAGTTCAGTTGTATAGAGAAGATAAAGACTATTGGAAGTACCTACATGCTGGCATCTGGTCTAAGGCCTGGCAAGGAAGAAAATAGCACGGTAAGATATATTTTTTCAAATTATTCATCAATTACTTATGTCATATGAGAGTTTAAAGTCATGATTTTCAAGCTGATACCATTTCAGACGGATAAAATCGTAATTATAACAAAAAATCTCGAAGAATTTATCAGAATTGAATTGAATTGAAAGAAGTTACTTAATACGTGATGGTTTTAGCTTAGAGAACTTAGATATATGGATTTGGATTGCATTTTGATACCAGGGATCAATTAAACATTAAAAAATATTTAATTGAAGACCAAGGAGTCTTTTATACCAAATTCCCGACATTTTTGAGGGTTCCTCATATTTTAAAAACTTGCATGTTGACAGCTCTAAAATGCGGTGAAAATGTTCGATAAACTGATACGACTGCACGTTAAATACAGAGTCAACCTACTTGACGCCATTTTTAGGAGGTTAAATGGCACTTTTGTTATGATTTATTTGTCAGTTGAAATGCAGTAATTTGTAGTAGTAGTTACTGAAACAACATTGCATCAATTTCGCTCCCTTTAGAATAAAAGGAAAAGAATTTACAATTTCGCTGGTCAATTTCAGTTGTGCACCCTATCTCGATGAGGATAGTTAACAAGCATCTTTGTAGATAGAAAGATTGTGTGCTCAACACACAGTTTTAGAAATAAAACTCTTTTTCCTCAAGTGACGCGTTTCGATTTATATCTAAATCATCGTCGGAATGTCAGATGATTTAAATATAAATCAAAACGCGTCACTTGAGGGAAAAGAGTTTTATTCGTGCAACTCTGCGTTAAGTACACAATCTGTTTATCTGCATGATGGAGGAAGAGAATCTACAATCTACAAGCATCAGCGTCCTGTAAAACTATGTGTACATCCAGAAATATACCCAGAATAACGTTGAAATTTCCTCCATTTATTTAGCGCCACCATTTTCAAAGCAGTTTCATAGTTGAGTGGACAGCTAGTTACGATTTATTTTTCCTGGTCAATGAATATAAAAGGCACAATTATCGTACTCTGTCCTCCTCTTAAAGCTACAAAGCTATATATTGCAGCTGAAAATGCAAATTGGATTCTACTCTCATGACACTACTAAAATGCCCGCGATAATTGTCTGTGAAAAGTTCCGCACTGTAGGGACCAGGAATGTTCGCTGCTTTCAACGAAACTGAACATTATTTGGGAGCACTTGTAGTTCATAATTCTCACACTGACGCTCGCTCACTTCCATTTTAATGAAGTTACGCGAAATGTGTTCTTAGACTTTCTAGGATGCTTGTATTTCTGATGGAAGATGCAGTCAAGTAGGTCGACTCAATGTCCCTCATGTATTAGTATATTCGCGATTAAAATGCGCCGTTGCGCCAGTTAAATCTTTGCATAATTTTTCATATAACTTAGAAGAACGAGACCTCAGACTATTTAACAAAGGTTAAAATAAAGTTCATTAAGAAACACGATAAAATACAATCCATATTGTTTAAAGAGATGTAATTCGTGCAACGAAGATCGACTATTCTCTCTCTTATGGCGGCGCACCAGAAAGGCAACACTGTTGAAAGCTAAGAACATTGCTCGACAGTGGCGTATCATATATCTGCCTCTTACGACCATGACATTTCTGGCTCTGTTGCGACGTTGCAATGTCACTTCTTCACTTCAAGTTATCTCTTGACTTATTTTATGTGCGCTATAATCACATCTTTTTTTTCAATTGATCCATAATTATATCAGGACGTTGTTAAGGTAAATGAAGCTGTAAGATATAGAATAGAAACTGCCGGCTTGAGACATTACACATTATTCACGCTTCACGCGCAAAAATATACTCATACTTCCTGTACTTAGCAATTGAAAACAATGGCTTGTTCCACGAAGTTTATTTAAGTTTCCTCCTTAGGTTTCATATTGAAGTTTATTTAAAGTTTTCTGATTAGAGGTCTCGTGAAACTTTATGTTTATGAGTGCTTCTCGTTATGTAAGAATAAAGGAAAATATCTATTCTGTTGAAGTTGCAAACAACATAAAGAACACCAATGCTTAGAAGTAAGGAAAATGAATAAATCAAAATAGAAACAAGGCTGAACTGATTACAGCGACATCTCTTTTTCTTTGTGGACACTATTTACGATGTACCGTTATCTCGGCTCATTCACATCATAAACTGACAACTGATGTTGAGTGAATGCTCTCCACTATGCATCATACCTGCTATAGATATGCTTGTTTCGTCTTTAGCCTAGACGACATAGTAAATGTGTTTACGAAGAACAAGGAAATCAGTTCACCTTTCTTGACAGATGTCGTTGCCACTTCAAGGCAGTCTAGGTGTTGGAACCTTTGACTTCGTAAGTTGCCAATGGGCGTACCCAATAGAGGGCGACACTTGGAGATGAGTTGATGTCCTTATTGTTAAGATAATCCAAGCAGAACTTTGTCGCTAAATGAAAAACATGGATATAGATATAGAATTACAGTGAAAACCACACGATAAACTTCAGGAAGAAGCTATAGATAAACTTCGTTAGACTTAGATTCTGTAGCAAATGCTTCCATTATGCGATATCATAGAAAATTACTTCAAAAATAACTAATGATGAAATATCAAGAATAAAGTAAGCTTTCTTTTCTTCATAGGAAGCAACAAGAAAGGAGGAGCACATCATAACAGCGTTGGTGGATTTTGCCGTACTTTTGATGTCCAGTTTAGAGCAGATCAATAGAGATGCTTTCCAGAAGTTCAAGCTTAGAGTCGGTAAGTAGAAGCTTCACGAATATCGCAATATTTATGAGTGTACATTCTGCTTGATTGTTTGTTCATATCACTGCAAAACCTTGAAGTTTTAAAGCTGGAGGGATTTGGCACAAGGAAAAGTATTCCTAAGGAAAAACTGGCTGACGATTTACGATGTGTTTATGAAGAACAAGGGATGTCGCTGTAAATCAGTTCATCTTTGTTGACAGATGTCGTAAGGGACATCTGTTGCCACTTCAAGGTAGTCCAGATGCTAGGACCTTTGACTTCGTAAGTTGCCCCATAGAGGGCGCAACTTACGAAGTCAAGGGTCCTATCACCTGGATTGCCCCATAGAGGGCGATGCTTGGAGTGTTGATGTTGCTATCACACCCTTGACTGGGTTACGTATACACCACCCGATTGGTCTTTACAGTTAGACCGCCAGGCTATACTACGAGTCTAGGCTAAAGACGAACCATGCATGTCTATAGCAGGTCTGATACATAGTGGAGAGCATGCACTTAAATACTACGTAGTAAAATACAGCCCACTTTATTAATTCTTCGAGAGTTCTAACTAAAAGAGCCCCATAAATTGCGCCAATGAACCAAACACCTTTCGTTGTGGGGCCATCCTAGCAAGGTGGTAGTCATGTGTTCTAGGTTTTGAGCTATCTTAATGAAATAACCTAGATCTTATATTAGCTAAAGGTAGAGTCAAATGCTGAATCTTTTTTTAACACTCTAGGCTTGAACCACGGGCCAGTGATAGCAGGTGTGGTAGGGGCCCAGAAGCCCCAATACGACATTTGGGGTAACACAGTGAACGTAGCATCACGGATGGACTCATGTGGAGTTCTGGGAAGGATACAAGCCACAGACGTTACTGCTAAGATACTGATGAACGCTGGGTACCAATGTGATTGTAGGGGGCCGACATACGTCAAAGGAAAAGGAACGCTCACCACTTATTTTGTCAAGACGCAATTCGACGATAGGTGTTAATGTGTTTAAGAGTTTGTAACATATTATTTGGATTATTGAGAACGGAGAGATCGCGAGAGAGAAGGGGGACAAGTTAGTCCAGTATGAGTCAATGGCTGATTGCACCAATGTTTCCATATTTCAATATTGTAAGGTATAAAACGCAGAAGTAGTACTTAAATGCTTACTTCAGATTTTTAGCTAGGCAAACATTTTTATATTCTACAGTACGATTTAGTTGTTCAACAACTAATTAGCTCCAAATTGTATTCAAATCTATGAAATACTCTATTATGGATACAATTTGTTTTTCGACGATCTCTCAGAGCAAATAGTCTCAAACTTCACTAACTATAAAGCACTCCATCGTCTAATGTATGTAGATAGCTTTCGGCTTTTATCGAAGCCCTCTTCAGTGTCATTTTTATCATTGTATATTCCACTTCAACAACATCTTTTCTTTTTCAACTCATAAGTCGTTTTAACTTGATAAACACCTATAGAGACATCCAGTTCCAGGTTTTTCCATTATCGCATCACGTATATGACATTCGAACTATGGAACAACCCAGATGAAATGAATGAAAATGATGTAAAATATATTCCAGTTTTAGGTAATATTAGATATTTTGGATATACACATAGATATTATTCCATTCAAGTCATCAAGGAATGTAAAATACTCACAGGTCTAGATGATGGCATCGTAACAACTACTTGTAGCTTGTAGATGTTCGATGATCAAATAGTCCAGTCTGAATATGTTTTAAAACATAGCCGAAATTCCTATAGAGTTAAAATTGTATAGATATGAGCTAAGCTATAGCTTGAACTTGAAGATTAGATGGTAGAGATTAAAAAAAAGGTTGTATGATGTTTATACCTTTTCATCGATGACGGGAGCGTAATTGGATTTACTTGCAAAGTAAAAAAAATCTACCAACATGTTATTTTAACTATATGGAGTATAAATTTCAATGATCTTTTATATCAAGTTTTAGCCTTATAATTGAGGTTATGAAGCTTTTATGATCGCACCTTCTTTAAATTGTAGACCTTTTATCACATTTTTGGTTTTTCTAATATATTACGATTTTAACACCGATATAATAGTAGAGAATGACAAATAAATAGTGTGTGAATTTTGGCCGTGTACATACTTTTTATTCATTTAGACTGGACTATAACCTTCAATTATTTATTATTGAATGTAGACGATATATTTTTGACAATAACGGTAATAAGTGACTGTTTTAAAATAGACAAAATTAAAGTTTATCGTTAGGGGTACGTAGTAAGTTTTGTGCAGCTTTGACGGCAGAATATGTAAAAATGATGGCGGTTTTTGGACATATCATAGTTTATATGCATTTGAACGTATAGTTTAAATTAAGTACCTGACTGAATTATTTATTAAAGTTTCAAATGGATGTTGGCGACTATGATCATTAGTAAAAAAAATGGTGAACTAAAACTCTAAATTAAAAATATCCTTTTTGTTTGTAAAAATATCAGTTTCAACTAATTCTATATTCATTAATGCATAGTTAACTAAGTAGATAATTCAATATATAAACAATATTAGAACAGTCAAACCGTATCTAGACCACAGTCTAGGGGGGGGGGGGGGGAAGGGCATGGAGTTTTTTATGCTTTCACGGAATGACTGCCTGTTATTTTTATTTGCAGCACAATGTATAGGAACAGATTTCGAAATGGCAATGCGTTTTTATGAAGATTACGTTACTCAAATTTAGATATAAACCATTCATTCCTTGGGAGAACAAAATTAATTATATCTGACTCTTGGGTAATTACTCCCACCTCTTGATCCAATCTCCATTCTTATCATCTTCCTTCGACGTATCCAGCAATCACTAATGATTACTACCAATGATTATGGTGCGGGTCAACATCAGAGTTTCTATAATACACGTAAAATATTTATAGAAAAGTAGAGCATTTTGAATGTGAATACGTTAGACTAGTAATTACATTTTAGATAGTTGTGAAGCAAAATGATATTTTGTGATTTCCTTTATTTTTTGTAAATATTCTGTAATTACCAGAGAACTCAAGTAAGTGTAACTTTTATTTTTGAATGTAATAAATGAATATATTAAATTTTAATCGTGTTTTATTCATAAATTCATCAAGGAAAATAGAAAGGTAGACATGATATAGGGATCTACAACGACTTTTAGAATGAAGACAAAGCATTTTCTGCTTATACAAATAAAAAACGGTTTTGTTTGTCCAATATCCTTTATTCAAGAAAATCGTGAATACATACAATTGTATTTTCAGTAAGAAATTGCTTGCAGCAAAATGCTATTTAACTATGTCGTCTCAAAAATAGGGACCATTTTGAGCAGTTGCACATCGGTAACCGAACCTTTGCCCATCTCTACCCAAACGAGATAACCCCGAATTTAAGCTTAACAAATGTCACACAAAGGATTACAAATCCGAATGCGTTAAATCTGCAAGGCGTTTCCCTTTATTCAAAATCATCTTCAGTTTCAGCCATGGGCCTTGAATCTAGTTTGGTTACTGATAAGCAACTTTCACAAATGTTGAAGATAAGTTCTAAATTCAACAGCCAGATATGCGACTGCCGTTTCAAAGCTTTTTATAATTGCCACACCACCATTCCAGGTCTTTGGAGATCGTCCGAGAAATATTATTGATTACAAGCAGCTTTCTGTTACTTTAGGTATATTACTCATAATTTCTTTACTACAATTCTTATTCATTCTATATCTAATACGGTCTGCGCAAACATTTATGGCTCTAATGTTGATTGAGTTGAAGGCTTACAGAAGGATTTGAAATCAGTCAGATATTTATTACAACACAGCACACTGAATCATACTTTTTGAAAATATACTTTCTTGAATTGCTGAAACATTTATTCTAGAACCAGCATCAGGAATCACCGACTTTGTGCACATCTTTTCTCCATACCAACATATCAACAAGCATTGTCGAGTCACACTATACCATATAATTCTGCCCTTCTTTCCTTTACTATAACAACACGACGAGGTTCCCTCAGGACGAAGCTGATAACCAATGTAGACATTTGGCAGAGCTGCTTTATTGTCCTATCCAGCAATCTGGTAGAGTATCGTCAAGATAGATCTCCGCAGCTTGTTGAAAATGCGAGGGTACCACATTCTTCTGCAAAGGAAAATGATGTCCCTGAATGCCTTTTGTCGGTGATTCCTGTACCAAAATATAAGAGAGAACGGAAACGTGGTCAAGACGAAAATATCATGTGGTGTAACTGTTGCTGCTGTTTCAAGGTAAGGTTTGAACTGATATCTCAAATTTAAATGCAGTTTATGCTATTTTGAGTGAAACGCTATCAATCAGTATCAGAGAGCTTTGTCTGTCTGTAGAGGAGGAAGGGTAATTTGCCAAGATCACAGCATTTAGGCCCCATTGGGTCCACTTGTACGTACTTCTTATGGGTTACTCGTATTTAGCCACCCCACTGATACAAAAAGTGGTGATATAACTTCTTCACTAGCCATAGGGAACCAGTGTTCCCGCAGAATGAATTCTCGTGATGGATTGAGAGCTGGGCAATCAACAGATACTCAACTGTCTCATCTTCCTCTTCACAGAGGTGTTTCAGTCATCCTCGAATTGAAGTGGTGTTTCCTTAGCTGCCAGCGTCCTGATGCAATGCCAGTAGGAAAGTGTCTGGACATAGAAATGTAGCATTTCGACACACGTAAATAGGCAGCCAGAGGTGCCATACATATGTCTGAAAACTACGTTGGTGATCTCTTTTAATAAATATTCTATAACAATGATGACCAGAATACAGGGGTTCAGGATTTTTGCCTCAGCAACTCCCTCTGCCTTGTGACCTTCAATTCAACCAACAGTTGTGATGTTGTTGGTAGAAGCTTGATAACAGCCAGTCACAAAATTCTTAGAGGCTACAGCAGTGAATGGAGCAATAAAAATGTATGATTCGTAGGTTTTGAGGAAAATGGCTCTTTGTTGCTTTGATACACTAAAAAGAGACGTAAGAAGAAAACATGGAGCAAAATACTTTAACCGCACTTTTGGGAACGTCTTTTATACTTTTGTGACGTTAATAATTCGAATCACTGTATTATTTTCATTTTGAATGAAAACAGCCATTTTATCTGAAATAGCATTAGGTTTGACACACCAAATTGTGACTATTTAATGAACATATAGTATAAAAAAGTATTTATTCGAAACAGCAAGCATTTTTGAGTATTCGATCCTTACACTTACTCTTAACTTAATAACTAACACTTAAATAGTTGCGAAACTAATATAAATAATAATGACAGATATCCAGATGTGCGAGATGATGGTCTTCGTTGAGTTCGTGGACCCTCAGGCTAAATCGTCTCTAGCCCCATCTAATCTCTTCAGCTTAAACAAAAAGGACAACAATGTTAACTGTTCCACAATTTTATTATTGCATTACACTTTGCTACTCCTTAGAAAAGTATTGTGTGAACTGACTAACTAGTTCAAAGCTATGACGTGTTATAAGGTGATTTTTTTATTTTTTATAATACCTTGGAATAACTGCTAATAAATGTATGAGGTTCATTGACACATAAATGAGTGAAACATATTCGTAAATATATATTTTTATGCTCCTGAATAACACAAACGAAGAATACAATTTCTAACCAAATTGAGTTATTCAGCTGTTTTTGCATAGTTGGGAATTCTGCATCATTCGATGTATTTTATAATCTACGCGATACAGAGCTGTAGTGTTGGTTGCCTGACTCTTTAAACTGTTTAAAAAAACACCGAATTACTTCTAGTATACCACGCTTCCTTCAGACTTGAACTATGATACCTACTGCAATTAATACAAATCTCACTAGGTTTAACATTGTATTACTAACAGCAACAATAAAATTATACATTCTGATGTCCCTCCTTATATTGACTTATTTCGCTTTATTGATACTTACTTCTTTCTCGTCTGTGACGACTGTTGTATACCTCTCGATGATCTTGAGTGGACCTAAGCTTGGAGCTTGGAAAGCGTGCTTGTACAGAAGAGCTGCTGCTATACCTCCGAAGATTGGACCTGCCCAGTATACCTAGAAACAAGCAATACTATTTGAAGACAATTGCAGGTAGTTGATCTGGACCACGAGCTTTCCTGGAATGCAGGTTTTCAAGAATACGTTCTATTTCTCGATGCTAAAATCCAATTTCACACCCACCAATATGCTTTTGAAGTAAGAGTTTTTTAGATGAACGTCAATGTTGATGTTGTTACGCTAAAAACAACCATGCAATCGAAACGTTTATAAATGGACGTTAGGTAGGTTAAATAGTACGAATCCACTTACCCAATGGTCATCCCATAAGTTGGCGATGACGGCAGAACCAAAGCTTCTAGCGGGGTTCATGCTGGATCCGGTAAACGGCATGCAGGTGAGATGGCCTAAAGCTACCGCCAGACCGATTGATAGAGGAGCTGTTGATTTCATTTCTGGTTTGTTGGGATCACAAGCTCCGCACACGGTAAGAACTAAGATGAAACCTGCAGAAAAAAGCTTCATTAATTTATTTTAACTTTATTTGCCAAGCAATGCTATATGCTAAGTGGTTGGGGAGGTCACAACAGGTCGATATATGAACAGGTAGTCGAGAGCAAATATTGGTTAAAACTTATCGCGCTAGCATTGTTGCATTTGGGTTTTCGAAATTATTATACATTATTATATTTATACTGTTTACGTATCCTCTTTGAAGAGCTTACCTAGGAAGAACTCAATTCCAAAGCCTTGTAGCGCCGTTATCACGTCATGGTTGATAGCTGTGTTTCCTAATCCAAACTGATGCAGTTTTTCTGGAGTTAATGCCTATGAAACACCATATTTACATTAAAATTTGTATACAGAAAAAAAATCAATAAGCATATGAATGATTGGAATAAAAACCTATTGTCTCATAATGTGTGGTACACACGGTTTGCGAAAAGAAAATGATGGAACTATAGGGTATTTTAAAAGGTTTATAATCTTGTCCTTTTATTAGCTACTACCAGCAACTATGGATGAACAATGAAAACTATCTTTGAATAAAAACAAAGCATACTTATTTTTCTATGAGTATGAGCTTCTATGATAGCGTGTTAAAAAGCCGCTGGTTTGACAACAGATTACAGATTCACCACATTAATTTTAAATTTGAAGTAAACCACTTTTGGGTGTCACTACAAAATGTGGCAACACTGTGCCCCTGTGTGAAAACTTTTAGAGCACTCTTTAGCAACTTTCTTTTCCAGAACCACCCCTTAAATCGCACAATGTCTGACATTGTGTAATATTCTCTCCTAAAAACAATAGCAACTGTCAAAACGAGATTGAGGCTATGTTGGTCTAAGTGCTAAGAGTATAGAAAGGAACATACAAGTAGTAAATGAACGCACTGCAACAAAATCAGTCTGTTAACGTTTACCTTTAACAATCCAGATCCTGCCAGTGCTCCCAAACATTGTACAACGATATATAAAACTCCTCGTAATATAGGAGTGGTTCCTGTTGACATCATCCCTGCTGTCACCGCGGGATTCAGATGAGCACCGCTCACATGCCCAAGTGCCTAAAAAAAAATGTTATCATTGAAACACGTTAAAATATACTTTTTCTCGCAGTTGTTAAACCTTGTCTATATTTAAATTGATTATAGATTGTTAAAAAAACGACTGTTGATTATTTTTCATCCAATTATTGTATGATTTGAGCACAAGGCTTCAAAAATATAACTCTATATATATTAATAATAAATAATACAAATCTTTCAGCCTACATAATAATTAATTTATTGTGGAACTGTTAACGATGGACGCAGATTTTTATTTTTTTTTTAATTAATCAAGATGTATTCCATCTCGTGCCACACATTTTTGAGATGGACCTTAAATTGTTAAAAACATGAGATATTGAGGTATTCATATCATCGTTGGACTGAAAAACTGACTGTTTACAAAGCCTATGAAGCTTTTGCTCATAGACAATTTTGACAGTTCGACGATGATTTGAATACTGAATTGAAGCACGTCACGAAAACAAAGTTTTATTCGTCATATCATGTGCTTTAGAGCCTCTTCAATTTGCATGATAACTTTTTGCTAAAATTCCACTAAATACAGACCTGTACTATCACAAAAATGGCCAATCCGAATGCCAAGGGTATCACAACAGTCTTGTTACTATCTGAAAGAACTACACTGCCACATCCGAAAAGGTTCAACAGCAGGACTCCCAAAAATTCTGCTAACAGAGCTTTGGGGAAGTTGCCATTCTTAGACTTTATCTCATTGATTCCCAAGGTCTCCTTGAATTCTCCCATGTTTGTCAATTATCTGGAATAAAAGATAAGATTATTGGAATTGTCAAAACGATACAATACATAACTTTAGTAATGGAACACTTGAAAAATACGACTTTTTGCACTAGAGGGTAACAGAAGGAAATAAATTCAATTTATTATGACTGTAATATGTATAGTATAGTAAATGAATGATTATTTGGCTGCTTCGGTAGCCATTATAAAGGTCACAATTTTTAAAAATATAATTTAGATTGTTAGGTTTGAATAGACTGATACAAAGTTCAAGTTTTGCGTGCGTTCTCATTTCCGTTATGATGACCTGGTGCACGTGTGTAAGTAAGCAAGTAACAATAAAATCTCCTGGATGATCATGTTGCCGGCCTTGCTAGGTGAGCGTCCCAGAAGCTGGGACACATCCGCTCCAAAAAACTGTATTAACTGGAACAGCTACTGTTACTCCACAAGGCTCAGATCAAACCATTGCTGGAGTACTGCTCGCACACTACAGAGACGTCATCACCAAAAGTCGTTGTTCTGGAGAACCTCGGCATTGTGGAATGAGCTACCGGGGAGTTTTTTAAAATCTACAGAGTTTTAAGTTCAATTTGTATGGAGATTTATCCAAACGCAACGCCTCTGGTGCATGATAGGCTTTCTGGCTGTGCAAGAGGTTATCTATGAAAAAATATCGGTTATAGGTGAGGAATTTTTAGTTCGAACTTGTTTTCCACATTGAAACAAAATATTGACTGAAAAGAAACAACTTTGTTGTTTAACCGTCTTAAAAATACCCTGTGATTGTGAAGAAGTAGCATTTGTTTGTCGAATGACAGGATTTTTGTTTTGAGTTTTTTATCACAATTACTATATTCATTCAGGTTCATGTACATCTGACACTGATATGTAACTATGGATTATTGTTTTAATATATTGAAAACATTTCTACAAGAAACTACATTTCACTTTTATGTATTTATAACCTTTAAGTATATTAGACAATTGATAATGATAAATAATTAAATAATTATAATAAGAAAATAAATCCTTAGGGACTGGGAAAAACGACATAATCATAAACTTGATATATCTCTTTCGAAATTTGCAAGTATAAAATGTTTATTCTAGTAGTAGTAGTAGTATAACACTATTTTATGTTATGTTATCTTTAAGTATATGCTCGCCACTAGGCATCAGACCAGCTATAGACATGCTTGTTTCGTCTTTAGCCTAGACTCGTTAGTATAACCTGGCGGTCCAACTGTAGAGAGCAATTGGGTGGTATATACATACATAATCCAGACTTCGAAAGTTGTCAATGGGCAGCGCCATAGTGCGCGCCGTATGGGGATGAGTGTTGATGTTGCTATCACACCCTTTACTGTGTTACGTATATGTATTCTTGCTCTCTACAGTTAGACTACCAGGCTATACTGTCGAGTCTAGGCTAAAGACGGAACATGCTTGTCTATAACAGGTCTGATGAATAGTGGAGGGATAAGGGTATATCCTGAATAGACAAGGGATGTCGCTGTAAATCAGTTCACCCTTGTTGAGAGATGTCGTAACGGACATGTGTCACTGCTTCAAGGCAGTCCAGGTGTTAGAACCTTTGACTTCTTAGTTGCCAATGGACAACGCCATAGTGCGCGACGCTTGGAGATAAGTGTTGATATTTCTGTTTAGAAACCTCACTTTTTATTGAATTTAAGACATTTCACAATACTTGAGCTCGAAAAATACGTCCCTCGAACTCGGATGACAATGATTCCAATCGCAATATAGCAAGTGATAAACCCCCACATGGAAGAAAAACCTCCACATTTATTTGTTGCGTAATATAAGAACCATAAACTGCTTGATGATATATAAGCGTATGTACCAAGGTACTTGAACCAGATACGCAAGAGCAATGCTGTTTCTACTACGTTCTTTATTAAGAGATCAGGGTCAATACGTTGTGAGAGCTGTGTTTTACTCGATGTTTCAAATCAAAAAGATATCCGAAATCCCGCTGTAGGTTCAGGTTTTTGTTAACGCGTCCTTCCTATTGTTAATATTCAAATTAGTTTTTTCTGTTTTCGGTAATGTTGTCCTGTGAGCTTCAATTCGTTATTAAAGGTTGGTAATGTAATTGAGGTCGCTCCTACACAGACAATGACGCAGCAATTTTCATTGTGAATTTACGAATTTTGTGATGTATTTGAATGCCTCATTGTCCTACGCTAACACTATTTAAGTTTAGGATATATGGCACTTCCAACCATCTCTTAGAAAATAATTTGTTTAATTTTATACGAAATCCATAAATTTCGACCTTTCACTAGGAAAAAAACAAAATCATAATATTTTTGAGTATATTCCTACAGGGATCCAGATATATCCCTGAATATATATAGGTTTAATCCATCCAACACATGCTGAATATAAATCCAGTACAAATAATAGACTTCATAATAAAGTATTTCGTTAATCCTACGTTACTTATTTACTATATGACAGGATTACATATCTAGATCAAGGTAAGGTGTTTTTTACATTTTTCTTTAATCACATAATTTTTCTAAAAATAACGTAAATGTCATGAGGTTTTATCATTGCTCTTACAGAATAACCACATTATCTGAAACAGTTAAATTTTTTTTTCATATATGCACATATCTGGAGCCACAAAATAGTACGTTAAAGATAATTTTTGTCACGACATTGTAACTAAGTTTGGGAAGATTCCTTTTCATGTAGATTTTTTTTACAGATAATCTCACGCAAAGACAGAACCTTGTATAACAAGAAGTTAGAAAAGAGAGATCCCTGCGAGACTTCCTCGTTGATGGTAAATATGTGGAAATTGCTGTTTTTTGGACTGTAGGTATTGAATTATGCACGAAGCTGAATAAAAAAGACTAAGAAACTAAGTAAACCTTGATTTGGTATATATTTTGTACAAGAAATAGGTCTCGCATGTCTAGCAGTCATCTTGGAAAATGGGACTCAAACCGATAGCTAAACACATGAATTAATGAAAAACATTATTAACGTTACATCTATCTTCACAAGCTTCACTGTAGAAATGAGTTGGATCCAGCTGATTTTGTCTGGAGAGTAAAAAGGTTGCTGTAAAGCCAAAATCAACTCCTTCCAATCTTCCCAGGTATCCAACATGTTCAACGCCAAACTTTTCTCCATGTGTAATACATAAAAATAGTACCATATACAAACTGTTATTAGATCCGTCTATACATAGCCAAAGTATTCAGAACAAGTTGTGGCCGCTCTCAATTTGTTGGATTGTATGATTAATTTGTATGTTGGCATTTTTCTAATTACAAAATGACTTGGGCCCAATATGGTGGAATGCATGGTGCTTTATGCTTAAACACATGTGTTTGTGCCATATAAAGAAGCCAGCTGCTTTTTTCATTTTACGAAGTATACAAGGAGATGTAATTACCACGTGTGACAAGCTCAGTAGTGTGTTATTATTTTTTTAAACGTATGTATATCTATCCTTACATTTAGGTGTTCTAATTCAGCGTCTATTTCACTTCTAATGCCAGTAGTGCTATAATCGACACACTCTGTACGAAAAAGCCTAGTAGTTTTTGCAAATTTGGAGTAGCAGCAAGCTAGATATTTTCGAAAAACGAAAACGTTGGAACTCTGAAGCTTGATCACCACGGTAATCTTGTACTTGTCAGACATAGATGACTGCTCATACATTTGTCGCCATTTAAAAAAAAAAGCTGACTTCTTTTAGCAACTACTACTACAGACGACTCCCATGTGCCGTGCAATCTGTTCGCTGGAGATTTTGATGGAATTCTAGACCTGCTCAAAATAACTATTGGGATACATTGGAAATTATGGATATTTTGGAATACTGAAAAAGTCTGTGAATCTTTAAAATCAAGGTTTCTCAATATTCTCAGTAAATATAGACAGTTCCAAAATTCAACCTACTTGACACCGTTTTATAACATGCTTATATTTGTTTCACCTGTATATATGTAGAGTATGTATGTATAATCATCCAACAGAATTCAAGACATTTCATTAATTTGAAAATTCGTATTCAAGGCCGATACAATTTATAATTTGAAAAAATAACTAAATAATATATAATCTTGGTTGATTATGACCCTCCCACCATTACACAATACAGAAATTCTACGATCAAAATTGTATTCCAACGAAAATATTTTCCGACGATATGAGAACCTGGTTTCAGTTATTTAACCAACGCAAATGTAAATATAAGAGATCGAAGGGCATGAAAATGGCACTAAGTAGAAAAATAAACAGGTAAGTTTGTATAACATTTCGAATATAAGTGTCATATTATCTAATGTCTTAGTGTTTGTATACTTTTAAAATCTATCACAATTAGAGAAACCATGAATGTATATGAAACAAAAGATATTTATTAACACAATTGGTTTTTCGAATAGCATTTCATATATCTAAGAAAAAAGGGTCTCTGCCTACTTGACGTAATCTTTTTCTTAAAGTTTGAGTATATTATACACTAGACTAACAAACGAAACATCATTACAATTTGCTTCTGCATAAACATAGTATTGATAGCGATCCAGCAGTTATATAAGTGCTAATATTAAAATCAAACCTAATGCTATTTATTCTAATTATTGACAACCACACTTTATTAAGTTTCGCGGTTGACCAATCTACTTAATTCTACTTGTGTACATTCATAGAAAATATCCGGTTAAAGAAAAGCTCTTATTATCAACAGGTAATTAGAAAGGACGAGATGTGTTTGGGTATGGTATGTATTAAATGCACCTGCTTATATATGGACTGAGAAATTCATTCTATTTAGTACCTTTCTCTTTGTAATTTCATCTTTCCTCTTTATAAAGTAATCACAATGGCGTTCATCAATGTTCAATATATTATTTCTCATGCCTACTGCGAAGAAGTATTGTACTCACGAAAAATTCCGAATTGTTTTTCATGTCACTCATTTCCGTCGATCTGTCTGTACGTGTAATAGTGTGACAAAGGCGAAAAACCTTTGTAGTTTTCGAGAATCGGCCATTTGCCGGCGAGTTACCGTAAAAAAAACCGAAAAAACTAATCTAAACTGACAGTGGTTGCGATTAAGCATTAGCAAAAAAGCAAGCGACCAATCCCAAGGTGAGATCCATTTATATTTCTTTCTCTCTCAGACTCATAAGGTCCGTTGGAGAATTTGAGCGGTACATGCCGCGCCACCTAGTGATTAGAAGCAGAACTCTGTGAAAATGTATTTTGACTGGTAGTTCTGGTACGTGTCAATTCAACATTGCTCAGCAGATGGACACAAGAAAGAAGCTGCTAAGGAATCACCGACATATTTTCCAAAGTGGTAGAATACCATTGCCTATCTTTTTGAGAGAGACAGGTTTCGTTTATGCGGGACTGTTTCATTGGGCGAACAATTCGAGTTGTTAAACAACCGCAAAATCTCGGAATAAGTTCAACAGTTCAGTTCTCACACGGTTCATCCGTTCCTGTTCATCACTGACGTAAATCAAGATGTTTAATCTACTATTTTGTTCGTACTGCACTTATTAATAAATAAGGTCACAATTCTTAATTCTCATTTCCCAAAAACCTAACTAAAGCATTGCCTTACCAGGAAACAGTAAAGCTCAACGGCTATCGGTGTAAATATTGACACAAAATTGCATTTTGCTGTTTATCGTATGGATGTAATGAAGTACCTGAAAAGAATTTCTTTTGGCCTTCAGAAGCAAATTGGTTTTACGGTACTTATCGATATATCTACAATCTAAGAACATTTATTAACATAACATTTGCTGCCAACAACAAAATATCAACAGCATGAAATTATTTCCGACACAATATAGGAAGCAGGATATTTCGCTGTTTTTCACTTTTTTTTTTCAAGCGGCAAGGTACATTGTTTCTCGGACAAAAGCTCATAATTTAACTTCCGTTTTCGACTGCATTTGATGAAGTCTATTGTTATCACTTGGCTGTTGTTTATACCTTTAATATCAAATAATATAATTACGTCACCAACCGCATTAGCTCAGGTTACGTTTGATGTGAACCATGCGCGGGTGTAACTGAACCTCTGCTATTCAAATTCACAAAATGTATTCATCAATTTGCATATAAGTACAGGATATTTCAAAAGATATGTAGGTATAGTATAAATATTACGTGTTTAGATGTTAAAGCTTCTGGATACAATTCAGAAACAGGTAAAACGTCCAGTGATTGCACCCTAGAACATCGAAAAAATCTGTTTCTATTCTAATCATCATGGCAGATTTTCGACATTAGAAACGTCAGTAAGCTCCGTCATACGTGATTTTAATCACATATTTCAGTTTACGATGAGGACAGGTAACATAGAAAAAATGAAAAAACTAATTGACACGTTTAAAAGGTTACAATTTCTTACTTAAAACTCACGTCTAGATATCAGTGTATAAAATATCTGAAAGCTTAATGAAATACAGCTTATATAATTGTAATGATTCATTATATTTTGTTCATGATTAAATATTCATGAAAGAGTCATACACATCGATTATCAAAGTTCAAAACTGGTTCTGAATTCTTCAGAGAGGTTGTTCATTGTGATTCATCTGAGCATTTCAACTGATGATCTAATTCTGACATTATCATTATAAAATAATAATGATCTTCCATCTTTTATGTAATTTCTCTGAGTGTTCATTATTCCGATGATCCGCGGTTGTCATTAAGAAGAAAAATGTTTGCAGCTGATTGCACTAATGTTTTTAAGGAATTCTAAGTCGTCGCTTGGCTTTAAGGAGTTTTTGTGTACGTATTTTCAGTTGCGCCAATAATAAGGACAGATTACTCTGCACATAAGCTTTCCTTAATTATACGTAAATAGCCGCTAACGAAGACTTACCGCTGTTTGAGGTTATGATGGCAGGTTTCTAGGCATTTCTTGACGTTTTGTGCTTGTACTTTCTAGAAATGGACTATTTTAAACCAATAAGATGATGATCCTGATAATCTGGGAGATGATTTAGAACTTATTTTGAGAAGATAGATCGTTCAAGCATTTTCAAAAAGTTTTGGCTGTATTATTATAAATATCTTAAGAAATGAAATAGTTTATCACATGGAATACTTAAGATTTTGCGGGGGTTCCATCAACATAAAAAATGTTTCCCCTAAGACACACAAAAGAAAAAAGAATAAATGATTTAATAGAAGAATAGCTTAACAGTATGACTAGGATTTGAGGGATTTGAGAGCTCTAGTTGTGTATCTATAAAAGGATCTAGTTATCTAATTCTAAACGCGACACAGGAATAAAAAGACCTTTATCTGTGAAACTGTGTTAGATACACAGTACTTTTTTCTGCAATATTGACTGCTGTACTTCCCACACAATGGTATCAGTTTAGAAATAACAATGGATATGATTTTAAAACTAACTGTTGATAGAGTTGAATTTAATAAAATAATAAAAAGGCGAGTCTTCTAAATTCAAGAGTTCTAAATTTCTTTGGGTTTTTGCAATATTGTGTGTAAACCTATATATTGCGCGTTGTTATATGAATACATATTACTCTGCTGCCACTTGATCTATACCTCAAATATATGTCTAACAAGATCAGGAGTATTACCATGGTCAAAAATGTATCTATGTCATGAAACATCACGAAAACAATATCTCGAATGCGTGATTACAATACTTCCACGGTTGATGGCATAGAAAGTGAAATTACACAGCGTTTATTCATAATGTGATTCCCAAATCAAGTTTTTCTGACTAACCCTGTATAATGGTTATGGTAAAAATTATTTTCTTTGAACGTATTATGTGTTTTTTTTGATTCGTTGAAATCTAAGCGACATAAGAGGCAATTACATTACATTAAGCAGGTGCCTCTCAGAGAATGACTGTGCATTTTATTTTAGCTGCATTCGAAGCAGTGTCGTAGCTATGATACCTTAATTTGCGCCCTCCTAGACATTCACCCCCTGAAAAGCTTGAAGAGCAGAATGAACCTTTCTACTGAAGGCATTTCCCGCACTTACAGCCCATCACTTTGAGCTCCATGTGACCTGCGCCGCAACGGAATGGACACTGGTTACCCTGCCCTAGCTACGACCGTGATTCGAAGACAACAATTTCAATGAAAAGTTGATACAATCTGTTAACAATTAAGTGTATGTTTCGTCTTTAGCCTAGACTCGTCAGTCTAACTGTATCATCAGATAAATTTCTGCAGGCTGCTCACAAATGTATCGATTTGCAACATTACAACAAGTGTAATATTTTATAATACTCTTCATAATGAAATATAAATAGTCATCCAATACATGATTACTCTATTCAATCTCCCCGTATAATGTGATTAATTCAACCAATTTGCTGGTTACCTTCCTCCAAGATTATTTAGTTCACTGAGGTCACTGTTGTTTTCAATGCATTCTGATGTTAATTACAATCCAGCGTAACATTTACACTTGTCTAGCAATGACATTAATTCCATTATTCAAATTGCTTTCAGAAAGCATCACGCAGATCTTTACCTAAATAGGAAGCAGTAGGTACACTGCTATTCCAAAGTATGTAATGTTACTCTTCGATTCTTCCTCCAAGAAGAACAAATTTTTTTAATGAAGTATAAATATTTAGAACAAGCATGTAAAATGGAGTTTGTATAGTTCCAAAATTAAAACTTTTTTCTTTCAGTGACGTCTTTCGATTTATATTTAAATCATCGTCGGACTGTCAGATTTGACAGCTAACATGGCTACCCAGATTTTTTGCATTCATGATAGGATCTAGTTAGCTAGTTGGCAAGTAATCTAAGTAGCCTTTGTTAACAGTCAAATCTGACAGTCCGACGATGATTTATAAAATTGTTTGTGCGCAATTATTGTATCTGAACGGCATTTTTCTCCTCTTTTATAAGTATTATGTGTTAATATTTTCAATCATCGACTTGGTATAGGTGAATCAAATATATTTACGTTGAATCAAGCCCAATTCATTACTGGTAATTTGCCAAGTTCTATCCAAATCGCTCAGATTATTATATTTCAAATGAAAACAATAATATTATGATACTTATTTTTCACAATGTGCAAAGCGTGTGCTGTTTACTTACTTCCGAACACTAAAAAGTATTTCATATTTAGCTTGATAGATCTATGGTTCATCATAAGTCTTTCCCAATTATGATATTTGTGAAATATCATAAACAGTATCTTTAAACCGGTAGTAGGTACTTCGTATTTTTTGAGATATCGATCCATCTAGTTAACAAATGAAAATACGTATGTGTACCAACACCACTGAACCCCTTTAATTTCATTTAACTTATGGCACTTCACTGAAACCTGAGCATGTTGTTTTCGACGATCATTATTTCAATTCGAAAACAAGTGACCTCATCCATTTACTCTTATAAAGATTCAGTAACAGAGTTTCAAATGGATCCTCTAAATAAAAAATAGGGTGGTACCATAAACTAAATAATTTTTGAATAAGGTATGTAAACCATGTATGTTGAAGTCTCACTCATTCCTGGTCTTTGCTGCTTATTGTGTTTTTAGGAACAATCATGATGGTTTTGGTCGGATGAGTGAAGAAGATGCTTCCTCATTCGTCGGGCCAGAACCAGCCCTGAGACTTCCTGAGAATATAGTAAGGATCCTAGTCAAGGAAAGGGTGAGAGTACAGCACAAGGAATACCGGAACTTCATGACTGGATATAAATATGGGAAACAATTCATTAAAGTACCGGGCACAAAAACGGTTAGTGTAATAATTTCTTTAAACAGGAATTAGCTCCATAGTTACAGGACTCCTATGTCCTGAAGGAGGACCTGAAAAAACTAGGGCTTTATGATGAAGACCTTAGCTGCAGACAATGCGAAAAATGGACAAGGAAACCGTACAACGAAAACATTACGTCGAATGGCTGCTAGGGAGGGAAAAAACAAATGTCAGTGATCTCAAAATGGACCCCCCCTTCTGAAAAGGCCTTTTCGGAAATCCTGCGATGAATCATAACAAGGATAGTTGCATGAAAAGTTATACAACATGCTTAGTTTCAATTAATCTTAAAATAAATTTCGAGCATGTCATTTATTCTAGATCCTAACAGAATCAACACTAATAAAAATTAGAAAAAATTTAAAACAAATGAAAAACACTGCGTATATTGCTACCAAAATATTACACTCGCCTATACATACTAGTATTTGATATATGAGGTAAAAATTTCATATTTATGGATGTTATGCTCAATTTTTTTTACTGCGTGTGAGCGTGGGTTCCGAGAATTTAAAATTTATGCCGTTTTTTCATCATTTCTCTTATGACGTAATATTGTAATTCGAAATAACAAAAAAATACAATCAATACAAAGTATTTTTCGTTTATTTTTTGCAGCATGTGTGACAGATTTCTCAATGTATATACATATATCTAAATATTAATTCAGCTGCGATTTAAGGAGGATACTAATAAAAAAAACGATAATCAAATTCTCCCATTTATCATCATCTCAATTGACGGAATAGAAAATAGAAAAAAGCTCACCGTTATATCCTTTCTGATATTCGAGCGCAGGATAATCCGTGATAGTTCCTTAGCACAGTATAAACATAAACTGACAGCTGGGACGGAATCGCGACGCGACGCCAAGACCTCGCGGACACGCGGAGGGGACAGGCTAGAGGAAGGAATACATTCGTTTCCGAATTATGATATGCTTTAATTATGGCTATAAAAAAATATTACACGATTACTGAAGAATGTCTGATAGATGTTTTTACGATTGCTATGGACATAGAATATTGGGACACACCTCACTTATGAACATGATAGTTTTTTTAAATTTCTTGTGTTGCGAGTACATGTTAATTATTCGGTTTGGTTTGATTTGTATCTTTCATTCCCACAGCTTCTGAAGGTCAGGTCGTTGAGGGTGTTAGCAATACCTAAACAGACGGATTAAAGGAAAATGATTGGTCTGGATATGACATATACTCCAGAAATATCAGCATGAACAGTAAGCTGGAACTGGCTGACTGACATCATAGGCACGAACATCAGAATCTGCAAAGATAGCAGTCAGACTTCACTGACTCTCTAGTGTCAGAAAGTAACAGCGACATCAGCACTGGAGTGCCACCAGGCACTTGTGAATGCTCCCACCAAAAACAACATTACAGTTGGATAAAATGACTCACTTTCCAAAGGCCATATAGAACTGATTAACTGGCAAAAAATTCTGATGAGACCAAAATCCTTGGTCCTGAGCTACACTGTTTCTGCCCGTCGGTGCTATTAAAACCTTACTGGAAGAAAACGCCCACTCAGTGTTCAAGAATTTGTGCGATGACACCTCTGGCTGTCTACTTGCCAGAGAATGCATCGGATATACTAGAGAAGAAGTAGCGAAATGTTATCTTACCACGTTCTATTTGAATACCCCTGGCAGAGCGGAAATACGTCTTCAACATGAGGGTGAGTGGAACACTCTTATGCAGGAGCTGCGAACAGGAAGATGGGACGATTAAGCATTTGCTGTACGATTGCCCAGCTGTGCTATGAATCGAGGAATCCATTTTGGGGGAGAGTTGGCCCTCCAAGCTAGTGTAAGGGTCGTGTCACCACCTCCTTCCGCAGTTTGGGGTGGCTAAACACCCTGTTTCGAACAATTACTAGGGAGGATGTACAAAATACTGAACTTGTTGTTTTTTGTTACAAATTTTACAGCATGTTAAGCATTTTTTTAAGGTGATAATTTGTATCACCGCTGTTTTAGCTACTACTACTAAATATTGATGAGTTATAATTGGAATCATAATCATATATAATAAGGAAACCCCACCCATCTCTGCTACATGTGTAGATAAAAGTAAAATATAATAAGGATTGGTTAAGCATTTATTTGATATATGCGAATTTTGAAATATGCACCTCCCTATATGAGTCACCCCGTTCCGCCAGTCTCGCGGAAGGGAAGGAATAGTGATTGCTACCACATTTTATAGCCTGATTTAGTTGCTGATGGAATCGATTTTTACATGCAAAGACCATGTCTTTATGTGTTTTGGTTGCAAGAATAACCATTACTTTACTTCAGTAGTTTCCGTTTTAGTGATGCTCCCACCCAGATAATATTTACGACTATAATAAAACCTTATAATTACAAAAATTGCACGACCTTTTCCAGTTTCTATTTGAGCAATGAAAATTACAGTTCCGTCAAATCTAATAATAGCTGTTTTGATCTCATTTCATACAGGGTTCTACAAAAATTTTAACACGCTTAATGTTGATGATGCATATTGATGTGTCTTGGAAATATGCCCTTATAAGTCATAGCATCAATAGCAGTTCAAACGTAAAAATTGAAACATTTCACATCTTTTTCATAGATGCTTTTCATGCTCATTCCAAATTCTGCTCTCACCGCTCAGGGCGAGAGCTTGGCGATACGGCAACCGAATTTGTTTTGACTTGGCGTAAATGAAATGTGAATAGTGTATAGGTATTTAAACATGCTGGTGAAGGTATAGTTCAAATCGGTATATATGATTTTTTGTTGTTGTTTTATATAGTTATGATATCCATACAATACTTTCATTGTTACATGTTATGATGGTTATAAAACCAGTCTCTCTCTCATTTTATTTGAGATATCATCTTTTTATTGGTATCTAATCAGTAAGTACTCACATATTTATGTTCTACTAAGCGATGCTATGATGAAAAAATGTACACTTTACGACAATACAATACATAAATACTTTATAACGACTTGTCTATATATGAGGATTGAGATTGAGAGGCTTTTATTTACATTTTTACTCGGTGAGTAGATTATTTTCGGATTTTTTGCTGTTGACTTACCAGAATTTTGACACTAATTTTCTTCAGATCCGATCATGAATTGATCCGCTGTATGGCATTTAGCAACAAAATTGGATATTAAATCAATACAGCCTAAACAAGAAGCTTAATTATAACAAAATACGGACTATACTTGAAAAACTCCATACGAATTTTACTGTTGAAAATCTAACAACACTGCGACGGCTGTTCTCAGTCATTTCACAAATCGTAGTAACTGGACACATAACATAACATAAAATGGCATGAAAATTAAAAAAGTTGCCGAAATTACCAAAGAAACTTTTATATATTATCTCACTGATAATATCATAAATAAATAAGAAGTAAAAAAATACAAACGAGGACAATGAGAAACGATATTTTTAATACTATACCTATATAGTTGGTATTTTGACTTCGTGACTATGCCAAAGGGCAGCGCCACCGTACGCGACGTTTAGATATTAATATCGATATTTTCTAGCTTTTTGATTATTTTATTGATGGGTAAATAATAACGTTTCAGATTTGAAAAGAAATGATAAATATAAACATTTTGAGAATCACATAAATATAAGATCTACTTTGTCCTCAAAATACACTTCTTCATGATATTGTTACACATCATCGTAGCAAATATTAAATTCAGATAATTCATCAAACCACCAGTACTATGATGGCTGACGGAAAGTATATTATCATGAATCAGAAATTGGAGCACAGTGTGGTGCGAGAGAGAGAGAGAGAGAGAGAGTGAAAGGGAGAGATAGGCGAGAAGTGGGAGAAACATGCAGCTGCATGCGATAAACTTTATGACCATTTTTGTTACTCCGGCTTGTGGAAATCCGCAGATAATATTTTTCCCCATAACCTTACATTATTTTCTTCAAATAAAAATGAAATACCCCGAGAATCTCGAGGTGACGTTTTTTTTCTGCAAGTTTGTAACCCCCCCCCCACTCCCTGCTTCAGGCACAAGGCTTCAGATTGTTGAAATGCACAGTTTCCAGCATGTAATCATCCCTTAATTTGACGCGCTCAAGTATTTCCAACAATATATTTTTTCCTATTCTGATCGGCTGCCCTCCATGTTTCGTTGAAACTTAAAAACGTGAGCACTACGAATACACTAAATTAAAGCCACAGAACAAATAAAATAACTTATTCATGATTCAGTATTTTAACATGTGTATCGTACATTTTATTTCAGAACCAATTTCGCAACTTTTTGTCAAAAATACTCCTAAGATGAAGAGCATAATAAATATATTTAGATGATGAAGTAAGAACGCACAAGCCGCACTCGGTCTCTTGGCATAAGAATTCATATTAAAATTATGTTTACAGCAGAAAAGCAAAAGTTATTAGTTCAGAGTAGAATGTATCATTTGTAGAATTGGTACGTTGGTAAGATCAATGTCATGCGATTACTATATTTATCACGTCAAAATCTGGCGGGAACGATTAATAGCCAACTAGATTGGACTGTAAGTTTTGCCGATATAATTATCCAGACGTTAATATAAAACATGACTGCAATTAATATACTTTATAGCACTTGACATTTGATTGACAAAACGCGTAAGTAATGCAATGTACAAGAAGTTGAATAAATACATTTTTACAAACGGTTATTCTTTCCACTACAATTTTTGCATGCTACAGATACGTAAATCGGCTTCTTAACCTAGACGCTTCAAGGCAGTCCAAGTATTAGGGCCTTTGACTTTGTAAGTTGCCAATGGGCGTTCCCATAGAGGGCGACACATGGAGATGAGTTGATGCTGCTATCACATCCTTGACTCGGTTACGTATATCCCATCGCAATTGCTCTCTACAGTTAGACCGCCAGGCTATACTGACGAGTCTAGGCTAAAGACGAAACATGCATAGTGGAGAGCATATACTTTATCCAAATGTCTGGTTATTTTGATGAAAAGTCATGTGTCAATTAAAGTACCTACAATTGTTGGTTGGTTTGTACAGTATCTAACTTTATTTGCAAACTATGCAAGGTTTGTCACCAAAGCACAAACCACAAGAAAATTACAAAATTAACCGAGGAATATGTGTAGCTTGAAAACTATCCGCAGTATCTGTAAACTAACCAATTCCCTTGGTTAATTCATTAAGAAAGTGAGGTTATGTTTATGACAAGTGTAGGTACCGAATTATTAAAAATGAATCAACAGCAAAATAAAAATTAATGAGTGACAGCAGTGATTATAGAGAAGTTTTGCAATATATAAATGGAATACGTGAAAAACTAGTGACATCATTGATTATTATGAGGTTATAGTTATACAATGCATTAGACCTGCTATAGACATGCATTGTTCGTCTTTAGCCTAGACTCGTCAGTATAGCCTGGCGGTCTAAGTGTAGAGAGCAATCGAATCATCTTACGTGAAATATTTAGAGTGAAGATAGGAATTAGTTATTGTTATGAATTATTTTTCCCTTCGAAAAAATTGCCATATCTAAGACATCTTGGCCATATAGTGTATAATATTAAACGTGACATCATCCTGCATTTATAGGTGGGCGAGCATAACGGTTCTTCTACATTATGTACATTTGTTATTAGATAGACCTGTTTAAGAGATGCAATTTTGTTAATCGAATGAATTAATAAGGATTATAAATAAGTGTCGTTGCTGCGTCTAGATGTTGTTCTGGCTTATAAATAGGTTGTTTTCCAACAATAGAGATGTTTGTATCAGGGACATTATGAAAATTCTTGATTCAAACTCATGAGCATAGAAAGTACTTTTTTGTCAAGGAAAAATCATTTTTCAAAGACATACAGGGTGTGAAAGAATACAATGAATTGTGATTCCAGAAGTTTCAAGAAATCACAGTCAGCTAGTAATTACTAATTTATTGTCTAAAAACAAAAAGGAGTTCCAAAAAATATTTAGGTTGAGTCAAAAATTGAGGTAGATCTCAAGAAAAATTGAGTTTTTTTAATTTTTTCAATTTTGTTAATCATAAAATATTTAAGACCTTTAAATGATTCCAATTTTTTTATTCCCACCTCACTATAATTTTCATAAGCCCAGCACTTTCTACAGCAATAAATGTTAGTGCCTTAGCAGATATTTCTAGGCCAAGATGAAGAGATCAACTTATAGTGTTAGATATCGTAGCTCTTTAACTCACATCCACTCCGCTCAAGATATAAACGAGTGGGTGATATCTATTTAGAAATGCATAGTGGTCTATTTTAATTCAGAATGTGGGCATCACAATGTATTTACACTTTTACACTAAAATCCAAAAATAGATGATTTTTGTTTATAATTCCTTTGAACAAATGTTGCAATATAGACGGTCAAAAATTTTACACAGTCGTTTTTTATCATGTCTAAGATTTTGTATGCAATTATTATAAACTGCATCTGCCTTTTATCTGTTTTAAAATGTTTACATTCGAAGTTTTAATGTTACAGTTCGTAAAAGAGTACATAAAATCACTCATAAATGGTTTTCATGGATCGTTTTCAGTTTATTTATCGATAACCTTTTGTTATGTCTGATGAGATTGGATTTAAACTTTCGTGAATATGTCAGCGTCTTTGTTCATCATAGTTTATACAGGATATCATTTTATCCTGGTACAAAAACGGAGCTTCATGGACAACTTCTTCTGTCAGTCAATGATTTTTTCCTCTGGCTTTTTTCACCACTTCGCCAAGAAGCAATGTTGTCACTATGGTTTGAAATCCACGATTCTCCCTTAATTTATAGTTTTGTCAATTTTTTTCTTTGACCAGGTCACAATTATAATTAAAATAATTATTAATGGACTGAATACTGAAGTCCATGGGTTTTCTGTAGGATACAGCTTTACTTCTCTGCAGATTTTTAGAGGGTTAAATTTTGTGATTTCCCTCTCTGGATCAGGATGAATTCAATCAAGCTTAGCACCATTAAAGCCCTCGAAGAAAAAATGTTACATGAAAGACCCTTCTTAAAATACGTCCCCGTGTATGATGCTTCATTTTTGGTCACGACTTGTCAATCACCCTGTATACGAGCGCTGTTTTTTTTCTCCTGAGGTAGGTAAAACACATTTTATTTACAGAAAAACGTTTTTTCATAATTTATTTAAGTAGTCTCCGCAACAGTTGATGCATTTTTACTTCGCAACAACCATACTTGATAAGATTTTCTCCAATCTTCTGGGCGTAGTTTGTTTCATATTTAAAGGCCTCGTAAAACGTAGAAGAATAGCTAGACAGTATAAATAGTTTGATAGATTTGAGAACTCTAGTTTTGTATCCATGACAGGATCTTGTTGGCTAGTTGTCAAGTAATCTGGGTAGCCTTTGTTAACAGTCAAATCTGACAATCCGACGATGATTTAAATAAAAAACGAAACGCGTCACTGAAAGAAAAACAGTTTTATTTCTGAACTGTGTGTTAAATACACATTCCTTTTATTTGCATCATGGAAGAGGTTTACCAAGTAAGCGAACTTACAATCAACATAAAAATGCATAATTTAAGAAATTGGTATTTTTGTCTTATTTTGTAGATTTGTGACAACCCTCCCTGTACCTCACTGCGACCTTCTAGAGGGTCGTAACCCACACTTTCTCTTATTCATCGATAGCTGATCAATGAAGATCGATAGTACTATTGAACGTTAGACAACCAATCTTACAGAACATTATATTGCCGACGTATATAGTTAGAACTACCTTTCAATTGACAATACGAGGACTACTTAGATAGTTTGAAATAGAGATATTACGATAATTTCCATAGAACTACTTCGCAAACGTTTGAAAGCAACTATTCTCTCAAAGCGTTTGGTCAATCCTTGAAATTGCGCCCAAGGGAACCACAAATATTAGTTTCTTTTAAGTTTTCTGAATTCAGTTCACTAATAACGTTACGAGTTTTCGTTGCTTTGAAAGCTCTTATTTTTGATTCTCCTAAAATGATGAAAGATGTGAAAAACATGAAAATTATGCCAGTCTTTTTAATTCTGCACTTTCAAAAAAATGTTATGTGCTAAGCCCCAATGCAGTCTAGGAAAAGGATCTAAATTTGGATTGAAATCTTATGGATTTTTATAGATAACCTCTCGCAAAGGGATTAAGTCTATCGTACTCCATAAGCGCTGTGGCAGATGAATGTCTATTTACATCTCGTTCCATAATGTTCTCCAAAAGAACGACTATTGAGGATGAGGATAAGGATGCACCGATTGTTGAAACAGTGCTGCTGTCTTCTGTGAAGCTGTAGATAGGCTTGGTCATCATTTCCAATAGTTCGTTCATGTACAGTAGCAGCTTGATGTATGTCATCAAACAGCAAATAAACAACAAGAACAATATCTCAAATTCGGGATTTTTACTTCCCCTTCAACTTAGGTGGAAAGTAAAATCACCGATTTTTGTCAAACTTTAGAATCATCCCCCGTATCATGAAACTCATTAATAGCACGTCCTGTGGTTTCCTTTACACTTCCAAGTAATATTGATAGAATGCATCATAGCAGTTTGATTAATTTCACACTGGAAAATTACATTATTTTTCTGCATCACATAAAAATCGATTACTATGAAGTCATCCGCTAGTGTTAACTAAATACTGAATAACAAAAAATGATCCTCAATTTACACTCGCGTTCTAAATATATTAAAAAATACTTTTAGAAGTGCGAGATATTATCACGTATTAGTGGTAATTATTGAATAATGGTTGTCTAATTTACAGGTCTGGTTAGTTTAGTGACCACTACCACGTGGAAACACAGATTCGTCCAAACGAATTTGCAAGACCTGAATTTTAAATGATACAATTCAATGATCCCAGGCCCGACAATAGGGAATAAACTAAATATTATAAATAAAATAAATAAAATAAATAAATAAAATAAATAAAATGAATAAAATAAATAAAATAAATAAAATGAATAAAATAAATAAAATGAATAAAATAAATAAAATAAATAAAAAAATAAAATAAATAAAATAGATAAAATAAATAAAATGAATAAAATGAATAAAATAGATAAAATAGATGAAATAAATAAAATGAATAAAATAAATAAAATGAATAAAATGAATAAAATAAATAAAATAAATATAATAAATAAAATAAATAAAATGAATAAAATGAATAAAATGAATAAAATGAATAAAATCGATAAAATGAATAAAATAAATAAAATAAATAAAATGAATAAAATAAATAAAATAAATAAAATCAATAAAATAAAATAAATAAATAAAATAAATAAAATAAATAAAATAAATAAAATAAATAAAATAAATAGAATAAATAAAATAAATAAAATAAATAAAATAAATAAAATAAATAAAATAAATAAAATAAATAAAATAAATAAAATAAATAAAATAAATAAAATAAATAAAATAAATAAAATAAATAAAATAAATAAAATAAATAAAATAAATAAAATAAATGAAATAAATAAAATGAATAAAATAAATAAAATAAATAAAATAAATAAAATGAATAAAATAAATAAAATAAATAAAATAAATAAAATAAATAATTTAAATAATTTAAATAAAATAAATAAAATAAGCTTAACTAAACTAAAACTCATTATATTTATAAAACTGATTTCATAAAATTTATAAAATTCAAAAAATTCATAAAATTCATACAAATCACTTAATATAATCCATAAAATAAATAAAATAATATTTTCAAATTTTCACACTGCCACCTACCAGCTTTTTTTGCTTTTGTAGATTTCAAATCATACGATACCAATGATTCGAGGCCTGACAAGAGGGAGGGGGGGCAGAGTGAAATCGACCGAACCCGTGGTCTAGAGAAGAGATGCAGGATACATAATAAATAAAAAATTAATAACATTAATAATATTAATGAAATAAATAAAAGTAATGAAATTTACAAAATAAAATATTGAACATTTCACACTGTATGAAAAGTATAAGAAGACGTATTATACCAATCAGGCGGTGTGAACAAACTTCTCAACAACAAACTCTGGACATGGACAACGTGGTCATCTAACCGAATACAAGGCTATTAATTTATGATGCTGCACCTGGTATTTTTAGAGAACAAAAGAGCTCATATACATACATAGTCCGAACTTCGATTTGTCTATTACCGTGTACAGGTGACCTCAAGATACCTCATGATCCTTTGAGACACAAAAAAGACGATCTAATCTATCACGTATCTCCCTAAATATGACACTGTTATCTACCCGACGCTGTTGTATCGGATGTGGCGGTGGTCCAACCACGTGCAGCCTCTTAAGACGTAAGCCGTGGAAAATTAATGAATTTTCTTACGTTACAGCTTATGGTTCCGACTGTGGATAATCCGGTTATGTTCATCAAAAGTTTTTGCGTTCGGTGACCCAATAAATCAATTTCGAATAACAATTAAAAAACCTACAAACGCGTCATTACCGCAGACGACGTGAAGCAACAATGATAATAACAAATTTATACAAATAGATCGTTTTTCAAACATCCACTTTTTATATTTGTGCTTAATAGGATGGAATAGACCTCCTACTCCGGGAAATCCTTCTTTAAAAGTACCTAAAAGTGGTACTTTATGTAGCTTTTGAAATTCATCCTTCATTTGACTGATCTTATTTCAAAGAGCAGTTAATTCAATAGTCATATGCGGCTTACATGAGCTAGACCACAAAACTTAAGGCTTGTTATTTGAAAAAATGTCTAGTGAAACACCCAACCTATTTGCGCAGTATGGTATAAAATAGGCAGAGATGAAGATCACGAGATACATTCCAAGTACATATAATTAAAAATTCTGAGTAAACAATTCGATACGTGGAAACATGTTATTCAACAGATTATTTTGAACAATACACATGGGGTGTACTGAAGGACGATCTTAAAATTAATTATACAACAAATTACACGTCTACTTAATACATAAGTTGAATTTATAATTTATAAAAATTAACTAGTGGTCAATAATAATGAAAAAGTTAAAGTTCATTGATTCGGTATCTGTTACACGAATTTTCAAATAAGGCAAGTATTGAAATGCTCCCTAAGCAGCCATTTCCTATCGGGAAACAATAAAATCAGTGTCGTTTTCAGAAAATTTACAGTTCAATGGCCAACGCTTTTAAGGAAAATTTACGCTTTCCTTAACTACGACTTAAAGTAGACTTAGCGCTGTTTGAGGTTATAATGGAAGCTTTTGTGACATTTTTTTAAGTTTTGTGTTTGTGCTTACTGGAAATGGACTATTTTAACTATTTAGACGATGATCCTGATATTCTTGAACATGACTTAGAACTTCTAGATATTGCTGCATTGGGACTATTACGACAATTATAAGGTAGGTCCAATTATTTTGACTAGCTGGCTCCTTCTATGGTTTTCAGCAGGATTCGACTGTATATGTGCAGGATTGCAGGCTTTCTGGACACAAGGAGTTGCATTTATTAGTTACTTGCACCTACGCTTCAAATAGTTGAGGTTATGTTTACTGTAGTTCTATCAACTACTCTAGTCACCAAATGTATTACATTTTCCCACTCAGCGCACTTCACTCCGTCTACAACTGTTAAATTCATTTCATACTCCTTTCCTAGACACCAAGATTAACAAAAGCAAGCAACAATTATAGAACAATCATGCGAATAAAAAAATGCTAAGTAGTTTTGAAAATTTAAGAATTAACTTTGGTGCTATGAATTTCAATCTCAAGTCGATGCAAAGATAATTGTTAAAATGTACCTTAATAAATTATCTAACAGCCTTTGTAGAGACCTATATTTCAGCATTTGCAACCAATTCTTTTATTTGCATTAGCGTGAAAATTGTACATGTCCTGTGGTACATCCTATATCATTAACTGCACACAACGTCGAGTCATTAAAACATATAATAACATCCAGTTTGAGGCCTAATTGAAACTTAATACCACCATATCGCCAAATCGACAGTTGAGTGGAACATTGTAAAGTCCCTACTGTTCATAACTATCCAAATGATAGCTATAATAACCAGACATCCTGAATAGAAAATGAAATTATAAAAATTTTAGTCACGTCTGATAATAACGAACGTAACATGTTGGTGACGTTGAATACTAAATGAGATGAGATAATGTGTAACCTAGCATTACGTTTTCATAATAGGAACATTTCTTAGTGTTTTTAGCATTTCGGTAAATATAACACAGTCAAGGCTATCGTAAGTAAGAGGATCATAGACTGCGTATCCTGCATGGAACTAGGCGAACTTTTCAATAAATCGATTTTTTCTTAGAAAAGAGAGCAAACCATTTTGGACCATACCGTCCCATAAATTAAATAGTGCTTAGTATCGTATTTTGATAAGATAGAGCCACGTATCATCTTATCCCAAACTACTTCTAAGTTAGTAAAGCGTGTGTCAAGTTTGAGCATTAGCAAAAGGTTACTTACATGGAAAGCGATCAGGTTTCGATAAAGTTTTTGAGCGCGTATAAAACTCGTTACTGTTAAATATCAATAAAATTCAGGCTTAATATGACATGCAACTTGAAACTACCAATCATTTGGGTGGATTAAAGAGATGTTGAGGCCCCTACAAAAAGTGTTCATGTACGCCTTGAAATTGTTGATATCGAAAAATAATAGTTTACCAAAATTGACCCCACATATTTTAACTTATAAGGTCAGATAATACTTTCAACTTGTGTTTATTATTTAAAGCTTTGACTGTCTCGCCACCGAGATCTTTTCATATGTAAACAAAAATTAATTGTTAGTGCAGACGCTCTTTTTTGTTTTTATTTTCTCGGCTCTTGTCAGATTTGAATGTTAATATAAAATCAAAAAATAGCTATTAAGCTTTCTGCAAAATTAATAATGTCTGCTCATACTTGACATATAAAAAATAAAAAATGCCATCAAGTAGGTACAACTCGAAAGGCACTTTTCGGATTTTGATGCAACTTAGTACTGGAAGTACTCTCAAGTCTGGAAAAAAACTTACACTATAAACTCATATATTATATGCATCTTATAACTTTTAGCCATGTGTTTTGGGTTTAATTTATTTCTGTTTATTTTATTATAAGGTACGACATTATTATTTGTTGATTTTGACGTCTGACCCAGGACAGGAGATAAATCTGTTAGTTTATCCTGTGAGGAACGTCACGACCCATTCAAACATACAAGGCGACATGCAAGTGACACCTGGCACTATTTACTGCTACGTTTGATATGAAAATACAGGTTACGAGCAAACATTTTGTCAGACAAAAAGCATATCCGTTGCGTAAATAGTTTCAAATAAATATGGTACGGTGATAAATCTGGATTTGCAAAGACGCTGCAAATCTATCACATTCATTGTTAATAAAAACAATTAAGATTATATACTAAGGTCACAATGTGATTTTATTTCTGGAAAATTGTTATTAATTTATTATTATTGGAACATATTTCAGGCATATAGCATTTAATTTCATTACAGACAGACAGACCGACAGATAGATCTACAGATCGACAGGCAGATCGGCAGACAGACATACAAACTGACAGACAGAACGATAGACCGACAGACAGACAGGCAGACAGACGAGTGGAACTGATTTTCGTGTAGTTGAGATCATAAAGAATCTGAGAAAATATTTAACCTCAAATATTGAAAATTTTTCGCCGTTTTCCGCGCCAATATAAAAGTGACTGAGAGGTTTAAGAAAAACTGTAACGGACGTTAACAAAGAGCAGAACAATGTGTAATTATCAGAATCAGAAATTACAAGCAACATTATCAATTCGTTGACAATAGCAGGAAATAACGATATAAAACCGATATACATTGTTTTTGGTAAAAATCGGTAACTTGAACACCATAACAAATATGAGTGTACTTTGTTTTTTTGATAAAAAATAAACACGTATCTCCTCTGGAAAATACCAATAAAGGTTCAAACTTCACGCGTCAGAACAGAATGAAAAATATTGTTGACAATATCTTACAACAATCAAGCATAAAAGTACACCAAAAAATTAAGCGTATAGGGAGTGAAAATTATATGTAATGTTGGGTATGTTATTAAGCTTGAGTGGAAAAATGTAAGATCTAATTCCTAACCATCCTTAAAACATACTAGAGGTCCGATAGCATCACACCTAAATGGTGCGACCTTGACTGATTTTCCTTCATGGAATATGAAGCATAGAAAATTGAACAGTTGTTTTCCATTGAATCGGAAAGAGTAGGCGAAGAAAGTGAAAGCACTAACACTGATGAGTTTGAAAGAGAGCGCAATTTAACAAACCAAGATATAATGGTAACTTTGCGAAGGTAATTGGATGGAACACAAGATATAATGCATTCAACAGATGATGAAAGTAAAACCGTCAAGTAACCTACTATTGCTTGGTAGTTTATAGAAATTGTATACCGCATATCATGAAACGTTGAATACGTATACTTTATGGTAAAGCTTATGAATGAACACTCAAAAGGTTAATAATACGAAACCAATATATTCTCACAGAATCGGATGATTATTCATTGTCAATAGCTCCATTGAATTGCAAATATGTTCAGGTCTTGCCCATACACCAAATAGGTTGATCGATCATTGATGGGGCATACAATTATTTTGGGAGATTTTTTTGCTCTGACAGTTTAAAAAATAAATGTTGATATTTTTTAATCTCCGAATTTTACAAATAAAATACACAGAAAACGTATTGCAAATAAAAAAATATAAATTTGGCTGACACATGTGACAGACACAATCTCCTGAGATTAAAACATACACTTCATAACATTAACACTCATCGTCGTAGCAAATATTTGAAAATGATAATTTGATTCACAAAACTTGAAACACGACACAATGGCGTGAGGGCTGACGGAAAGTATATTAACTTGAATTAGCGCGCGAGAGAGCTAGAGCTAGAGAAAGAGTGAGTAGGAGAGAAAGGCGAGGAGTGGATAATGCATGCTTCACGTACTGAACTTTATTAACGGTTTTTGTTACTCCGACTTAAATTTTTCCCATTATCCTTGAATATCGAGGTGACGTTTTTGTTCTGCAGCTTTGTAAACACCCTTCTCCCCACTCCCTTGCTTCATGCTGAAGTCAATTAGTGGAATGCACACTTTGCAGCATGTTATTATCCCTTCATTCCTTAGTCTGATGCTCGAGTATTTCCAATAATCCATTTTTTACTATTTTTGTGGACCTCCCTACAAGCGTGGCTAAATATAGAGGGCTTAGATATAATGGAGGTACTCAACTGTCACCCTTGAGTAAACCCCAAAATCCCCTGTTGGCTTCCCTTATTATTAAACTACTGTTGATTCCCTGAGGTACCCAATAACTGCAGTGTGTTATGCAATAAGTTATTTACAATCTTTTAATCATTATGTGGTTTTCTGTATGAATCAAAATTAGACAATTAACGTATTTTTTTAAGATAATCATTCGGAAAAGTCTATTTGCTTTTATTACGTATACCCTCCAGCATTGTAATAATCTTGATTGCAAGAGCATTTATTTACTTAGTCATTGAAAAATGAAATCAGAACGACAAGAATAGCGGTCTAATGATAAGCTGAGATTCCATTTTGTTTACTTTTCTACTCACCTAAATTTTTACACAGGGATATGAACACACTTATTAAGGAAATATGTCATGAATCATTGAAAAAGGAATTAGTTTCCTAACAGCAATGCAACCAAATGAATTATAGAAGTTATTTGCATTTATTGCCATTTATTACCAAATAGAACGATTCTATGAGTTTTCAGGATAACGAAAACATTTTTTTAAAGTATATAATTTTAAAAAAACTTGCATATCTTTTTAATGTTTTTCACTTCTTTCGTCAACAAGTCACATAGAAATACTCGAGGGCGTCAGATATTGGCAGTGCATATTCCCCAACCCTCTCAGCTGAAATTAGAAATGAAAAAATGATAAAAAATATAAACAAGGTTAATAAAAAATGATTATTTATTATTTTTGATAGTTTATTGATTAATAAGTGGAGTTGCTGTAAAAGGTGGTTGCTGTTGTTAGCCTGTTGAGAAGCTTTAGCACATTTTGATGAATGAATTTTGCTCGAATGGCTTTCTGTTTGTGATTTTGACTGAAGAATTTCATTATCTTGGCGCAGATAGGTCACCTTCATCATACATTTATGTTCTTGGTAGAAGAATCTAAGAGTTGTGGTATAAGCATTCAATTCGGATGAGCTCTTACCACTACCAGTATAGGTTAACCTTAAAAAAAAGAACAAAAGTGTATCTAATGTCACTTCTTTCTTGCCTTGCTCTGCGCCATATAGTATTTTTTCTATTTTGGTAATATAGCTACTTTTTAATTAATGAATATATTTATTAACACTTCACTTCCAAAACCTTGTGTTGATAATCCATATTTTTACACACACTTACACTATTCCTAGATAATCAAAACAACTGATGTCTCAAAGATAAAGACCATTCTTAATGTCCAAATAATAATTTGAAGCAATGCATATTCGACCTGGGAAAATTACGCCATCTCTAACAAAACAATTGGAATTTCGGATAAAGGTTTAAACGTCTACTCTACGCCAACAAAAATCATCTGTATAAGTAAATAAACAGCAAAACTATGCAGGAAACATAATTTATGAATATTTAAAACTGAAAAACTTTTCCTTTTAGCCAGTTCGTTTCGATTTAATATTGTACCAAAAATACTATCGATAATAGCAACAAACCCAAATTATAGGTTTTTCTTTCATTAAGCTCCCAAATTCTTCTTGATTCATTTATATAAAATTAACCCAAAAGTGTCACTGGCTGATCAGCTGTTGTCAAATCGGACGGAAGTATCCGCAAAAACAATATATTATCATACTGTCCATCAGCTACAAGTAGCCATTATTTATTTACAAATAATGTCAGATATCACCGTGCACTTGACATTCGTGCCGTGTACTAGCAGCGACCTCGTCTCATCGCGGTAGGCGTTTCTTTTGACTGGTACTGCTCGCAGAAAGAGCCCGCGAGAGTGCGTGTGGTAGTGGTAGTACCGGCGCGGTAAGCCGACTTTTCGTACTAGTACAGTAAAACTAGTGCTCTTTCAACACCCTCTATATTAGCTTCACGTGTATGTATGTATGTTTGTAACGGAATCTTCAACTGCTATTTTCACCCACTCGAAACGTCAAATTAATTTTGAATTTTGCACACTTATATGAATAAATGATAACTTGAAGAACTACATTTTATAGTACATCGACTAAAAACTAAAAAATAAGAACAAAATGATTAGAGAGAAAATTAATGTAATTTTTATCATCTACGCACCCTTTTAATCCGCTTAAAAATATGTCACTTCTGATCTGATATAGTAAATTAATAAGTGATGGGATGAGTTGATAAAGGGGTATGTAACAACAATATTTAGCTCCTAACTATAATTGTTGCTAGTTTTATAGAAATTATTTTTCAAGTATTAAGTACATTAAACTGTTATTAGAAGACTATAATCGTTTTGATGTAGTAAAAGACTAACTCATCCACTACAATAACTCATTTTCCTCGATAATGTCACAAACCTCCTTCTCCCACTGATGACACATTCGATTGCTTTCAAAAAATCCCACTTCTGATATGATTTGGTAAGCTAATAATTATTAAGTGTATGCTCTCCAATATGCATTAGACCTACTATAGACACGCAAATTTCGCCTTTAGCCTAGACTCGTCAGTATAGCATGGCGGTCTAACTGTAGACAGCAATCGAGTGATATATACGTAACCCAGTCAAGGGTGTGATAGCAACAGCAACTCCAAGTGTCGCCCTCTATGTGGACGCATATTGGGAACTTATGAAGTCAAAGGTCCTAACACTTGGACTGCCTTGAAGCGGCAACACATATCCCTTGCGACATCTGTCAATAACGGTATGATGCATAGTGGAGAGCATACACTCAATAATTATTGGTTTATCGGATCATATCAGAGGTGGGATTTTTTGAAACCAATACAAGGGGTCAGTGGATAAAGAAGGTTGTCGACTTCTGATGTGAAACAAGGGATGTCGCTGTAAATCTGTTCCACCTTGTTGACAGATGTCGTAAGGGACATCTGTTGCCACTACAGGGCATTTCAGGTGTTAGGACCAACGACGATAGAACAACTGAAGACCTGGCATCTCATTCATAAATTCATTTATGTCTATAGTCAAACATGACTTTGGGCGAGAGGACCAGCGGGGAAAGGGAAAGGTGGCAAGATGGCCGCTTGATGGGGACCGTAATTTCTGTTTGTAAACATCGATGACAGTTGAATGAATCACGAAATTTGACATGGCGGGAATTTGAAAAAGTACACAATTATTCTTACTGATGGAAGGTTACACATGCAGCTTCAGACTGGGTGCTGAACAGCTTACACACATAACAATATATCATCATTTTGGCAACAATAAGCAAAATTCAAACCAGATCAAAGAGAGAAAATGAACAAAAACTACGATGCCTGATTCGAACGCTCACGTCAAAATTCAAAGCGGTTGACAGTGACCTGACGTAGACGGTTGACGGTTCGGTTCTGTTTAAATGCCGACAGACGTTAAATTTACAAAATATGAATGAAAAATCGTACGTAGCGGCTAGTAGCAGTCAGAATTTACTATAAAGCCATGTTGCCGGCTGGTGTGTGAGGTTTGATTAACATTGCAGGTTTGTTCTAAATTATGAAGTTAATTTTAATTTTCCTTACTATTCAATGGCTAAGATATTCATTGTAGAACATATTCATGAGATCTTGTGAACTAGCTATGTAGAAAAATTAATGTTATTGTAGTCCTTTGGTGAATTCTGGCAACTGCGCACCAAGGTCTGACAAAAGTTTTTGTAAACATACGAGGTCTATCAGTGTTCTATCGTCAGTGGTTAAGACCTTTGACTTCGTAAGTTGCCAATCGGCGTCACCATAGAGGGCGGCACTTGGAGATGAGTTAATGTTCCAGTGATTATTGGTGTTAGAAAAAATCCCTCTTCTGATCTAAATTGACTGTACTATAGAATCAAGCACATAAAACCGTTCTAATCGTCGCGCGGCGTACTATTCCATTCATTCATAGTAGCGAATTGACCGAGATTTTCTCTAAGCCATCCGCGCCATCGGCAACTTAGATATCTTTCTCTTCTTCATCGGTGAAACACGAGGCGAGCTCCGATTTGTTTTAGTTCCAAACGCGAGTACGTCGACTTCTGCTGGACGCTTTATTCTGTATCTGTATTGCGAGCGTTGAGCCACACTCGACCTGGTTTGAAAATGAGCAAGAAAGCAGGTGAGTGAATGCACTTTTTTATGATCAACGGCCTTCGGACGCCAGGATCAGGATCATGATTGTGAAACTAAGTGACCGGGATTGCGAAGGCTTGCAAAGATTCTCTTTGGTTAAAAAATTCATTCAGGTAGAATCCAATCGCCGGCAGTACAGCGAACTGATTAGCCTAGACGGCTAAGAGGAAAATGCGTAAAGAAATCGATCTGTCTGTCTGTTCGTTGGTCATTGAAGCTGTTTCTTTGTCGTATTTTTATCACTGCGTAATATCAGTAACCGATCTTTTTCGATTAATTTTGCAGAGGGAGAAATGGTGTTTTATTTGTTTAAACAAGTGCAGCTGTGCCGAAAAATTAGCAAAAAACAAAAAAATCAGAGCCTCCATCAATTTTTGTTTCAAGAAATGTTCATCTTCGTTCGTTAAACATTTTTTTTTAAGTGCAACACTTTCAAACTATCAAACCACATTATGAGATTTTGGGAAATTTTTAGTTATACTTCAGATGCGTTTATTTTTGTTAATATATGATACTTTTTATTGTTTCTGGAATTCGCGATCGTAATTGGAAATTATTTTATAACGCTCAGAGATGCTGAATAAGTAAATTTTCAAAATTCAGCCAAAACTGCGATGAACGCTTCATTACAAAAAATTGTCGAAGTCTGCCATTGACAGAACAAGCTATAAAAAAATAAACATTGTAATAGATTCAACGATTGGACACAACACACGTAACAGATCTTATTGTAAACGAACAATTTTGACAAATAAATTTCATTTGATTTGATGTTGATCTAGGTCCCTGAGTGCAGTGGTTAACTTGCAAATAAGCTTGAACATTTCAAAAATACGTTTTTCATTTATCCTTTTCCTCAAAAACAACTGCTTGTGATGGGTTCAAAATTGTTGAAGGTGATGTCTTATTTCCACGATGATTGGGACATCACATTTTTTGTTATTAATGATCATTTTTTATGCTTTATTAGCAATAGTAATGACGGAGACATTAAAGGAAATAAAGCAAAAAATAATAATTTTTCCACTATTTTTTGAATATATAATTAAGGAATTCATTATTTTGTAAGCGAACTCAGTGTTTTCAACTCCACACCAAAACGAAGAGATTCCAGCAATAATCTCGCCTATAGATAGAACATTCAATCATATACGAAAATTCTAAAATAATTTACTATTACCAACATTGATCGCCAGTTTTAGAAACAATAAAAACTAACTACAAGTGAGATGATGAAAACTGGAAGACATCTGAAAGTGAGGTTTGATAGTTTGAAAGTTTTGCAGTTCATCAATAAATTTACAAAGAAGATAAAAATGTCTTCAATTTACTACATTAACCACTTTTTTGACCGCTGTAAAACGTAAACCCCCTTATTCAACCTTTAGCGGAAAGAGAATAACTATAATACTACACCAATAACGTGAGATATAAAAATAATGACAACTTAGATAATTTTACCGTATATATAATCTAATAAATACCACTGACCTATTCTATAGCCTCCAACAACCCCGTTCCATTATTCAATTTGTTTAGTAGTGTAGCCAGTGAATTACATAAAATAAAAAAAATTATTTTAATATTTTACGTTGGAAAAATTATACCGCCTAGACTAGACACGTTCCCATATCAATAATTAGATTTTATTTACGTCTATATAACAAAAATACTGCCAATCAGACCTTTTATAAACTATTTGTGTTCACTTAAAACAAGTCTACATACTTGGCACCAAAAGGTGAGAATAATCAAAGCTTATTATCGCTAAATATCCGTAACAAGTAATAAGTAACAAATATATGAATTATTTATTAATATGATTGACATTATCATTTCTCTTTCTTTCTCAGTCAATAAATGTCATACCACTACTTCACTGATTGGAGTGAACTTGCGTTATTCGAGAGTTTTTATTGAACCAGTTAGCCTAGACGGCTAGGAATTTTTTTAAATGTTCTGTGTATAGGTGAGAGTATTTTTGTTCCTGCTTCGATTTGGGATGTAGTTTAACTGCCTAAGTTTGCTTAGAAATTGATATAAACACTCATCTCCAAGCGTTGCGCATTATGGCGTTGCCCATTGGCAACTTACGAGGTCAAAGGTCTGGACTGCCTTTAAGCGTTAGGACTTTGAGTTCCTAAGTCGCCAATGGGCAGCGCCAGAGTGCGCGACGCTTGCAGATGTTGCTATCACAGCCTGGGTTATATTACCCAGAGTTTCACCAAGCAAGAGCGTTTACAATCTACATGATTGATGATTGAACCTATAAAATATTACATCAACTGTACACCTTGTATGATATCCTCACAGTCACATCCCCAACTTATCAACAGCTCATTCATCCTGAGGGGGTTGATAAAAATAAATACCAATGAAAAATAATAGGCGCGGAAACAGACATTAAATAGAAGGCCAGTACTGATGAATTGAAATTGACAAAGATTTTGATGTGAATTAAATGAATTACTTGGAGCGAATCCCAGGATGTTCGTATTCTAAATTGGAGTAAACGAGACCCCATTGAAAAAGATTAAAAACCTTACTGAAAAATATCGAATACTTCTGCATACTTGTGAAAAAAATTATATTTTTCTTTAGAGTATATTTCTTTAACATGAGTATTAAAATCGGAAATTCACTTTTCGTGGTTCAAATAGACCATAATTTTATCTACAAGTAAATTAGAGTGAGAACAGACTCTTCTATCTAGGATAATATCGTAATTGTTCAATTGGGAATTTCTTCAGATGTGTGTACTTTCATTGTTGCCCTGCATACAGGAAACATAGTATCAACTGACACATGTTTCGCTAACTGTGTTAGCATCTTCAGGGTAACATTAAAACCCCTCCGGTGCAAATCTTTTCAAAAAACGTATCTATAACCTTTGTGATGGCCTTCTTGTTGCCATCGCCTAATGGTAGCTGTACTCACCCTGTATATATCATAGTGAACGGTTTATTCATTTCTGATTCAAATCATTTTTCCTCCCAGTTTTTTCAGATCGCTTGACATTTTCGAAGCGATGTGCATGAACTATAATTCCGACTTGGTGCATTCAATTATAATGTGTCTTCCATAAAACATTAAATCTTCAGATAATATGCATAATCAAGATCTTATGATATCGTGCAATGTAACAGGTGTGTGCCGCCTTTCATCGCAATTTTATGTTCAAATGGTGAACATCTCTGGGCTTGCATTAGCAGGCGGTGGAAGTATTACCGTGATCGCGAAATTTTAGAATTTGGACATTCATCAATATCTACATTTATTTTCCTTTTGGAACAAGCTTGTAAGAGGATAGACAAATAGAGAGAGAGAGAGAGAGAGAGAGAGAGAGAGAGAGAGAGAGAGAGAGAGAGAGAGAGAGAGAGAGAGAGAGAGAGAGAGAGAGAGAGAGAGAGAGAGAGAGAGAGAGAGAGAGAGAGAGAGAGAGAGAGAGAGAGAGAGAGAGAGAGAGAGAAAGGGGGAGACATACAGACGAAAAGACAGCCGCTATAATATAAACAACCAACAATCCTAACGGAATTTTACTTGGAACAAAACAACTCTCGAATGTATTTCAAGAGTTTCAATTGCAGCGTCTTCTTCTGCTGATTTCTATACATTTTAAAACTGAAGCAGCTTTCTAATTACACTTCACCACTGCTCTCCATTTAATCGGACATATTACTATTCCGAAGAGGCATACTGTGTATATGTTTATGCAAGTAGCATTCCTCAACGGTATTGTGGTGCACCAAAATTGAAATACTGAAGGATCTGAATTAAGGTTGAATTTATATTTTGGCGTGTTTGGATTTGATTTTCTGCGTAACGGAATACAAATGAAAAACCAATTTACTATAAACTAGCTGAAAATCGAGCACTATCCGAAAATATTCAGTTGGCTTGTGTCAAAGTACTTTGTTTTGTCTCCAGTACTGTCATTCTATAAAATCACTTTCCTGAATAATTCTGATACTAGGAACTACATACTAAGTTAAATAAATTCTTGTTTAGTGAATGCAACATCATTTTATGGTCTCTATATTTTATTATTTTTACTTACCGTGCCAAATGGCAAAAATCTATATCTTTACTTACGATCTGTCTGTCCGGCTTGTTCCTTCTATATACTGAAAATGAAGTTTTGGATGTTGGTGAAACTTTTAAACTAGTGTGACGCTGACGAAAAAGCTTTGTAGTTTTTGAAAATCATTTTGAGGCACCTGACGATTTTCTAAATAGATATTAGGAAGGTCAAACATTGGGAACATCTAAAAATTTTAAATTTTGGTAGAATAAATTTTTTTATCTATAAAATGTTGACTCCGGTAAAACTTGGTACATTTTGAAATATCGATCCAGTGACAGCAGAATATTACCGAAGTTACGTAGCCATATAACAACAGGTGACAGCAAGGGCGTATCTCGAACTCAGAACAGAGTCAACCTACTTGACGGCATTTTTTTTGAATCATTAATGAAAAAAAGTAAAAGTTCAGGGCCTAACTCTTGCCACTAGGCGAAGTACTTCTCTTGATTTCCCAATAAATACTTCTGTTAGACATGTGTACATACAACAAAGTGCAATATCACCACGCTAAATTGATAAGTATAAACACAGATGTATTTATAGGTTAAGATATATTGATGGATATGCTCAAGCAGAAATCAAACGAAAACAAAGATACGCGACTGGAGAATCTGAGTAGTCGACTCAAATCTTCATTTTGGCGCAGATAACCATCCTTTATTTATTCTGCAAACACAAAGCACACACATCATTTTACCAAGTTGAAAATATTCCCACAACACTTTGCAAAATGACCATGAGATGTGATGCTCGCATTTGCAGATGATATCTGAGACAAACGTTATGCTAATAACAATGAGGTATGTAGTGAAAAAAATGGCAATAATGTTGTTTGCGTTTCAAAGTCGATTGTGAATTTCAAAAGTACGTGTTATTATTACAAATAAAGCAAAATTTTGATATGATTAAGTGGATGGTTCTTTGAGCAAATTTAAGCCTTAATTCCTCATAGATCCCATCATCAGAAATGAATTTTGATAACAACCGGCCCAATCTGCAACTATATGCTTTCAAATAAAAAAGGAAAAGGAAATCAGATTCTGCTTAACATACCATCCGCGCTCTGTAATTACTGACCAGCTACCCAGTTGGTTCAGTTGGTTAGAGCGTCCGAAATGGATCGGGCGATGCGGGTTCGAATCCTGCACTACTGGGTCTTCTTTTCGGATTTATAAATGCGAATTTATGTATCAAAAAAGGAATATTCTAAATCGATTTATAATGACGGATTTTTGAGCTAACACTTGAGTGTCTATGTATGTATATGAATGTTTATATATACAATTTATTTATGTGTGGTAAATGCTCGTTTCTTTTAAAACTGTTTTTGCTCCAATTTTTCTCCAAAATTTCATAAGTTATCCTATTCATTAACCATCATTTTATTCACACTCACCGGAGCGCACAGTGGCGTTGCCCGCTGGCATCTTACGAAGTTAAGGTCCTAACACTAGAACTGCCTTGAATAGATGACAGATATCCCATACCACATCTGTATGTCGAAGCAAGTGTTATGTTTATTGGACTTGATAACTTAATAATTTTATTCTTAATATTGCAGATTCCGTAACGGGGAGCATCCTGGGCATCTCAGATATCACAGAAAATAAGAACATATGGCGAATGTTGGCTGCAGAATGTCTGGGTACACTACTTTTGGTATTCATCGGATGTGCTGCCTGCATTGGGCTGAGTGGCCCAAGTAGCGTGGTACAAATTGCTCTTACTTTTGGACTAACCATTGGTTCTATCATCCAGGTAAGTACTAATGATTTTGGTTTGCAAAGCAACTATACTATCTACGCAGATACTTCCGGCCGTTTAACAATAGCTGATTAGCCTGCATGTTTGAATTAGTTTTCTATCAAAACACTATTGTTAAATCCACGTCTAGTGGATCAGCATTCGGTCTTAAATTCATAAACTAATCATGGCGTTTTATATGATCGATCAAACCTAAGTTTATTGCGAACAAATTGGTTAAAATATTATAAAAGTTATATAATTGGTCCAGATACAAGCAGGTCTGAGGCATAGTGGTGAGTATACACTTAATATTAGTTGTTATAAGCCGAGATAAGGGTACATCGTAAATAGTGTTTACGCAGAACAAGGGATGTCGCTGTAAATCGGTTCACCCTTGTTGACAGATGTCGTAAGGGACATCTGTTGCCGCTTCAAGGCAGTCCAGATGTTAGACCTCTGACTTTGGATGTTGACATTGGGCGTTCCCACAGAGGGCGACACTTGGAGATAAGCTGATGTTGCTATCACACCCTTGACTGGGTTACGTATTAATCAACCGATTGCAGAATACTGACGATTCTAGGCTAAAGACGAAACATAGATGTCTATAGCATCAAATAAAATAGTTATAGCCAAGATGATTGCCGAAATTAGGAACGAATAGGCATCTTTAAGATGGTCAATACCTAGAACAGAAGGCATTAGTTTTCAATATTTCGTTCCTAGCGCTCATTTTCCAAGATAATGGAACGATTTTTTTTGAAAGTGATAGAGAAAGATTGGTTCTATGCTCCTGCGCAGCTCTTCTTCAATTTTGGATACAAAATTTCAGATATTGTCGAGAGGGCGCACGTATCAGCTGTAAAACTGTGCTCGTGTACAGTGCCACAATATTTCGTATGAGGCGCTTAATCTTAAACATATTGAAAATTGTTGAGCAAATTATAGAGGAGGGACAGCTCTATATCCGTGCGAAGCTCTTTTCTTGATATTTTGGTTACCAAATGGTTAAAAAGCCATTCGAGGTGAGTAAAAAAGTCGATATTCGTGTGACAATATCTAAAATTTTGAATGAAAGATTGCGAAAAGGGCTTCGAATAGAACCAACCTTCTCCATCATTTGCAAAAATATCATTTCGCGTGAGAAATGAAGTGATCTGATGATATGATGACTATTTATATTGAACCGATGAACAAATTTTTCGATCGTTCGAGCCTTCAAGACCATTCAGTGCATCTAAAGTATATAAACAATATTTATCACCCATGTAATTGCAAGATTGCAGTAATTCAACCAGTTCGTCACAGATCGTGCATGGTTAACATTTTGAAAATCAATCTAGACCGAAGTGATCTTTAATAATTTCATAAATGGTCGTGTGTGCCCAGCCTTCATTAATTGCCATCTTGATACAATTTATAGGGAATATAACTAATAAATTAGGTTAACAATCTACCTATTCAGTTGTAAATCACTTCGGTATGAGTACAACAACAGTAAATAAACGTAATCAAAGCACAATACGTGTGTACCATCAAATATTGGTTTTAGTTTTCTTGCATAAATATTTAAAAGTGTCATAAATTTGTGGGTATTTATTTTAGACCATGCGTGTTACCTTTATTCTATCTAGCACTCAATGAAAAAGGTACATAATGTACGCAGTACATTTTAGCTGATTTATTTAACTACCGCTGAAGTGCAAATTACTTTTTTCTAGGTTGCAATAAACGAATTTTATTTTGATAAAAAATGGAATCAACTATTTTACTCCGTATTTTGGAAGCACACGTGTAGAATTTTCGAAATTTCGAATTTATTATATTTATTTATTTATTTATTCATTATATTATATTATTTATTGATTTATTATATAATTTCGAAAATATTTTTTTGAATCAAATCTGTCTTTCTTTTGGCAAAATAAAGCAGAGATTTATACCGTTAGGATTTTACACTTTGATTTTGCAACACGAAAAAACCTGACCTGAAATTCTTCAAATTTCTCATAGATGCCTATTAAAAAATATGCATAACATAAACAATTTAATTGCATCTGATAATTTTTATATTTCAACAAATAGCATTCAAAATGAGGCGAGGCTCTTGACGTTCCTTGTGGTTATTATGAGTCACATATAATTATGCTAAATAGCATATCAAAAGATGCATCAGTTATATTGCTAATGATATATTATGATTACCGTTTCTGTTTGATAGAGAATCAGATAAAGTTATTCTCTCATGACCATCAAACTAAGAGAAATGATTTATAAATTCTATTTGTGTATCTGCTTATTATCAGGCATAGCTTTCAGAGTCATCGTTCATACAGAGTGGTACACAATGTCTAAGTCAAATCAAGTATTTATTATAAAAATATATATGAGTAGAAAAAATAATTAAAAAATATTCAAAATTAAACGATTTATCCGCCATCTGGTGAGACCGTGAAAAAAGTTATTACCTCCACTGGTGTCTGAAACGTGGAAATTCGAAATTATTATTGACTACGATTTTTGAAAAATAGTGGAAATTGACGAAACGAAGTTTGGAAAAAAAGGCTTGAAATTTTTTATAAAAAATGTTGGTTTCTGAACTGTCAAGTTGCCATTTTTCATATAACCCTTAGTCTATCGTATAATCAATGCATCAAAATCAATCCTATGTTTTTGAGTTAGAGCTGTAGCATATTAGAAAAATATTTTATCATAGAAACGTTTTTGGAATCGATGGTTCAGTACTTAAAACATTGCAGAAAACGCACCTACCTGAATTTCCAAGTTTAACACTATTTACGAGTATAGCCCCTTGAAAAATTGCTTCTGACCTATGTAGGAAAACAATTTGGCATATTTGGCAATTTTCAAAAGAACATCTCTCCCATTTTTGGGTGTTCTATAATAAATATGCTTTGGAATACCCTGTATGTGCATTACTCATCACAGCTATGAAGCTGGTATGTACTTTCAAAGAAAAACAAAACGGTGTTCCGGCATTTCTTGGTAATTTACTGTCAATAAAATATTTATATTAATCATTTTATAATAACCATATCTGCCCATTGTTTGATACCATCAAGGAAAACGTATCTTTACTATGTAGTTTCTTTACATGTGAAGATAAAATATCGTTGCACAACAGAAATATCAATAATTGAAATGCTAATATTCAAAATATCCATGTGAGTTGTTCTAGCTATTTACCTTTCATATTTATATTGTTTATTGTACCGCGAATTTTTATGTTCACTAAAATGAATGCCTTACGATTTTTAAAATCGATAAAACTATATCGACATGCTCGCCGCTCGGTTCAATTGTTCATGGGATCACAAAAATCTGTTAGCAGGAGAAAATGCTTTTCATTAAGAGGGGACTTTACCTAGATTGAAAGGCGTTTTGCACGGGTTTCGAATATTTCGTTTGGAATAATTTTTTTTGAAAATTGTAGAGAAAAGTTGGTTCTAATCTAGGGCGAAGCCTTTTTTCCAAAGTTTGATAAAAAAAGTTAGATATTGTTACAAGGGCGCTTAATATTTCGTTTGAAGCGCTTGATTTTAAACAGATTGAAAATATTTTTTATGCAGACCATAGTGAAAGCACGGCTCTATGCCCGAGAGAAGCTCTTATCTTGATACTTTGGTTACTCTGGTTGAAAATTTTAAATAAGCATCCGAAATGAGTCAAAAAATGTCAATATCCAAGTGAAAATATTTGAAATTTTGTATTTTAAATTGCAAAAAGAGGTTTCTATATCATTTTCAAAAAAAAATTCCATTATCCTAAAAAATGAGCACTGGAAACAAAATATTGAAAACCCATGCCTTTTATTCTAGGTAGAGCCCCCTCTCAAATATCAGAGTGTCCAGCAACATCCCAAAATAGAGCGATTTCCAAAAATAATCTGGCCTATGAATGGAAAATTTTTATGACAACTGCTCGCCTGTCCAGTCTACATCAACACATAACATTTTTAAAGTCTAATTTTGGTTTTCAGTAACGTGTAGGACAGCGAATAAATATTCATTAACCAAAGGCACGTGCTACAAAAAACCTGCGTAGAATACATTAAAATTTTATTTCCGAAAAACTAATCGGAAAAATTGTACTAAAGGCCGCCTAATTTTCGTTAATTTTATAATAATAACCTTTTATCTTCATTTTACGATCTAAGAATCAGTCGTACCGAGGTAGAATTAGCATACAATGATTTATAGTCATTTTACAACTGGGGATCGAGTTAGAAAAATCGTTTGAATAAATTACCTATCAAATCTGTGACCAATCAGTGTAGTTAAAATGTACGAAAGTCAATTATTTAAATGCCAATGTACTGGATTTATGAAGTTCGCGCTTTGGGTTCTTGGAGAGGTCGCTAGTATAGAAGGGCCTTGACACTTTTCACCCATTTATGATCATTTTTGCGTTCGATTTGCTTGCCGATTACTTTCAAACGCTTCGCCTAATGTAAAAGTATGACGCTCATGCTGGTAGCGGCAGCACGTTAGAAGACGGATACAGAAACCTATCCACCTTTTTATCTATATAAAAAATGTTTGATAATAAAACCGACTGATAAAAAAGGCGATAAGAATTATAAAGTAATTGCTTTATAGATACTTTTCTTTTGACATTGTCCAGACAGGCAGACCCACCGACGGAAATCAGCAACATAGTTTTTCCTGAGTATATCGGGTGGTCCATTTAACTTGACAGCCGTATAACACAAAAGTTTTTTCATGAAAACTTCTGATGAAAGTTCTTGGGTGGAATGAGGGAGAGTTAATGATTACTTTTGCTTTCGACATTGACAGCCTTTTCAAGGTTTTTTCAAGGTCAACTATGTTTTTTAATGGGAACATACATTTTATATTGCAGAATTAAATAGATTTTTTTTCTTTTGTTCGTTATGCTCAGATGCATCGAACTGAATGCTTTCAATGTCGAAAATTCAACTTCAGATGAAAGTTCTTGGGTGGAATGAGGGAGAGTTAATGATTACTTTTGTTTTCGACATTGACAGCCTTTTCAAGGTTTTTTTCAAGGTCAACCATGTTTTTTAATGGGAACGTACATTTTATATTGAAGAATTAAATGTAATTTTTTTCTTTTTTTCGCTATGCTCAAATGACTCAGGTTTTACAAACCATGGTGAGCTGAATGCTTTCAATGTCGGAAATAAAGGTCATCATTAACTCTCCCCATTGCACTCATGGACTTTCATATGAACGTTTTCTTCTAAAAACTCACCGTTTTCGTGCTATTCGGCTGTCTCAAGTTAAATGGACCACCCGGTATATCATAAAACATCAAGAAAATACAATATCTCGAATAAGAAATATTCGCAATGAGATTCGTCGTAGAAAGCAACTACCAACCTTATACTGCGTTATAAAATCGTGATATATTTAACAATTTCATGTATAAAGTTAATTTATACTTAATATACAAGTACAACACTGGTGATAAATAATAATTGATTTGTTATGTTAAACAGGTAGAGTGACGCAGGTCAATGATTTGAAATTACGGATAAAAATGGTTTTTATTAGATTATTATATTTACACGTACATAATTTGGTCTATAGAATATTCACATCAAACAATCTCAGCTAAGGAGGAAATATGTAATACTACAATTATTCAGTAGTGTTTTCTTGTTCATTAATGAAGAGTGTTTTGAATCATTAGCATTTTTCTTGGATTTAAACGAAGCGACTAGTCTCGTTAATTCAGATTTATACACTGCTTTGTTCCTTATATGCTTCTAACCTTTTTATTTTTTACTGGACTGATAATTCATCTTGAAAATGAATGGCAATCATTGAAGTTCATCACCGTTTCAAGTTCACGTATGATGCTGGATAACAACGGATTTAAGTCCCCTGTGTATTTTGCTTTTTTGGCATTTCTTAACAATTTTTGTATCCTATTCCATGTCTAAGATCCTTAGACTTTGAAGCTTAGCTACTGAAAATATTTCATAATTGCCATTTCCTCGTATTTTCCGGAAAAAGGCAGAGGCAAGGACAAAAACCATTATGGGTATTTTCTCCTCATAAAAAGTGCAGTTCTGAAAATATCAAAACGAATACTTCTTGGCATTTCTCCTTCATTTTCGTAAAATACCAGCAAATAGGAATTATCGCATAATTTTGAAAACTGACTTTAGACATGGGTTATATTATATATAAGTTGTTTCAAAATGTTTAAAAGGTCAAATAAGTAAAATATACACTGGGTGCCTTATTCAAAATAACATACTTGAGGTCATTTTCCTTTGAATATATTCTATTATTTTTACGCCACAAAAAAATTGCATACTTTTTTCTCTAGCCATTTTGAAATTCCGCTGTGGACATTACTTTCATTGTCACCTGGTACACTTCCATAAATAAAAAATCACATTAACTTTATTACGTTATATGATAAATTAGGGTAGTAAAATGAAACACATTAGAACACAGAACCGTAAAAAAGTATATTATTCAAAATTTGACAGTTGTATGTGACACGATTTATTGGGTTTGTGGATGCGCGTGGTTCCTAAATTAGTTTCAAATTTCACAACCAAAAATCTAACTCATGTAGATTGCAGATGCTCGTACTTGGTAAAACTCTTCCATCATGCAGATAAAAATATTGTGTAATTAAGACACGGTTCCACAAATAAAAATCTAACTAATTAAAACATCAATGTTATGACAGGTTATCTACGCAAAAACTAGTATCCGAGTCTTGAGTTGGCTAATATTCTGCTTGGGCGTTCCCATAGAGGGCGACACTTGGAGATGAGTTGATGTTGCTATCACATCCTTGACTGTGTTAGGTATATACCACCCGATTGTTCTCTACAGTTAGACCGTCAGGCTATACTGATGAGTCTAGGCTAAAGACGAAACGTGCATGTCTATAACAGGTCTGATACATAGTGGAGAGCATTCACTTGATATTTTGCTTGACAACCAAATCTATCACAGTGATACACTTAGGGCAAACCGTCGTTGAAACCATAAGTTGTAAGAGAAAATTAAAAAAGAGTTTAAAAAAATATCCTAAGTTATGACGGAAACACCAACCAACCAAGTTAGGAAGTATTGCAAAGGGTGCAATGCTAAAAAACTACCAAATTACAAAAAGTCTTTGTGTGCTTATATTCTTTCAAATTACAATCAAACTTAGTTTTCTGTTACTTTATCCTGTTAAATGAATGCATTAGCAGATAGATTTCTATTCACTAACAAGAGTTGATTCTATTTCAGTTTTGGTAGACACGCAGCGTTACTGGCACAAACTTTTTCAGCTGTAATTCAGATTTCATAACATATCACGTTCATTATGTCTATTAACACGTAATAGTAATGCGTGCAACCGATAAAATTGATCGTGTTGCAAAAAATCTGAAATTCTTCGTAAAAACACTGCTTCGGATATTTGAAAGTACCTGTGCTCACTTTCTACACCTGTATTCGCGGTATACATACATAGCTCACTTCCTTTAATGCGTGAAATCAGTTTAAATAATAGTTATACGGATGATAAATAAATTGTATTAAATTTGAATCACACATTTCTTGTTTTGTGGTTTTCGTCATATTCCCGACAAACTCGCCACATTCCACTTTGGAACACTTGATGAAGTGACTGAAAAATTATTACATGAAATTGGCGTCAAGTAGGTTGAAGCTGTACGCTACGGAGGAACCATTTTAATCGGATAAAGGAGCTGTTTTGATAGTTCTAATTGAAATTAAAGGATTTAAACAAATGTTATGAATTCAAACAGTAAATATTTTCAGGTATTCAAAAATCTTTTAATACCTCAAAAATTTTTAAATACATATTTCCCTAAATTTGAAAAATTCTAGAATTTCCATTTTCAAAAATTTCAAAAATTACAAAAATTTCAAAATTTTTGTAAATTTCAAAAATTTCAAAAATTTAAAAAAATTGAAAAATATCAAAAATTTCAAAAATTTCAAAAATTTCAAAAATTTCAAAAATTTCGAAAATTTCAAAAATTTCAAAAATTTCAAAAATTTCTAAAATTTCAAAAATTTCAAAAATTTCAAAAATTTCAAATATTTCAAAAATATCAAAAATTTGCAAAATTAAAAAAAAATAGAAAAATTGAAGAAATTTTGAAAAATTCAAAAAATACAAAAAATTAAAATTTAAAAAATTTGCAGTATTTAAAATTTTCTGTATTTTCTTAAATTTCCAAGTTAATATGAATAGATTTATGAACATTTGAAACCAGATGGATGGTTATTTCATAAAATATCCATTCAATTGTCTCAAAATTAGGAGATAAGATCATAATAATTTATTATAATATACGTCCATGGACCGGCAACCAATTTAATTATTCAGCTTCATTTCCGGAAAAACATTATGATAATAAAATAGGCTTCCTTTATATTTTTCGGTAATTAAGATCCTAATCTGGTGGTTTCCAAGATTGGCAATTAAAATACTAATTGCAACAGATATGACTATTTAATGGGATTAGTATGAGGATTAAGAGGGGAGACTTTACCTAGGAAAAAGGCGTTTTGCATGGGTTTCCCATATTTCGTTTCTAGTACTCATTTTTCGAGCGCCGCTAGAACACTCGATTTTTTTGCTGAACAGGGTGTCAAACTGTTGGCTCACCCACCTTATTCTCCGGACCTAGCTCCGTGCGACTTCTTCTTATTCCCTAAGATCAAAGAAAAGTTACGAGGTCGCCAATTATCCACCGATGAAAAGGCAATCGCTGCACTTGAAGAGGAAATTAGCAACCTTTCAAAAGAACGTTGCTCACAACAATTTGACAAGTGGTTTTACCGAATGCGTAAATGTATTGAGGTAGGGGGAAAATACGAGTATGTTGAAAAACAGAATAAAGTTTAAAAAAAAATCTTGTAGTTTTTCTGTATCAAAAAGCATTCACCGTGACCCTTGTATAAGTTTTAATTAGCATCTAGTACAAATAAGAAGTATCATAGTGATAAGAAGAGACAATATGCTACATTACTGATGATGAATGTATGATTCTATCATTAGCATAACATAACAAACCTAGACTAATCGAGTTCATGCATTATGGGTCCGTAAAAATATTGCTAAAGTACTGGTTACGCCTATAAGTGACAAAGGGGACGATAAAAATGAATTGCAGCTGCTCCGGTTATAGAAAACTGTGACACTATGGCGATCTCATTCGTATTCATACATTGGTTATTATCAATGCTATCTCCTAGATCGAAAATTGGGTCACACAGTCCGAACCCTAAAGGCTCGGCACCGATGAAAATTCCACAATACCTTGTCACAAAATAGAAACTAATGACTGCCAGAAATATTCAACAGAGTAACGTCTTTGTTGGTTTTTGATCAAATTAAGTTGAATAGTTTCGTCTGTCAGCAGTCAGATGATTTTGATGGACACACCTTCATTACTTTTACTTGTTTCTTGCAGTTTGATGTGTAAAGTACGCTACTTGACCTTTTTCGAAAGAGATTGGTACATTAGTAAATAAATAACTCTATGACATTTTTTGTGTACATAGGCGTATAGATCTATGAATTAAATAAATAAATATTGATATCCATAAAAGGGATGAGGTTTTAGATGGATGTAAACACTTATAGTAGTGATGGCTAGTTAAATAGTAGCTATTCCTATTTGCTGTTACGCTGTTAGTAAGTCCCTACATTTTCATAATATCTACGTCAGTTCTAAGCCCTCTAGGATCCTTCAGTAAGTCAGCTGTTTGTTATGAGATTGTTTGGGCATAGCATACTTTGTTATTCCAATATCAAACTTCTATAGCATGCAATTGTTTCTACTGAAATTACAAGAATGGCCTACTACTGAAACGAAAAAAAAAACGTTCTGAAAAGACATCGTGAGTGGAACAAACAATGCTGCGTTTTTTAGAAGCTTTGACTGCAAAACAATAACTCTCATCAAATCGTGATGTTGTTGTTCGCTTGATGCACACCTCAATACTGTTTGTAATCTTATTGTTTTTTTTGCAAAGAAGCTGCATACACACAACAATTAAGCGTGTAGTCTTTATATATAGACATTCACTTTCCTTTAATTTGATAAATTGATTATACCGTACATCATTGACTTTGACCTTTGATTGCATAACGCCTCATCTACTTTTCATGACGAGGAAAACACGGTACCAGATGAAACAATGAGATATTCTAATCGCATAACGGTTTTGCATACATCGAAGGAGTATTCCTCATACAGTCTTTTTACAAATTGCTACTTACTCATCTTAGAGTGTAAACTGTCAGCGGTATGACTAAATGAATGAGGTCGAGTTGTACCAGTACATTTGCAACTCGATACATTTTTTAATCGCCAAATAGTGCTTATTATAGTTGCTTAAATGACATTAGAAGTTTACTCAATTTCGCTTTACTCTACCTAGAATCGATGGCGTTTTGGGTGGGTGTCCAATATGTTAACACCAAGGAAGATCGTCTACACTAATTTTAAATAACATGGTGGGAATGATACGTGTCAAAAGCAAACCACGTTTAATGTACACACAGGTTATAAGTATTTGATACAATTTACTGTTTTTGTTCCAGGCTATCGGTCATATAAGTGGAGGTCACGTCAACCCAGCTGTCACATTGAGCTTTTTCGTAACAGGTGACATCAAACTACTGAGAGCGATCTTCTTCATCATAGTACAGTGCGTTGGAGCAATTGCTGGAGCTGGATTACTAAGGGTAAGATAGTAAAAATAATAATAGTTCTTGAGACTATTAAACTTAGAGTCAGTGTGTTGGTATGTGCAGGTCTAATGACCCAGAAGATCAGCAAAGTGTAGGTATCAGAAATTTAGAACGCAAGGCAGATCAACAGCTCTAGTAATAAAAGGGGAGGTCAGAATGGGTTACTACTAGGAATGTGTGGATTGCACCGAGCTGGATGCAAGAGAGGACCACATGATTCCAAGACATGCATTCAAAAGAACTTCAAGTCTATAATTAGAGATAGATTTGAGCTCTTTAAAGAAAATAAATTTTTGCCCCTCCCTTGACATTTCCATCTATTCAGAAAATAGTTTTTTCCAGAGATCGGAAGTCAAAAGTCGGCGTTTGAAAATCTTGAAAAGAGATATTAGACGCCTATCGTCCCCAAAATGGGACAAACCTACAGAGTTACGCTTTTCTAATGATCATATTCGCATTCAGCGCCACCAAATACATAAACGTTCCGAGCTTAGTTCGCAGGTCTCCAGAAGGGGCCGCTCTCGAAGGATTTGTGTCTCATCATAAAAAAACCACCGAAAAACTGCTGACTTGATAAATAAAACGACACACCTGCATATGTATTTGAAGGCCCTGGATCCCATTCGATCTTTAAAAAAGCCTAAGGTGTCGTGGGGTGCCCATTTGCGGGAGGAGTAGCGCTAAAATGTTCTCCTGGGATCCCCCGGTACCTCTTCTGGAGCAGAAACGAAGACCAGCCCCCCAGAATTACGTAGGAAACGAGTTTTTGACCCCAAAAAATACGGCATCATATGATACCATTGTTTTATGTGTGATACTATGAAATGAGATGTGTCTATTAATTGTGGAGATATAATTAGGTATTTTGAATATTTCTAAATTGATTCAGAAGGTTTGTGTACTACTATTTTCGAATAGTCTAAATCGCTGAATGTTATTATTCTATGTCTGCATCGAATCATCTTCATCATATTCCCCGTGTGTTCGAACACTCATGTCGATGTCTGTTTTAGGAGACTTGCAATGACATGCTGACATTTCGTAAAAACTGCTATTCAAAGATATGCATGATTATATTTAATACGTTATTGGCACAATTTATTATTTCAACTTATCTCACCTGTGTCTAAGATGCAAGGTTCAACATGAATATGATCATGTATTATTTATAAAGGTGATCTTCTTTGACCATTTTATTGTTTCCGGTTTAGTTTTAAATAAATCGCCACCATCCACACTACTAAATAACTAATTTGAATCAAGTCTAGACGTAGATTGTTGATTCCAAGGCAAATCCAAAAAACACGTGTCTTACAGTATAAGACACCTGTTTTGATGATTTTTTGTAGAATTTATATTACGAAAAGAATATTTTTCGCAATTGAATCGGCGGATGAAAAAACAATACAAATGCCAAAAATAAAAAGCATCATAATTATTATGAGATTATAGCTTTGGAATTAACCTAAAATGCATAATAGGTGGTTTACATTCGCTCAGTGATTTATTGATGTATAATTGCGATATCATACTTTGTAAGAAGGACAACCTTTAAAAATAATCTGTGTAAAAATTGCATGCCTCAATACAGCGATTTACGCCGATTCATGTTGGCAATTATGAAAAAATTCTACTTGGAAATGTGAATGATGTTCTCTAAACCACATACAGTGTAATTATAAACCACTGAATTACAGTACAGTGATAGTTGTTTGTGGATAATATAATGGAGGAAGAGCTCAAAACATTATGATGTATTTTTAATTAAAGTCCTTGAGAAATCTTGTATATTGTAGATGCTCTTACTTGGTGAAAAAATGATTCAAAAAGTATCTAAACTAGTTGGTAGTATAAATTATTTAACATAGTCAGATGATTTTCAAAATCGACTGCCTTTTTCGGCGAAGAAAACAGACCTGAGAAACTGCTCTAATTCTGTTTTAGAGCATAATCATGCTTCAGTAGTCTCAGTACTGAGATAGGAAGTAAAACCGGCGGTGACATGATTGTTTTTGGTGAATGTGTTTGATACCGCTGAGAAAACCCGATGTCTCAAATTCCGGCTGAAGTACTAGTAAAACCTCGAAATGAATCTATTTTTTCTAGACTATCAATGATGGCATAGTTCTGTTCTAAGATGTTAGCAATTTGCAAAGATCATAATCGTTCGCCGCAACATATACACCTATACTTTCCCAGCTTGAAAAACTTCAAATCTAGGACAGACAAGTCACATGAAGTTAACAGTCAATGAAAAAATATAATTAATTATACTTTGTGACCTAATTGCGAACCATTTGACGTTTAAAAAAGGATCCGAACGTTTGGTACGCGTAAGTCGCGGTGAAGGTTACAAACACATTTCAAGTGCATTTTAAATTCTACTGATTATTTATGAGTGAGGTATATTTTCTAGATACGTCCAGAGAAATGCGAAAGAAATTTGCAGCAGGCACTTTCTGCGACCAAGCAACTAATGGTAGAGGAACCTGTGATGTTAAATGGAGGCATACTTATGTTTCAAACTTGATAGTGGATGTTTGCTCACTTAAAATTGTGTCCTTCACTGTACTTACACAGTTACAGATACCGATTGATTCGGCTCGTTTTTCATAATATTTTCCTTATTACAGTTCATCGTGCCAGAAGACAAAGTGGGAACTCT